>JAVXUM010000004.1:22305332-22316671 GCA_035590655.1 Pouteria glomerata
ATTATGCGAATGTTACCCCTAACTTACCTCCCAAATATAACCTTAGCTTCATTTTTTTTTTTTTGGGGGGGGGGTGTGGGGGAACGGTTTGGAGAGACTGGGAGAGGAATAGAATGGAACTAAAGTAAATGAGAGGAAAAGGAAAAAAATGTTTATTATTTTTTCTTGTTTGAGAGAAGGGAAATAAAAGTTAAGATTAAAAAATATATATATGAGTAAAAATATCATTATATTTTTTAAAATATATTTATCCATGATGAACATTTATGAAAATAGTAAAAAGTACCAGGACAAGATAAATATTATTTAAATTTTGTTTTACACCCATTACGCCCCAAATTTGGAGAAGAAAACTTCGCTAATAGAGGTAAATTAGTCAATCTCCATTCCCCTCCTTATTCTTCTATTCACCCCATCAAGGTGAAACTTTCACTTCTCTCGTTCGGCTCCTTTCTTTTCCTCCAAAATAATAACAATAACAATAATAATAATAACAATAAATAAATAAATCACCTCCCCCCGAAAAAGGCTTGGTACAAGATATACAATTAATCCTAAATCAATTAGTTAACGTTAAATTATAAATCAGTCAACACAAATTAATTTCTGCGCCTAACTGTTTCCATTTACCAGCCCACATCAAAACAGTCATATTGACACCTGCTGCTACATATGATTTTCATATAGATATATACAAACACACATCTAAGCACACAAATTTAACCTTGGGTTAGTTTAATTTGTTATACCAGAAGAAGATGTTCGAATTCGAAGCGTGGATAGTTGAGACGCGATTGCCGCCAGCCGTGGCAAGTTGCGGGAGGAGGAGAAGTGATGGAAAGCAAGCTTAGCGGCTTTGTTCTGAGCATCCTTGGATCGTGGGCTTGGATCGGTGGTCTGAAAGGTGAGACCATTGACGGTGACGGCGGCTGTGAAGCGTGGGTTGTGATTGGGACCGTCTTTGGTGATTGAATAGTCCGGTAAGGCCCACGAATTCTGTTGACACACCTCTTGAAGCTTCGATTTGTACATCGTTTATTTATCTTATCAATTCTTCTGTCCACACTGCTAGCTAGCTCTTCAAGCCTTGAACATCTCTCTTTCGATAGAGAGAGAGAGAGAGAGAGAGAGAGAGAGTCTGTGCGTTGTGCTGCAGTGGAGTGAAAGGAGTGTCTGTATTTTCGTAGGGAGAGAAAGTAATGATCGCCGGAGAATGACGTGGTAGTGCACCGCTGCACTAAAAAGTAAAATTTTTATTTTACATGATTAAATTTAATATTCCTTTTAAATTAAATTAATTTATTTATTTAATTTGAAATATATTTTAAATATAAAATTTTATTTATTAAATTAAATCAAATTAATCCTTTATTTTAAAATAAAATCAATTCTATAATAAGAATATCTACGTAAGTATCGTAACAGAGTATACGTAGACGTGCATATACACATATATGACCAGCACAAGAGATTGATTTACATCTACGATGGTATTGCGTCGGTAGTGGCATGCTTTTTCTGATTTTTTTTTTTTAAGAAAAAAATTAATCCCAGGCCTGACAAATCAAATCAAAACCTAATCTACCAAGAGACGATTTTTCTAATCAAAGGGATCAGTCCGTGGGTCATGCTCGCTACCATTGCCGTCCCTGTACAGATACATGTAGGGCACATTACCTGCAGAAAATAAAGATGTTTGAGAAAACCTTTGCGTAATTCATGATATTTAACATTTCCAAAGTCGGCATTATCAACATTTCTAAAAAGGGTCGAATCCCAATATCGAGGGCCTATCCGTTATGTGTTAAAGCATCGTGAAAAAGATAAATCACAAAATATAATTTAATAGAATAAGATGTAAAGGTTACTATTTACTACTATTTAAGGATTCGAATCTTGCGGCAGTTCAATTTAAATCACCTCACCCTCATTTTTTCAATCATTGAAATTATATCCCGAATGTGGCATTATCACCGTTTTTAAGGTTCATAGTAGCGTGGTTTAGCAACTGACTTAAGTAAACCACATGGCTGTATTTGGAGTATTATCAAACTCTAAAAAATAAAATAAATCTTCAACAACCCCTATAAATCATTAAAATTCTTTATTACGCATTCTCACTTTTATTATATTTAAAAAATTTAAATATTTCACTAAAAAATAAAAAATTTTGGAAAATGGTTAACTGAAAAGGTAAATTTTTTTAACAATCATATTTTCAAGTTGAAAACTTTTAAACAAATATCATTGTAGTTATTTTATACTAATTTTTTTAAATTCGTGAGAACGAATTTGAAAAAATGTTCTCATGATTTTGTTCTAGCGATACAAAAATATCACTACTCTTCTTTAAAAAGAATTTATTAGATGTTAAATATTTAAAATTAATTTTAATTACATTTTCTGTTATTTTTTTTTATTTTTTTATGACCTGAAACGTTAAAAAAAAACCATCTCATTAACCTACGACTTGTAGGAAAGCAATGAGCAGCCATTTGTGTGGCAGACCAGGCCGGCTTGACAAGACCAATTACATGTCTTTTTATTTGTGAGCTTGAATAATAGAGAAATTGTCCGGGCTTGATGTAAATTTAGGCTTCGTATGAGAACTGGGGAAGGTAATCCCCAGCTAATTATTCCAAATTTTTTATTTTTTTAAATAATTAATTTATTTTTTATATTTTAAATTTTTTTTAAATTATAAAAGATTAAACTGTCAAATTAACAAAAAAAAAATAAAAAACTAACTATTAAAACTTTAATTTGTTTTTTAAATAAAAAAATTAACTTTTTTTATAATTAAATAATAACTAACAATAAAAAAACTAACTATTTTATTTCTCAAATCATGCCTTGGTCCCAAATTTTCTTTCCTAGACTAGACCTAGATTTATGTGTTCAAGCCCCACTTGGCTTGGCCCAACTTGCTTTTAATAAATAGTTAATCTTATTTTAATTCTTTATAAGAGTAATTGTTTCTATACCCTTTATAAATTTCATCTCCAAAAATCATATTTTGATTGCATTTCAAATATATCAATTATACTTAAACTATTAGATAGGCTGTCTAGAAAGGTTTTCGAACCCGTTGAAGATCATTGTGATCCCTTACTTAAAAGGTAAAAATTTTAAAACTAAAAATCACTTGTATCTCCTTTAACTTAAAAAATTTACTTTCATACACCCACTACTTAAAACTAAAATAAAACTATAAAATGTTAAATTTTTAAGTAAAAAGATAAAAATATTTATTAAAAATTAAATAAAATTAAAAATATAAGTGTGAGTAATATAAATTATAAAAATTGTAAATATATTTTTTAAAAATATTAAAAGCTAAAACCATTATATTTGATGAATTTTCTTAATAGTTTTATTTTAGTCTAAAGTAAAAAAAATGTAAAAGTGGGTTTTCTAAATTCAGAGAGAATTAAGTGATTTTCACTTAAATACAAAATATATAAAGACAATTAATCATTTTTCATATATAGAGCCTGTTTTGGCATAGTGAAATTTTTTTAATAACTTTAAAAACCACCTATATTAGTTAAAGTTTGGTATGATAGAATGATTTAGAACAGAATGCATGCTCTTGATTCTATTCTTTGGTTGCATTTAATTTGCTAAAAAAATATTGAAAATTTTTAAAAATTTCTGAAAACATTTAAAAGTTATTCATTTTTATTTAATTACAAGAATTACGAACTCACAATTTATCTTACCTTTTTTTTTTCATTTTATCCTATTTTTTATTACTCAAAACACACAAGTGTAAGTGACAATATTATAAATTAAAAATGTAAATATACAATATGTGTAGTTATTATATCTGTACCAATAGCGAGTGCACATGTGATGCGTGTGTAAAATAATTTTTGTTATAAAAAATAATAAAAATTATATTTATCATAAAAAATCTATACAAAATCTATTTAAATTATATTGTATATATAAAATAGAATCTGACAATATTACTGCATTACATAAGACCTAACTCAGGCTACAGTTGTGACATGTCACACCTACTTTTAATTATCTTGCACTATATAAAACCTAACTTGTATTATGATTGTGACACATGCATAGTTATAACCCGTAACACCTAATTATAATTATTTTAATTATCTTATAAAAAATTAGTATTTTATTAAATTACTACTTATTCATAATTTCTAATTTTATTCAAACTGTAATGTTCATAGATATTCCTTCATATTTTTATTTAATTTACGCTTTTATGGATGTGTTTGGAGTTGTATAAAATAAAATAAAATTGTAAAAGTTAATGTCTCAAACTTTGCGCAGTGAGTAAAAATTGTAAAAGTTAATATCTTGAGCTTTGTGCAGTGAGTAAAAAATTTAAATTTTATTATCTCGTAATTTGTGTTTGTAGAATTTTGTATTATTTTGTGGAGTATCAAACGGTGCCTATTTATCACAAAACTTCTTATTTTTTATTTTATTTTTTTATTTAAAACATATTAATATTTTTTTACTTTTTTATATATTAATAAATTATTATTTAAAACATAATAAATATTATTATTGTTAGTAAACAAAATAATGCAAATAATATTTATTCTGTTAAATAAAAATTTTAATAATAAATATTATTATTAAATAAAATAATACAAAAAATAATTACCTTGTTAAATAAAGTTTTTAATTTATTAATATAAATTTATAATTATAATTATCTTATCTTATAATTAAATAATTCTAAATGAAATTAGTATTGTACATAATTTATAATTATAATTATCTTACCTTACCTTATCATTATATAACTCTAAATGAAATTAGTATTATATATAATTACCACTTATTCACAATTTTATTCAAATTAGAATGTTTGTGGATATTACTTAATACTTTTATTCAAATTACACTTTTATTTATCATATAACTTGTTATTTTTAAAATAATTTAATCAATTATTATTTAGAAATAATAAATAAGATAATTATTATTAGATAAAATAATACAAAAAAAATTAACCTGTTAAATAAAAATATTAATCTATTAACAAGTATCATGTCTTTTATTATTTTTATTATTAGATAAAATAAGGGATATATTTTAAATCAAATTGTAATATTATTTATTAAAATTATATATATTATAATATTATTTATTAAAAATATCAAATAATATCATAAATTAAAAAATAAAATTGACAATGGATAAATTTATCCAATTGTAGTGTCAATGAAACTTTTATTGAATTTGGCTTCCAATTCGACCAAAATAGTATTCTAATTAGAATGACACGACTTGAAAACGATATTCTAATATAAATAGGATAAAACTTTTTCGCATGCAAAATTTATAAATAAATATGAAAACTTCTTTTCTTTTAATAAATATAAATTTTGACGTTCACCATTTGATTAAATTTGCATAAACGACAATATATATTGCTTTTAAATATATTTTTACAACTTAATTATTTTAGCATATAATAATATGCTTAAATTAACCATATAATATGATAAATTTGTGCATCACACGGGTCATATCACTAGCATATATATGTATATGTATATATATATACTATGGTTGAAAAAGTAGAGACAATAATTACAAATTGTTTTAATTATATAAATAAGTGTTGTTATTATTTAACATTTTTTTTATTTATTATAATTAAATCGAATTGATAATATTAATGGTATTAATATTTTGATGTATTTTATATTCACTATTTGATTGAATTTGCATAAATAATAATGTGCATTACTTTCAAATATATTTCTACAACTTAACTATTTTAGTATATGATAATATACTCAACTTAATTATATAATATGATAATTTCGTACATAAATAAGTCATATCATTAGTTTGTAATAAGTAATTCAAAACAAATTATATTTTATTTGTGAACGTTATAAAAAAAGATAGGGCTTTTGCTATCAAAATTCTAATTTATATCTATTTATTAAAATATTTTTTATCTCTTTCAAAATATGTTGATGGAAACTTTTAAAAAATTACAATATTCTTACTTTAAAAAAGATTGAATATTTCTTTCTTTCTTTTTTTTTTTTTTTCTCTCCAAGAATATATCTCTTCAAAATTTTACTAAGTTTATCTTTATTAAGTTATTTATTTTTATCTCTCTCAAAATATTATGTCACAAAATTTAAAGAAATATCATAGACTATTTAAAATCTACAAATTATATTTGTCATATATGATTCATTAAAAGGAATATAAAAAAAGAATATAAAAATAAAATAAAAAGTAAGAAAGTATATACTTTATATAAATCAATATGAGAAATAATATATTTAAAGACAAAAAAAAAAAGACAAAAATAGAAAAAATGAGAGAGTGTGTACTTATAAATAATAATAATGGTAGGTTATACAATTTGTGAATAAAATTAATTTTAAACGTTAATAAATTTATCAAAAGTGAGATGTTTGTCAATAGGGAGTTTATTGGAATTTTGAATAGAAAAGGTTTTGAAAATGTTTAGATAAAAATCTTATCATTTGAGTTAGTCATTTTATAAATCTACGTTGGAAATAAATATTTAAGTGCTATTAGAAAGTCACGGTTGTATTATTAAAATACAAAAAAACATATTTATTAATTTAATATCTAAAACGATAATGATAATTGTTTGTCTCCCAAATAAATGATAGTGTTTCTCTCTTATTTTTAATCTCTTTTTTCTTCTACTCTTAATTTTCTTGAGTGTTTTGTGCTACTTTTGTGAAAATTTTAAATTCGTCCATGTTTAGTGGGGTGCTGGCCCTGCTGGGATGAATTGGGGCTGCGTGGGTTAGAAATGATTGGATTGAGTATTGTGAGGGTGGGTTTGGATTAAAAAAACTTATCAATTTTATTTTTAATTTTTTTCTTTTTATATGGCTTTTTTAATTAAAATTTAATTTTATTTTTAAAAATTATAACTTTTAAGTATATTTATCGTATTTGTAAGAAAATTTAAAAAATTCACATCCACTTGTATAAAAGTGAGAAGAAGTAAAAAAAAAATTAATTTTTTTAACCAAATGCAAATCTTTTAATTGGACAAGAATTTTTTAATTTTTCTTTTATGAAAGTCATTAATATGCTTAAAAATTAGTATTTCTAAAATAAAAATCAAATTTTAATAAAAAAATTATATGAAAAGAAAAAAAAAAAAAAAGCTATCGAAAAGAGTAGCTTTTTTAATCCAAACCCACCCTCAGTTGGTTGGGATTTTTTTCCTCCACGAAAGCCTTCCGACCTTCTTCTTTTTTTATTTTATTTTATTTTTCTGATTGGTGACCCCTTGTTTTTCTTTCAAATCTAGGATTGGCGGAGTAAATTTTAGTAAAAAATTATTATTATTAGAGTGATTTTTATTATTTTTCTGTTTTGTTATAATAATTTTATATGATAACTGAGCTCACTTTTATATATTTTTTTTGCTACAGTAAAAATTTTTACCAAATACACAAAAACTATCACTTTTCTGCTCTGTTATAATAATAATATCACCTAAAAGTTACTTAAAATTGTTAAAAATTATATTTTTTTACTAAACACACTAAAAATTACTTACAAAAAAAATACTAAAAATTACCCCTAACAATTTTTAACCCAAAAAAAACATTACCCTTAATACACGTGCAAAAACACAAATACTTTCTCCGCCAGGCCACTGATTGGGTTTGAGAATACCTTGACCTGGTGTAGGAAAAGTCTCCGCACCAAGGTGGATTACAACTACCCACCGCCCCAAACAAGCGGTGATATCGCAGTTCAGAGTGAAAAACCCTAGCTCTGCGGCTCTGCCCCTATAAATTCATGCGACCCCCAGCCACTCAGTAAGTACAGCCGTTTAATCTTCGTTACCAGAGGTTTCTAGATTTATATCTTCTAGCCCCCTTCAATCGTGTTTCATATTTATTTATTTATTTTTTCTTGTGAATTATCCTGTATTTCAATGTTTAAATCTGAAAGAGATCGTAGTGATGACTACATGAAATTCAAGCTCAACAGACCGGAATGCAGGTTTCTCTGTGTAGGGAAGTTTGCGTGTCGACTACCCCGCTGAACTGAGCGATTCTCTTTATATATATGTATCTACGTATATATCTATGGATGTCTTCTGTATATGTATATTTAACTTTGATTATTTTAGTTTCTTCTTTATTTTGCAAAATTTGTGCTTTGGGAATTGACAGGCTACGATGAGGATAGAAAAGCTCCCTCTTCTGAACTGTTAAGTTGAGGACAAATGCTGGCAGAATCGAACCTATGACTTACTTTGCCATCACTGAGTAGTCTCTTTCCCAAGTATTTATCTTTTTTTTTTCATCGAAATTTTCAGATTTTTTGGTTAGTTCTGATCTTAGGATGAATTAGTTACAGCCAGGAATTGAATTTTTTTTTTTTTTTTGGTTGCCTCTCTCGATTTTATGCTTTATTGAGGATGAGGATGAAGCTATATTGAAAAAAATCCAACACTTGATCTGAGACATTTGCTGTTGAGTGATGCTACAACTTTGCTTCTGAATCTTGTTATTACGATGTCTCTGGTGTTGATTTGTGGATTTTCCCTGTTTATTTTGTTTTTCTTACAAAGTGAAGCGGGACATATATATGGATTTTTATGTATAATTTATTTTTGTGTTAAAATTATTTAAAAAATGTGCGAGTCTTATATTTATATTGTTTTATCACATTTTTTCATCTCTGTTTTTTTGGGGGGTTATTTTGTTTAAAATTGATAGGATAAAATTTAGTAGATCTCATTAATTTTTTTTTCCTTCCTCGTCATATCTTATTTCTATATTCTTCTTGGATAATTATCTTTGTCATTCCTCTTTTTCACCCATCCAACCAAGTACTGGGTTAGCATTTGTTTCGGTGACAAGGAGAAGGGAAGGAGAGGAACTAACAGTGTGTTTGGTTTTGGTGGAAAATGGAAAGAATGGAAAGAGAATAATCTCTGTTTTTGTTGTTTGGTTCCAAGGGAAAATAGAGAGGAAGTGGGGTTCATTAAATTTTATTTCCAATTTGGGACTGAAGATCTGGGGAAAAAAATAATTGATCACCTCAATTTAATTTCTTTTGTATCCATTTACTTCCTTCCAAGGAAGAAAAATATTTTCACCCTCATTACCTTTTCTCTATTCACCTCATCCCATATAAAAGCTAAAGTTAAAGCTTTTGTACAAACTTTACCTGGAATCAAGCAATTAGTTTGATAAGAAGTAATCAGCAATTTACGTATTTCTTAGGTGCTGAATCTCATTGTTTTTGCCTTGTGGAGTGAAATATTAAGGCATTTTTGCTTAGTAGACATGCAAAAAATTCCTTTGTATAATGGCATTTGGATTAATATTGCAGGTTTGCATTTGAATTAATATTGCAGGTTTACATTAATATTACTTTAGTAAGTATCAATTTGTCAGTCTTTGTACTATTTCATTTCTTATTACTCAGATGTTCTTTGGCACTTGAATTATGCATGTTTTGGTTTTGATTTTTGTTGATCGTTAATTGCTAGTTAAATTCTGTTAGCAGACTAGACTTAATATTTTTTTTGTGGCGGCACTAGTTACCTTTTCAACCCTTTTGGTTAAAATTTATGGCATTAACATGATCCACAGATTTGCTATTATTGGTTTTTTGTCGTAAATTACTATGGTGGTCCACTGATTTGGGCATGGGATATAGCATGGAATGGAGTTTAATTTTCTCAAGATCTGATTTAGCTGAATCGGGAGTATTAGGACAATTATTACTTTTATTTTGTTTTATTCTTAACATGTCTGAATGGAAAATTTTTCTTTTCATTTTTTTGCTATGTATTGATCTAGATATTGAAAAACAGAAAATTTTCACCGTTCATTTGTTTTATTTGAATGTGAAATATAGTTTAAGTTTGTGGATGCAGACTGCTAAAAACATATTTTTTGCCCAATTTTCTTTAAAGTTCTTTTATGTTGCTTTTGCTTATTATGAATTTTTGTGTTTTCCACCTTATTTTATGCAGCTTTGGTAATATATTGTCAAGTGATGAATTATGGACAAATCTTAGGACACCTTTGGACACAACTTAAAGTTGTGGATGAGAATCCATTTTTCTGATGATGATGAGTCACATTAACATAATGATTTTAAATATTAATAGTTTTTTTATTTGCTACAAGTACGTTGGATTGACGTTTGTAAGTGTCTTCCTCTTCAGAATTGACAAAATGCTTGGATCACATTTACTTGTATTTTTACATTTTATTTGTTTTATCATCATTCATTATAATTGTAAAAACTAAATAAAATTCACTATAGTTTATTTAATTTTCTAAAATTAATAATTTAGAGCAGTTGAAAAGTAACTATTAAGTATGACCCTGCGTATATGGATCTAACGAAGGATATGGCTCTTAACAGATTTAATTAGCGTCGTCAAATCCATATAGCCGACCCCACCTAGTGGGAAAATGCTTGGTTTGGTTTGGTTTGGTTAATAGTTTAGAGAGAGAATTGTATTCCATCTAGATACTATTTGCAGAAATTGATCTCAAATTTAATGGGTTTATTCTTATTATCAATGACACTTGCATAATTTGAGGTGAGTCAAATTTTTGCTGCAGGTGTTTATGCAGGTGTATATTTAAAAGTTGAATATGGATTCTATAAATATGGTTATATCTACTTACTAATTTGGATGTTTGGACTCCTATAAGGGACGAATGTAGAGACAATCAATGTCATTTGGATTGAATTGGCAAGAGGTAAATTTGTTTATTTTTTCTTAGTCTTATGATATGAATTGAAATGCAATTACATCCAATATAAAATAGAATGTTAGAAGTTGAATTAGTTATAGCCCAGAATTGATTTTTTTGAGTCTCCTCGATTTCATGTTTTATTGAGGATGAGGATGAAGCTATATTTAAATCAATCCAACACTTGATCTGAGAGATTTTCTGTCGAGTGATGCTGAACTTTGCTTCTGAATCTTGTTATAACAATTTCTCTAGTGTTGATTTGTGGATTTTCCTTCTTTTTTATTTTCTTACAAATTGAAGCAGTAGTTTGGAGGTTATAATAATCTTCAATTTTTAGTACTGTTTTTATATCCTTTGCCCTTCGTTTGGTTCGTTGGAAAGTTGGTGGGATGGGGGGGAATTTAGAAAGGAGGAAATTTAGAGAAGAAATGGGGAAGAGAGAAAAAGATATGAAAAATTATTATTATAGTGTTTTTGTTTGAGGGAAAAAGTAGAAGAAAAAGAAAGGGACGTGTGGATGGATGTGTTATAATTTTTTTTATATTAAAACTTATTTAAAAAGGATATATGTGGATGGATACCAACCGAACTAAGTCT
>JAVXUM010000004.1:22354241-22382094 GCA_035590655.1 Pouteria glomerata
AATTTTTAAATATCCACGGATATACAAGTTCTCTACTTGGAATAAGAATAAAGATTCAAAAAATATCTATTCAAAATTTAGGACGAATTCAAAGACGAATGAAAGGTTAAAATTTGGATTCAAATATTACCATATCCGCATCGCTTATACCCTGCTGCCATCCCTAGCCCCGCCCCGCCCCGCCCCATTGGCATACCCAGCAACACGAAAGCACGCTGCTGAACTTGCTGTGTAATGACAACCATTGACTGCAAAGCTTTTTTAATCATCCAATAGCGCTACCATTACACAGCAAAGCACAGCAGTTTTTTTTTTTTTCACCTATTAAAAAAAAAAAAAAAAACCTGAACCTGAACCTGTTGTGCAAAGACAATCATTCTGATGCCCAGCTTTTGAATCGTCTAATGACGGTCGCAAGGCCGTTAGATCAAATATTGTGGGTTTCATGGCCATTGAATCAAATATCGTGCATTAAATGATACTTCGATCCAACTCCTGAAGGACGCGGCACTGCACACTGCGGTCACTGCAAACGCCCCCAGCCTCTAATGGCTTCCATTAGACAACATGCTTGGTGGTGTAATTCTTTAATCCAAGCAAGAAGCAAGATTTACAAACACAAGAACATCTATTGATATATGCAAGTATACATGCATAAGGAACGCCCGATAAAGGAGAGAAAAGTTATTTAAAAAAAAAAAAGACAAGACCAAAATGCCAGAAGTTTGATTAAAAACTAAATCCAACAGTGAAATTAGTTGACACATGTACACAGCCATCAAACCACACAATCCACGGGTAATTAGATTACAAGTAGAAAGGACCATACACCAGAAAACATCATCCAATTCTCTTGGCATTCAGAAGTTACTGCCAACCCAAACTGAATCAACTCAGTCTTACCCTCATGGTCATATTGGTTTGATCTTGAAGTGAAGCGAGATAAGGGAGAACACAAAACACTTCAAATCCTGCAACCACAGAAAAAGGAGAATGGGAGCGCGTCAATAATTGGATCCTATTGTCAAGTAAAACAGCGTAGCTGGTGTAGTGCTTAATGCCAACACTAGATCCTCGATTAAGCAGCTAAAGGAAAACTATGATTACATCAGTCAACCACGATGTATTAAACTCCCCCCCCCCCCCAAAAAATAAATTCAGTGCATGAAAATTAATGTATAAACATATAATAGTACACAATAGACCAATGAGTGAGCGTTCGCACGTATCTACAAGGTAATATGTTTCTTTGCAGTATATTAAGTATATCTAGATGTCAATGGACAAGAAGGCAACATTTTACATGGCAGTCAAAGAATTGAAGTCCCGACAAAAATGAAATATTACTGCAAAAGGTCAGATTTTAAAGAAAGCTACACAAGTACTATAGAGATCATATATTCTGTGAATTAGGTATGTGAAAAGATGTTTCCATACATTGTTTCTTCTTTTTTGGTTTTAAATTTTGTATCAACGCATAATATATCAATGACGAGACTACGGTTTTGTTGAGTTGAGTATCAAAGCACAATATATAAAAACAAGCATACAAGACCTGCCACCAAATGCATCATTCAACCTACTAACAATGTTTCTCAATTCCTTCCTTGAGGCAAAATTGGTTCCCAATATTTTGCTTAACCATGTAAACTACTTCCAGATTCAGCATCAGGATAAATAGTCTAAAAGTGAACTAGTGAAAAGAGGGGGTAAATTACACTGACCACCTTGAGGTTCACTGCAAGTGATACAACACCCTGATGTTCTAATAGATACACTACACTCCCAAACTTCTAGAGTTTGGTATCAGATTCCCCCTTACTACTTTGCTGGTTTTTTTTTTTTTTTTTTTTTTTTTTTTGGGTAGGTAGTTTTTACTGTTAATGGATGTAACATTTTTTTTTACTGATATTAGACTAAAAATTTTAATTCCAAAAATACCATTCTTTTTATAAGTCATCAAAATTTTATAAAAAAATTCAAAAGATGCCAAAAAAGCTAAAGTCGTATTACAACTCAAAACTATCTAAGCACATTCCAGAAACAAATGATCAATACATTCCTCTGCCTTCTTATACAGACAACAAAGATTCACAATAATCATTCCTATCCTTTTCGGGCTGGCTATTGTTAAGATATTCTCTTGAGTTGCATACCAAACAAAACGCCACCTTCAGAGGGGCCCAACTCCTTCAAATCCTTCACATGTGACCAAAAATACCCTTAGTTGTGTAAAGAGGCAGAAATAGCCCATGCTTAATACACAAAATTACTAAAATACCACATCCATAACCTTTGCCATGTGTCCACCATCAACCTCCTTTTCTCCCTTCCCCCATACTCATCTGTCCACCTTTGTCTGCTGTTAATTTTCCATCTCAGCTCCACCATCTTCAACCAACATAATAATCACTGCAACCTTAACCATAGCAACCCAACCAATGAAATAAATAAAAAAAAAAATTACACAAATACTTACAGCCAGATTTAGGGTCAGCAAACAAGTTTAAATTGGTTCATATTTTCAGACATCCTCAACAGTGAGATTTGCATTGTCTGTGTAATGAAAGAAAATGGTTAAATAGGTCTATATTCCATATGAGATAAGCAAAATATGCCACAAGACCACAATATATGGCACAGGGCCTTCCCATGATGCATGGCCCTCATACTAAACAATTGGGCATCATTGGACATTGCTTTGTCTTGATAAGAATTACTAAGAAATCCATTTTTGATGTGTGCGTGTGCACACACAAATTAAAGCCATGGACCCAGTAGAGTACCATTGAGCTTTCACTCCAAACATGAATTTTCATAATTGAAAAAAAAAAAAAAAAAAAATCACGATTGACTTTTTCCCCCTGCAGTAAATATGAAAATCACTAATACTCCGAACTACAAAACCTACTTTTTTACCCCTTGTCCTTCAAACTAAAGTGAAAACATTAAACAATCCATCAAAGATAATGGTTTGTGCCTCTAAATAACTTTAAAAAAATGCACTTACATCTCTTGCACTTCATAGTAGTTGCACATACACCTACTTACTCAGTTTGACAAATGGATGTTTTCATCTTGTCACTTAAAAATTTAACACCATTCACAATTTCAGTTTAGTTATAAGTACAGGATATAAAGGTATGCTTTTGAAGTTTAGGATGTCTTAATGGTTTTCACCATAAGTAGAAGAAGGGGGGGCATAACGGCAATAAACCAAAAATAATTACACAAATGTGGAACGCACAAGGTACGATAAGTTACAGCTGAACCAAAATTATTACATGCATTAAGTTCACTTCCCACGACAGACTAGTGCATTTAAAAAAATTTGAATATAGAGTAGATATCTTGACAGATTCCAATTGGTAATTGATTTAACTCCAAATTAAGCTTTATTTGCTAAACTAACAAATCAACATCATTTCAATATCACCCTTGGTTAGCTGTTGTTTTACTTGTTATAGAAACAGAAATACTGAATAGCTTGACACACTCAATTGGGTTGTCATATGATTGTATTTATACTTAACAACATAGATTGTACATATTACCTCTAGGCTAGATTCATCACCTCTAGACTAGTATACAGAAATGCGGATACATGAACACAAATGCAGAAAAATGATACATATATGTACATTAACAACGCCCCTCAAGCTGGAGCTTACACAACATAGGTTCCAAACTTGTTACAAATGAATCTCACTCTAGCTCCCCAAAAGTTTTAGTAAATACATCAGCTAATTGATCTTTATAATTTATATGATTAGTTTGATGATATTCTGCAAAATTTTTTCCTCTGACAAAGTGGCAGTCAACTTCAATATGCTTAGTTCACTTATGAAATATTGAATTAGAAGTTATGTGAACAGCAGCTTGATATCACATAATAGCTCCATAGGCTGCAATAAAGGAACTCCTAACTTCTTCTACCTATGATGTATCAAAATCATCTCACAAGAGGTGTGTGCCACGACCCTAAACTCCGACTCGCACCTGATCTTCCCATTACGGTTTGACATCTATTAAAAGTTTATTATATGAAAAGCAATTGCCTCTTCACTCAAGCACAAACAAACTAAACTTTTCTCTCTTCCCTAATTAGGCCATACCAAAGCTCAACAACATTCTCTCATAACTACTCTCAAGGTTGTTTCTCCCATCAACACAACAAAGTTTCTTCCCTCCAATGTTTTTTTTAGCTTTCCTCTCTCATCTTATTAACCGTTCACATCATTGATATCCTCACCAACTTTGGTTTTGTCTCTCCATGGTACCAACCCTCAAGCTTGCCTTAGCAATCATGATGACTTCTCAACCAGCGACCACTACTACCTATTCTATTGCCAATATTAACCACTGATTATTTCCTATTTTATATCTTTCAATATTTCTATAATCCAAAAATCAATTTTTTATACCCGCAGGGTCTATGTTGACTTCCTTCACCAGGTTTTAAGGCTCAGACCCCTCCTCTTAAAGTGTCCTTTGTTTTGAACCCTTCTGCCACTCCAGCCTAAGTTCTCCTTTCGAAAGCTCTACTTTGTCCTTCCTTTGAACTCTAGTATCGTTCTGGTCAATGTTCTTGTTTTGAAAACTCATGGCAACATCAGGTGAAAATCCTTCTTCATTTTCAATTGGAAATGCTGGTAAACGGAGATTGAAGGAACGCGGACAGAAATTAACGGCATTTAGGGATTTGAAGAAATTATGGAGTTTTATTCAGCTAAAATTTGAATTCCACAATTTCTGTTCGAGTTCCTTCAATCTCCGTTTACCAACTTTTCCAACTGAAAATGAAGAAAGGGTTTTCACTTGATGGTGTCATAAGCTTTCAAAACAAGGCAAATGTTGGCCAGAACGGTAGTAGAGTTCAAAGGAAGGACAAAGCAAAGCTTTCAAAAAGAGAACTTAGGTGAGCATGACACAAGAGTTCAAAATGAAGGACATTTGAAGAGGAGGGGTCTCAACCTTAAAATGTAAGTATTAAGGTAAGGAAAGTCAACATAAACCCTGCAGTGTAAGAAATTGATTTTTAAATTTTGGATTATAGAATTATTAAAAGATATAAAATAGGAAATAGTCGGTGGCTAATATTGACAATAGAATAGATAGTATTAGTCGTTGGTTGAGAAGTCATCGTAATTGCTAAGGTGAGCTCGGGGTTGGTGCCATGGAGACAAAACCAAAGTTGGAGAGGATATCAATAGTGTAACAAACAAGTGAAGGGTTAATAAGATGAGAGAGGAAAGCCAGAAAAAACAATGGGAGGGAAGAAACAAAATTGTGTCAATGGGAGAAACAAGCATAATAGCAGTTATGGGAGAAGGTTGTTGAGCATTGGAATGCAAAGAGAGATAAGTTCAGTTTATTTGTGCTTGAGTGAAGTGGAAATTTGCTTTTCATATAATAAACATTTACTAAATATGTTGATGGGAGAAACAAGCTTGAGAGCAATTATGGGAGAAGGTTGTTGAGCTTTGGTTTGGCCTGGTTAGGGAAGAGAGAAGGGTTTAGTTTGTCTGTGTTGGAGTGAAAAGGAAATTGCTTCTCATATAATAAACTTTTACCTTAAATATGTTGTAAACCACAGGTTAAAATAATTATTTGATAATTTCCATAACTGTTTGCCTACAAACTCTGTCTAGTGTATTGAATATAATTATTGAAATATGGAAGGTACTATCTTATTTTTTAGTAAGAGGTGTACATTGTAATTTACATCCAACCTCCCACTGGAAAAAAAAAAAAAAAACAAAGACAATCAAGAATATCAGATTATGGATGAGGTTGAATTACAATAAGATAAACCTCTAAACTAATACTCAATATCACTTCATAATTTCAATGCTCCTCATAGTATTTTTTTTGTTAATTAAAAGGTTATGCTATGATTTTTTGTTTACAAAAGTTTATGTAAGTACATATTAGTATCTAATATCTTTCTTTTCAGCCTCACATGCATATTATTTGAATAAATTTTATTAAAATCACAACTATCAGTGTAAGGAAAGGGTACATCATCAACATGTAATGTTTTAGTTGAAGGGGTAAAGTGATACTAATCATATTTAAGAGATGTTCTACTAATTAAGCGTATGGATAATACCCAAAGTAGGATCCACCTAAGTAACTAAACCAATAAATCAAAATTTTCAATTTTTTTCCCTATACAACTCAAAACCTACAAGTAAATATACAACAGAGTGTGTTCAAGAATCATATGCAACTTAGACCCTCAATCATCATGCAACAATAGCATTTATATTACGACACTGGATGAGGCCAAACATTAATCATTTGAATTAAAATTCAAAATTAATTTATCCATTCATATATGTTTTTATGCACAAAAGATCTATAGGTAGGAGGGTAGGAGTTTGGGGGAATGTTTGAAACCTGAACAAGATAGTAGAAGATGCGGAGGCCTTCTGGATCTTTACTAGATTGGACATCCACAAGTGACCCAATCTTTGAAGTAGTAAATGATATGTGCTCATTCCCCATCACAATCTCCAGCTCTTGCCGCCCAACCCGGTCTGGTTCTGGCCAGTTGTTATCGTCTTCTTTCATTATCTGCAACAAATGGAACACCAAAAATTGATCTAAATTTCGCAAACTCGAATAACAACCCTTCCACAGATACAACTAAAATTAATTCTCCATTAAAACATACGCAAATTTCAAATGAATGGATTTGGATCTAAGCTTTACATGAATATAAGAAAGGTGACCATATAGGAAAATTGAGAACTAATTCTTTTTTAGGATTTTTTACAACTCCAACCATTAGTTCCAATGGACTACCTTTATGTGCCGTTTGGATAATCATGAATTTCAAATGAATGGATTTGAGATTAAATTGTATTAAAGTTATAAGAGAAATAACTACTACTAAAGGATTTCAGATAACAACTTTTTTATGGTATTATCAAATCCACTGCAATCCATAGTATTAAACCACTAAAATTCAAATCCATATTTAGATTAATAAATTTATTTGAGAAATTTCCGTTAAATAAATAGCATCAAGTCCCATGATTTTTCAATTGCATAAATTTATTTATAACCTTTTATTACTGTTTCAAGTCCATCATTACATATCATATCCCCTCCTTCGTTTTCAACACTCACTCTCCATCAACAATCAGTCCCGAATTCCCGCATTTCAAATCCATAAATAGAAATGCAACCTAAAACTAAAGAGCCAGTGCCCAAATGGGTAACCAAGAAAATGTAGGTAAACAGAAAAATTCCAAATTGCAGATCAAGTGAACCTAACAAAACAAACAATATTATTACTCCGCTTCAAACAAACACAAAAACGAGGGATGGTAAAAAAGAAGATACCATGAACCCAATTGCCAAATCAGCTCTATTGCAACAAAGGATTTCAAAAATCGAAACTTTTTATTTTTATTTTTCTGTTTTCAGACTCCAAAATCATCCAAGTTAAAAAATAAAAAAATAAGAAGCGTAATAGAACAGAAAAGGGTGACCTCGCTTTCGGCGACTATGCGGCGGCATTCACGGAGGACGGCGGGGGTGAGGAAGACCTCTTTGCGGATCATGGTGTCGTTCTTGTAATTGGAGTTGTTGGCGTATCGGAGTTTGCCGTCGGGCCTGAACTCGAACTCCAAAAACTCGTGCCCGAACTTCCCCTTGTGCCCTACATAGTACCGCAGATAGAACTCGCCATTGTCTTCGCCCATAGCTCCGGCCATCTCTCTCCCTTTCTCGCTCGCTCTGGTTGTGAGAATCAAAATTTCTGATGAAAAATAAAATAAAATTTCTGATACCGGTCGCCGCCAGAGAAGTGTTAAGTTGTGAGGGTTTGGGGGAAGTTGGAAAGTCCTTTCTTTTCCCATTTTTGTTTTTTTTTTTTTTAGTAAATATTAATAGAGTCATTTACTGTTAATAGGAGCATTAGGTCATCTCATAGGAAGTTTGCAAGTAGCGTTTTTATTCGGGTTCAGGATCCTGCAACAGGTTTCACGTTGCAGGGACTGGAGTGAACGATTTAAAAGTTAAGATTTAATTAAAATTTATTAATTTTGTTAAATAACATTTATTATAATATTTATTAAACCTTTTGATTAAATCTTGATAAGTCTTACAGTATAAAATTCATTGCCAAAACTTAATTTCATTTGTACTTTATTTTTTTTAGTTTTTTACATTTTTATAATAAGTAATGGTTTATTTAAAGTGTAAATAATTAAAGTAGAATATAAATAGTAATTTTTTTTATTTATTTTTTTCTTTTTGTATTATTTGTTTGCTTTGATTTTTTTTTGTTTTTTATTTTTTACTTTTAGTAATTTATTTTGGTGAATTTGCTATTAACAGGAGCATTTAGGTCAAATTTGGGTGTTAACCCGATTGATAAGACTTTGTATTTCTTTTTCACTAGTCACTAATTCAAATTTTATTACGATCAGTAAAGAGTTTTCTTAGGATTCAAGAATTAATCGAGGTACGTATAAATTAATCCGAATATTTTGAGTATTCAAAAAAATATATATATTTAAATTATTTCCTAAATGAATTAATTAATGTATATATTTTTTCTGGTCAGTAAATTAAAATACAAGTAAATGTTTATTTTTTCAAAAAATACGCGTCACTTATAATGGTAACACATCCCAATTTTTTTACAATTTTTTTTTCAAGTTTTCTTATATAAAACTAGTGGGTATCTGCACCCAATTAAAATATGTCACTAATTTTTTCTTTTATAGTTAGATTTTGATGGTATGTTACTAGGTATTTATTAATTCTCCTTTTATTATGAATACCTAAACTTTTTTGTTACAATTATTTTTACAAAATTCATGCTTATCAATTAAATTGTATAGTTATGATAGTTAAGGCTTTCACGGTTGTCTAACATGTGTTTGATTATCTATTTCTACTATTTTTCGTATTTTTTTTAGCTATTGAAAGGGATATTTAAAAAAAATATTCTTTAAATGTTTGAACATTAGAAGTTATATTTATATGAATAATATATGTGATCATTCTACTTTTTTAGGTGGTATTTGGTTTGATTTTTATTTTGTATTTTGTATTTTTTATTTTATGTGTTTTATGTTCTAAAAATTTCAGAACATAAAAATAAAAAATATTATGTTTTTCTTTTTTTAAGTTAAAAATACTCAAAATGATTTTTTGTTATTTTTTATTTTATGTATAAACTCATTTTCTATTTTTTAAAACAAAATTTAAAAAAACAAGTGACCAAATATCTTTTAAATTGTTTTTCTTATTTTCAAAAACTTAAAATGAAAAATGAACTCAAAATAGAAAATAAAAAATAAATACTAAAAACAAAAACTAAAAAAATAAACACGAGGCCTTAATTTTTGTGATTTTTTTATTTGGAAATTCATGACGTGTTAAGTTTTTTTTTTAATAAATTTATACTGAATTATTTAATTATTATTAAGAGAATTCAAAAATATTTTTTTAATATTTAAGCATTAAATGTTATTTTTATATTAAAAATTTAAGAAATTATTAGTAATCTGACAGGTATACTATTTTTTATTATTTTGTGTCTTATTTTTTAATTTTTGTTTAAAAGGTCAACATATGTTGTACTTTTATTTTTTGTTTTTCAAAATTTGTAGTGGGTCATTCTAATGTCAATTAGAGATTTGATTTTTTTTTTCCTTCTTCAATGTTTAAACATTACGTACTTTTTCATCAAATATTGTATTATATTTTCTAAATATTGTATTATATTTTCTATGTAATTTCATTAAATATTGTATTACATTTCTTTTTTTTTTATTTTTCGCTGACCATAAATTAACTTAAATGTATGTACATTAAATATTGTATTACATTTTTCAATCATTTACACACACGAATATTATATTCTTTTTTTTTTTAATAACTCAGGGTGTCCACGAATATCATGTTCATTGTGCACATATTTAATAGACGTATGAATCCTAGGGCTGAGTTCTACACTAGCCATTCCACCGTGTACCTAGGGTTAGAGAACTTACCCAATCCATGGAAATCTATAGTGACTCTTGCAATAATCAAAAGAAAAACTTGATGAAATCAGCATACCGTGGCTTGGGTGAGGTGAAATCCACCGTAGAGAGTATGATTTGATGGATGGGAGTGAAATATTGTGCTGAGATTGGGTTTAAAACTGAGTTTTAGAGTGTCCGAATAGCACTTAAGGTTTTCGTTGACCATAAATTAACTTGAATGTATCACTACAACTTGCAGAAAAGCGTGAGCATAATGGTAGTTTTCTTTTAAAGGAGTGTTTAGAAGAAAAAAATTTTATAAAAAGTATAATAAAAATATAGTTAATTTGATATAAATATCATATATATTAAAATTTAATTAAATAAAAATACAAAATGTAATTAAAATTTAATAAAATTTAATTTTTTTTTCCGTCCAAACAGGACCTTAAGTGGCGTCGAGTGAGAGGCTTTGCTCAACTACAATTTAGTAATTCTATTTTTAACAGGGACAATTACAATTTTACCCCTCATAATTTGGATAAAAAAACACATGATTTCATATAGTTTAAAAAATTGATACATAACATCTTATAATTTGTATTAAACAAAAAAAATTATTAAAAACATTATTAAATTTAACTAGACTTATGACATACATGCCATATAAATTTAACAGTAATCATCCAAAAATATTATTTAGAAAAAAATAAAAGTAAATTAAGTAACCTTAAAAAATAAAATAATGTTTTATTTTAACATAAAAATACTTAAAAATATGAGTTTTGTTCAAATAATTTTGATTTATGAGACACAAATTTAGCTAAAAATATATCTAGTTAGTTTTGTATTTTAATTAAAATCACGAGGGTGCCATTTGTTGATTTTTAAATAAGGAGTCATTATTTTGTAGTCAAATCTCTAGAGGATAAAGTGTAATTATTTCTAAATTTTGCCAATTTTAATAAATATGTGTGTAAATAATATTAACACTTCAAATTTAATTTGTTAAAGTATATCAAAAGTAATTGTTAAAGGATATTTGTCAAGAAGGTAAAGTTATAATTTTTAATTATTTTTTATTGTTTATTATTAATGAATGGCAACTTTTAGGCCATGTTTGGCTTATCAAATTACACCAAATTTCATCAAAATTTAACTACTTTTTGTATTTTCTTCTAATTAAATTTTAACATATATAACTTTTATATCAAATCAACTGTACTTTTATGGTATTTTTTGTCAAACTTTTTTCTTCCAAATACTCCCTTAATTCTTAAAATTTAATCGTGTTTGGTATGAAAATTATGCTAAAAAATACTTCTCATCTTTTTATAAAGTACGAATCTGAACTTTAAATGAGTTTAGGAGCAAAGTAGTCATTTTTTTCTTAAATTTTTATCTGAATGAAAATTAGTTGGCTGATAAAAAACATATCAAGTACTATTCTCAACTTTTGAGAAAGAATAACTGTTTGCGTATCTCAGACCAAATAATAAATTAGGGTAAAACGATCATTTTTTACTCAAGTATATATCAAGTTAAAATTTATTTAACTAATAACAAATATGTATAAAAATAATTTTTAAATTATTTTAATAGTCTAAAATGTGAATCTACAACGAAAATTGACCTAAAGACAAAATCATAATTTTTTGTTTGAGTTCATATCAAATATAAATTTATTTAACTGACAAAAAATATGTCAAGAAAATATTTTTTTAATTTTGTAAGAACCCCAAAATTGCAAATTGGCATGGGGTCAAAAGGGACCTAAGTGGTCTTTGATTGCCCAACTTTTGTAAAGAATTAGTATAAAATGATAGGTAAAAAAATTTGATTAGAAAAAGTTAAAAAATATTAATAAAATTTAAATTTTTTGATAAATCAAACACTTCCTAAAAGAAAAATATTAAAGATTTGATTGTTACAACAAATATTGAGATATAAATTTTTTTGCCTAGGGGTTATGAGTTTGATATTAAAGTGAGTTGTAACGTAGTATTAAATTAAGTTAATTTTTTTTTTTTCATTCTAAGCTATAAACTGAGTTTTAAATCGGATTGTAACTTAATATTAAACTAAAATATAGATAATTAAGTTAAAATATTATATACTATTAATATTAAAAAAAAAAAATGAGCCATAACTTTACCTAGGTTTATACACACGTCCGCCCATGAAATACGAGGGATTTTTGTATTTTATTATTTTTCGTTTTTTTCATCACTGTTGAATAAAGTGACTCGAATCAGACGATTGCAGCAAACAACGGCGTTTCACGTGAATTCCGGATGAAGGGTACGTACATGCTCAAAGGGCGCGTGGCACCTAGAAGCTGTAGGATAAAGGTTGTCCACAAGTTGTCCCAAACGAATCTAGACCACGCACAGATAAAAGGTGCGTTACCCGAACCAAAGAGACCGACCGGTTTAATGCAACAAAGGCGTCACAGGGTCCACGCAATTGCGGGCGGGCGGGCGGGCGGTTCCTAATTCAAGTAGTACCAGACAATCCCAGTGCCGTAATTGCACATGAAATTTTTACCGACGATACATGTGTGCAAAATTAATGCATATATTGACACAGGAAAAGGTGGTTTTACGAGCCAATGGTGAGCAAATACAGTCCTCATCCAAAGTCCTTCAAGTTATATCCAGCAAATCTTTGAAGTATGCATTCCTTTAAATACCCATTTCTACAATTTGACTCAATCTTTTACTCTCCCTTTCTCTTCTCCTCTGTTTCAGCTATTCTCTTCCCTTCTGTTTCAGCTACTACGTACTTTTAGACTCCTTTTAGCTTTTGAAAGCTTTAGAATTTAGTTTTTGAGCCTGCTAAATAATGAAGGGTGATCAAGATAATGAGAGCAGTTCAAGCTCTTTCCCAATGGGAGAAACTGCGCAAGAGAAGGGGTTGTCCCATGTCCCTGAATGCTATCTGATTCCAACTTCTCACAGGCCTAGTTTGAATCCGAAGACCGCAGATGTGCCCCTCATTGACTTGTCATCGGGGCTGAGAGGGAAATCCTCACGGCGGTGCGGCACCGTAATGGACATCAAAAATGCTTGTTGCCGCTGTGGGTTTTTCCAGGTCAGTATGCATATGAGAGCTCGATCGACGGAAAACTATTTTTTTTTTTAACATAGATATATTATATATATAAAATGTTATTAAACTAAAAAAATTCACTAAAAAGTAAAATTAATATAATGTCGCGATTTTATCGTTATAATTAAAATATATATATTTTTTTTGAGTTTATTTTTTCCTCATAAATATTTCATATTATTTTAATATTTTTAATAAAATTAATATTCTGCCTTCGCATTACTGTTCTTTTCTTTTCAAATGTAGAATTCCTACCATCCTATCTTGACTCATGGTAGAAGAGGTAAATCGCAGAATATATATCAATGGCGCAAGATACGAAAATTGCGTTTTACCGTTTCTGTGCAATGCAAGTACCCTTGTATTAGTTAGGAATCGAACTCTTATCGTGACTAGTTAAAACTACCACACCCTTCCCTTTCGCCAATCAATCTATGCGACGGGCTACTACTCTTTTCTTTTCAATTATACTCAATATGGATAATCTCTCTCTCTCTCCACATGCACCAGTATGCATTTTTTTTTTTTTAAGTAAGCATGGAGTATAAATTTACGTACGTATTTGGTTTACAGATTGTAAATCATGGGATAGAGCAAAGCGTGGTGAACGAGGCTCTTTCTGCGGCTTCTGATTTCTTCAATTTGCGGACAAAGGAGAAGGCAAAGTTCATGTCTAACGATGTTCACAAGCCGGTTAGATATGGGACAAGCTTGAAGGATGGAGTAGACAAGATTCAGTTTTGGTGGGTTTTCCTCAGACACCATGCACACCCCTTGGAAGAATGGGTTAATTAAACTGTGCCTCAGAATCCACCTGCTTACAGGTACATGCCTGCCCACCGCATTTTCCATCTCGTTAGCTATTATATTTGGATACTGAGGTGGTCATTGCACATTAGTTATACATACATATATATGTATGTATGTATATATTGGCTTCCTTTAGTAACCCAACCTTTTTACATATAATTAAGAAATAATTTTTCAGTTTCTTTTTGGTCTTATGTTAATTTTTTTAGTTATAGTATTTTTAGATATGTTATTTAAATCTTAAAAATATAGTAAAAAAAATCCTTAAAATAGAAAATCACAATGGGTCTACATTTTTTTTTCCTTATAAGCAGAAAGTTGGAGTTACCAAATTTAGCTTATATTATTAGTGACATAATTCTCCTTGTGCTTAACCATGGAGAAGTATTTATCAATCTACATATATTAAAGGAATACCACCAATAATAATAATAATAATAATAATAAATTGCATAATGAATGAGTAATATTAATTTTTAAAAATAGATAAATAAACTTCTAACTTTCTTTTCAAATTGCTAGTGGCTAACGGATATTTAGAGAAAATAAATTCATCGAATTTTATTAAATGTGAAATTTTTCTTCACACTTATATACTAACCATTAATTCTTATCCCTTCCATAACTAATATGGGAATCCCAAAATTTTTTTCTTCACACATTAAGCCTTGGATTGAAAGAAGCGACAACACATTCCTCTCGATTAATTGAGATTGATGGTACACCTGAACTATAATACCAATTGTTGGGTGATCTTAGACTTATCTCATTTTCAAAAGTTAGTTTGTAAGGTGAGACTTTTCCTTGCACTACCATCAACTCCTTACACAATTGATATAAGAACTCTAATATATATCAACTCAATATTATTATTAATTTAAAATTATTATCATTATTTTGTTATATATTAAGTTCCACCTCACGTTAGGGTGGTCTATGTGAAGTCATGCTTTTGACGCTATGAATGTATAAATTAATTATAAGATATATGACTGCATGCTCCGGATGGTCTAAAGAGACTAGATTCCGTTGCCATTCTCTTCTCTTCGATCTTCTGCTGACCCCACACAAACATACATTGAGCGCCACCGGTTGAGATGAAGTCATGTATTTGGAACGTGATGTTTGTCTTTCTGTATATATATAATATACACACACACTTCTTTCTTTAGATTGCATGCAATTGATTGGAATTGATCCGTAAGTGTTCTGGTCAAATATTATTCAATTAAGACTTTATTTCAGTAGAGTATTTGTTAAGCCTCTGAATGAAAACATTTAAAAAATTATTCCGAAAGTGGCGGGCGGCACAAAACAAAAAAAAGGTATGAAAGCTAATTTTAATAGTAATTATATGAATGCATGAGAACCTAGTTAAAAACCTAATTAAAGGTTCAATTCATTTGAGTACACTTAGGCTCAGTTTGATAACTCTTAATTACTCAACTATCAGTTACTTAAATTTTTTTTATTTTTATTTTTAAAATGATTAAACTTACTCTTTTGTATTTTAAATCTTAAATTTTTTAAACTATAAAGAGCAAAACTGTCAAATTAACAAAAAATTAAAAAGTTAATTTTTTTTCCTTTCTCAAACACAAAAAAAAACTAATTTTTTTGTAACTAACTATTAGTCAGTTACAAAAAAAGATAGCTATTTTACTTCCCAAACTAAGCCTTATATTCAATGGGTTTTTATGTACTATGATAAAAATATTACCATAGTGAGTCACTTCCATTTTACAAGAATTTAAAAGTTTTACACGGTTTTTTGAGGAAAAAAAAAGAGAAGAAAGGAAAAAAAAAATGGTTTATTTCTTGCGCATTAAATTTCAACGCAGAAGTGGAGTCCATCTATTCACCTAAGCATGCGCGTATATACATATCTAATTGGCTGCACTTCTAAACTAAATTATTCATAGGATTTGTTTTTATTCCCTAATTAGTTATGTATATATATAATTGTGATATTCTTTTAAAATATTATCAATTTTAAAAGTGTCCTCAACCATTGATTCTATTTTTTTTGGGTTGAAACGAGAGATGAACTTTCATCCATGAAGTGTTGGGCCTAATTTCATTTTTGATGATACATGCACACTTTCTCATGGACTGCGTCTAAAACCAGAGACAATAATATTTCTTCTGAAAGGCAGCATGCACTGTTAAAAAGGCAACGCACAACCACTAATGTACGAATAATTTAAAAAATTAAAATAGAAAAACTAAAATAGACAATATATTTATGGGAGATAAATAACCCCCAATAATATATATATACAAATACTTATTCAATTAATTTTTCTTTCCCTAATTTTATACTTATCTAAGTCAATTCTTCTTTTTCTTTTCTTTCTTTTCATTTTTTTTTTTTTAATTTCAACATAACATGAGTATATGTTGGATTAATGTTAAATGCTACAGAGAAAAGATGGGCAAATTCGCAGTGGAAGTGAGGAAATTAGCCTTGGAAATTACCGGAGCCGTCGCAGAGAGCCTTGGAATAAATAGTCCCGAACACCTTGGTGATAAAATGGAGAGAGGAATGCAAGTAATGGCAGCCAATTCAATTATGATGCGTCTCAATGAATTTTGATTAAATTTTTGAAAGATTTAAAATTTTTTAAAGTTTCAAAAAATTAAAACTTTTGAAACTAATAAATGCTTCAAACGGGACGAACGTTGTATAAAGAAGAGTTTTATGTACATAAACACAAAAAATTGATGTTATACTGATATCTAATAATATATTTCTATGCTTTTTTTCTTTTATTTTTCTTTAACCAATTGATTTGTCAATTATTTTTGCCATACCATTCTGTACATGTAGATCGATCATATAATTATATAATGATATGATTTAATTTATCTCACAATTGATTTAGCCAACTCAAGTAGTGTATCTAATTCTTTCTATCCCATGCCCCAAAAGAATGGAATCAGACACCATCCGTTCATGATTGGTACCAATGTCATTTAGGGGTATTTGGTGTAATAAAAAATAATAAAAAACGTGATTTAAGTGATATTTAAATATTTAATGGCAGACTACGTTTTTCAAAGATGAATAGTACATGATATTGACTTTTACAAAGAAATTCGTCAGAATGATTTTGAGATCTATTGAAACGGTTTTGAAATTTCTTAAAAAAAAATTGACAATAAATCTTATTTGGTAGTTTGGATGACAATGATCACATTAAAAAAAATTATAATTATTCTATTAATCGAATTCAAGTTATGCAATTTTTGTTAGAGTTATACTAGGTGTGAATGTTTAAAAAATAAAAAAAAATATTAAAATTTTTTAAAATTTTTCAAAATTTTTTAGAATTCTTTTAACACTTCTCTACACGCCAAATGACCCTTTAATAAAATAATCTTAATAAAGCAATTTGACTTTTTGTGAATCTCAAATGCCAGCATGCCACCAATTCTACAGAAGTTATGGATTGTGTTGATTACTTAGGAAAGCGACAATAAAAATTAATTAAGAAAGCGACAATAAAAATTAAACAAGAATTAGAAGAATACAATAATTTATAGAAATTTTAGAGAGAGAAAGAGATAAAATGTATATTCCAAATAATTACTAGAGAAATTTGGAATGCAATATAGCAAAAATGTTGAATGACAGAAGATAATGAAAGATCATTTTGTCATTCAATTGAAAAATTATATTTTTTTCCATAATATGCGTAAAAGACTCAATTGTTACAAAATTTTCAAAATAAAAAATCTAAGTTTGAAATAGTTAAAAAAAACTTTGTATTTAACTTAATATATGAAGATATTAGTATAATTTATCCTTTATTTTCATGTGATTTTAATCTTATTTTCAAAGTTCAATACCTGCCATTGATACAAAATTTACCCAACTAAATGCATAAGGCCTGATTCTTTTTGACAAATTTTAACGTTTTGATTTATCAATTATTTATTGTTATACCATTTTATATAGAATTATGTGATCGATTATATAATTATCTTAACTTTTAATGAAAATAATCTTTATATGGTATATGTTAAAAAATAAAAAACTAAAAATAAAATTAAACAGAAGACATAAAATTTACATCTTATCATTTATATTATAAAATTTTTAAAAAAAATCTTTAGATAAATTTATAAGCAATAATATATATGTTAATGATTTATATACTAAAATCGATTTAATTACTTATTAAAAATTAAAAGATAAAATATTTTAATATAAGTATATATATAAAGAATATTTCATAAATTAATATAAAATATTATAATCTATTAAACAAAATTTTCAAGTAATTTATGAGACAGTAATTATATTTATATTCACTTTGCACATAATATCAAAAAAAACACATCTTTAATATTTATTTTTTCAGTGTTGACCAAATATTCATGAACCTAGAAAAAATAACATTTAAAAAAAAAAAAAAAAAAAAGTAAAGAAAGGGAAAAGAAAAAACAGATCACGCCTAAATGCAAGGCGAACTTCTCATGCATTGAATTGGACAACCATTCTTCTTTCTCTCGGGCCCTCCAATTAAATCCACCTCTTTTTTCTTCTGATCTCTCTATTTGGATCCATTACATGCAGTGGGAAAGAGAGAGATAAGATCGAGAATCATGTACAGATCAGCAAGCACGAACCGGGTCTGGGACGATTACTTGAAAGAGGTTACGCCGTCGCCGTCGTTGACGGCGTTGGAGAGCGGCGAGCTGCCGCTGTTCGAACAGCAGTCGGATGGGTCGAAGAAGGAAAGGTCTCGGGCCAAGTTAGCAGAGAATGCGGTTCACGTCATCCCTGTGGTGCTGCTTCTATGCGGCCTTGTTCTCTGGATCTTTTGCAATCCTGGTAAGTAATTTTTTTCATTATTCTCTTTGATTGGATAAAATTAATGCTCCATTTGGTGCTCATTAAAATACTAAAAATTTTTATAAATTTTCATCAAATTTTAATTTTTTACACACGATTTGAATCATAAAATTATAATTTTTATCAATTTATATTAATTTTTTATTATTTCAAACGCAATCGAATATTAGTCTCATTTAGGGATGTTTGGTATGATAAAAATGGGATAAAATGAGATAAATTGTGAGTTCTTAATGTGTGCAGTAAGAGAAATTTTTAAAAATTTTTAGAGATTTTTAAAATTTTTCAATAAAAATCTCTGTGCCAAACACCTCCTTATTTAATCCTATTTTATGTTTAAAAAAAACATTTATCACAAATTTTCTTGTACAACCTTCTTTCGGATGCCATACAGTTGTTTTATCAAACCCATAAGAGAATCAGTATTTTCATACATAATTTTGAATAGAAAGATGTTGTGAGGTATTTATTCAATAAAATGTCTACTTTGTCGATATTTTAAAAGTAATATGTTTACAAATTTTTTTATAATATTAAGATTTTTTTCTTATGTATAAAAAATAAATAATATTATAATCAAATGTGATCACTGACATAAGGATAACAAAATATATAATTTTTATAAAGTATTTTACTATTTAAATGTCAATTATATAAAATGATTTAATTGTGTCCTTTCTGTCATATATTTCCAACGCTAATTAAGAGAAATGGTATGTTAGGATTGAATTAAATTATTAAATAAATAAGAGTAAAGCTAGACAATTGAAAGAATGAATTCGAATTTTTTTTTTTTTTTTTTGTTAATCTGAGACACGTATCGATTTATTATAAATCTCAATAGTCTATGTAGTCGGTGGGTAAATCGGGAGAGAGAGGCTCGACCCAAAGTATTCTCCATTTTAGTCGCGGATAACCAGCGCGATTCGAATTTTCACCAATCTAAATTTACAATTGTAGCGATGTCTTTCTTTAACTGCTCAACTAGACTGCTGGGTCAAACTTCTAGTACGTGGAAGTCCGCAGCCGCTACCCCACTGGAGTGAGCACAGGGCGAAGCACGTTTCAGGCCCCTAGCTGGCAAAGAGACCTGAAGGGTAAATCAGTCTAGGCAAGCCCTGGCTGATCGGCTCGGCCCAGTGGAAACCAATAAGCATCCACATACGTGGTAACCTCGCCCCCCAAGGGGGAGACTCGAACCCAAGACCAAAGTGACCTGGGTCCTAAAACGTGCTCGACTCCCGCTGAACCACCCCTGCTGGGTCAAACTTGTTTCTTTAGAGGGTGGGGGTGTTAGCATGAAATCTCTTTAATCAATGCCCAATTAATATTGCAGATATAGGTATACCGATAAAAGGTGATTCAGTTGCTGCTAGAATTGAAGGACTGACTCTAGAAGGAGAGCTTGATACAGACAGTGCTCAAACGGGTGTCTTGGCTGGCGTAGACTTGGGAGATATGGATCGTGTTGGGAGAGTACAAGGTCATCGTGGTCAATATCGCAGAGCTTCATTTTCAAGGAACAAATTATCATGAGTACTCTCGTAGTTAATTACCTTTCATCTTTTCCCAATGTCAATAAGGTCTCCCTGTAACTACTTACCCTTAATATATTTGTTAAGACAGTGAATCCTCCCAAGTTTAATTCAGCCTCTTGAACTTAAATTACTTTCACTATTGAATTGGGACGATGATACTATCATCCATGCTTATTTATCAAATATATATATTTGTATGCGTTTCACTATTACATCAAAGAATTGAATGTTTTCGTTTGGAAAAATTTAGCCATTGTGAATAGAATACAATAAGGTGTAATTTTAAGTGGTTATTGTTAAATTTTTTTTTTTTGATACAGATAACTTCCCCATTATTGGTCGCCGATTGTCGGTCACTCAACTGGGTTCCAGTTTCAGTTCTAACCAATCGAGGCTCAAAATTTTAGGACTGAGCCCTTATCCCTAGACCCAGACCGTTATATTAGAGGCACATAGACGAGAGTCAAACTTACGATCTGAGGAGTTCTTCTAAATCTTATATAGTTATTGATATTGTGAAAAAATTTTGTGACGAATAATCAATATTACCTTAAGTTTACCTTCGGAGGAGCTTCTTTAAGGGCAAGTCATTACTCGGTTCAGCGGACTTGAAGCGAAGAAAACATCCTCTTGCGTTTATGCTTCACTAAAATTTCGTATAGCCATAGTTCTTCTTTTTTCGTTTTTTAAGAAGGGGATTATTAATCGGGTTAGATCTACTTGATCGTACCTCAATTAATTTTGTCCTCATTCCGATCAAAGCAAGTCAGGTCATTCACGCTAGGACTAAGGGCACGATTAGATGTTATTAAAATTTTTGGGAGTCAATTTATGAAAAAGGTGTATAAAATAATAAGAAGTATTATTTATGGAGGGTGGGCTCACATTTATGTGATGTTTATGAAGGATGAATAAAAAAATAATTGATTTGAATGAAATATTAAGAAAAGAAAATAAATAATCATTAGTTTGAATGATTTTTTAAAAAGGGTGTATAAGGATAAATGTATGATGTAAAAAATTTTCAAATAACTTTTTTACCCTTATGCTATCCCAAACAAACCAATTTTATTATTGATAAAGGTCGTAAAACGGATCAATTTTATCCTTGGTAAGGTGTATTATTTTTAAAGACCTCAATTCCTCTCCAAAAATAATATACCTTCTTTCATAAAAATTTTTGTTGAGTAAAAAATTTTCGAAGAAGCTTTTTGCTTCCTAAATTATACAAAAAATATCACATCAAAAAATAATATAAAGTCTTATTTTCGCCCTATTCCTTTAAAAGCATCCAATTAAGTGAGTCCTTTAATAGCATCCAATCGGCCGTAAATATCACGAGAGAGAGAGGTAAACCAATCTCTTGTTACCTAATCCCAAGAGTTACTAAATTTTGACCACAAGCTATCCGAATTTACAACTTGTCTGTATTTTCATGACATTGTCCTTTGAAATTGCCATTACTTTAATATAATAAATTCATTAAATTACACTTTAGTTATAATATTGAGATTGTCATGTTATTCTGATTATATAATTTCATAAATTTTTTTTTCAGTAAAATATTGTTTTCATTTTTTAACTTGATTTTAATCACAGTCATAAAACCAATTGACGTTATCATCAGGCATGAAAGGTTACCAATGTGGCACGTTTGGAGTGCAAAAAATTGACCCAAAAAAACCTACAGATCACTATAAATTGTTACAAAACTATTTTTACCTTGAATTATGTAAATATTTATCAAATTTAAATCTATTTAAATTTTTACAAATCTCAATATCCATGCAAAATTCTAACAAATTTACATAAATCTTAACAAAATTTCTACTAATTTAAAAAAATTTTAACATGAAAAGTCAAAAAGTATCTACAAGAAAAAAATTCATTCGAACAAATTTTTAGTATTAACCTCTATATTTTTATTTTTTTTGTTAGTTGCATTTCAGACAACAAAAAATTATCCGAATCATATGTTAATCAATCTATTTGAGTTCGAAATAGCTCCTTACCAATTTTTTTAAAATTTTTGCATTTTTATAAGAAAATTAAAATAAAAGACATTTAATATTTATAAATATTGTAAAAAATTATAAAATATGATAGAAATTAAGATTAATAACAATACCGACCATTCGTTGAATTATGACTCAGGGTGCGTTTGGAGGCTCGATTGTCACCAAAAAAATACCAAAAGTTGTCACTTTTACAGTAATTGAGTATTTGGCAAACCCCTAATTTTTTCACTCTTCTGTTCTGCTATAGTAAATAATTATTACAGCGGACCTTACTTTTTTTCACTTTTCTACTCTGCTACAGTAAAAAATTTTACCAAACACTCAAAAGTTGACATTTTTCTGCCCTGCTACAGTAACAATTTTATCAAACACCTAAAAGTTACCAAAAGTTGCCAAAAATTTCATTTTGATTCACCAAACACACCAAAAATTATCACTAACAATTTAAAAAAAAAAACTACCAAAACTTACTAAAAATTTACCCCTCCAAACACCCTCGTAGCCAATGTTACACTCTTTGGCTTGCTTGACCCCCAATGTTATGCAAGATAAATAAATCGTTGATAAGTATTGCACTAACAATGTACTTCTAGTTTGTGAAAAACAGGTTGTATCCAAATGCGAAGATTATTTCTTCACCTTCTTATGCACAAGATTATTTTTCTATCTTGCACCAAGCATATGCCCAAGCACAGCATTTTGTTCCCAAATAGAGCAAACAATGGGCTGGGGGAGCAACTCATTCTAATGAAGGCTATGTCTTCTCGATCTCCATATCTTGCTTTGATTCAGCAACAGTTTACATGGTCGACTCTATAATGCCAGACAAATGCGCTGGTCTGAGCAATAGGTGACCACTGAAACATCAACAGACAAACTTCACCAAATATCAATCCTTCATCGCCGACCAACATCACAAATTGCCCCCCACCATAGTAAAAAATGTAGCAACTAATATAATTTATATATGCATATATATATATGGATATGGTCGGCTGTGTGTTTTTCCGAAGATATTGATCAAATAGGCCGATGGTGGTGGTTGGTGCGGTTTAATACCTTAATAGGGTCCTCCGTCGGTTATGAAAATTTCTCGTCACAGTATTTTGAGCTCAAGAAGGTTAAGTATAGTTTTTTCAACAAGGTATACAGCCAAACAAAGGTATCATCATTACAGTATTACAAGTTGCCACATTTACTTTTAAATTGTTTGTTTTCTTTCCTTTATCATATGTCTTTACTCTTGCTGAAACTAACTAATTCAAAAACTGGATAACAGCTAGACTACACGAGAATCCTCGAAGTACCACTATATGAAATGAAGTAGGTAAAGTCATGAAAAGCAAAATAATGAAAAGCTCTGTCTGTATGCCGATTATTTTATAAATTCGTTTGCGTATACAAATCAATTTCTATTCAACAACTAAGCTTTAGTTTATCTTTGCACCTCATAAATAGCTATTACACTGATATTTAATTGCAATAGTGCACACTCCCATTATTGATGAATTTCAATCTTTGATGATAGACTGTTCATACTATTGTTATTGATAGAAAACACTTGTGAGTTCTATTTCCCGAGCAGAGTAGGGGCATAATGTGCGGCCAAAAATTATCTTACCCGACTTTTATAAAGCATCCCCGACCATGAATTGCTCCCCCGACCAGGGAGTATGTTCTAGTTAAATTGAGACTATTTAGTCTCATAGTTACATTACATAGTGACAGTACTTACCATATTCGAGTGTCTCAGAAAATAAAATCTACAAAATATCACAGATTCCAACGCTTACATCATCTAGCATTTAAGAATACTACTTACCACTGTACCCCTGTCATTGTCTAGTCAAATTAATAAAAAGTATGAAGGTTTTCGCACCTTAAATATCAGAAACGTGGCCAAGGCATAGGGCTCTTCTCTCTTCCGCTGGATTTCTCTTCTCTCTCATTCAACACTTTCCTTACTTTAAGAAGATTATCATTGATACGGAAAACTGACTTAAGTATCGAAGGAATTTTGGTCGGGGACTTTCCCCGGCGTTTCCTTCTAACTTTTATTGTCTTGCAGGTTTGTTTCCATTAGTTTCCAGTGGATGAGGAGATCATCTTCAGTAGTATTTTTTACTGCCGAACATATATCATTTAAGACTCTTTTATCTTTCTAAAGAAAGGCACCCAGTGAAAGCCGGAGCAGAGTTTGACTCCCGGAATTCAGAGAATTAAATTGTGAATTCCCTGTTTTGATTTCGAAATTTGCTGGAGATTTGGGTGTTTCTGCGGGAGAGAAGGTGGAGGGTGGAGATGGAAGAATTTGAATCTTCAGTTTTAATTTGAACATAACCGGGCCGTTGGGTTGAGAGGAATTGAAATTGCTATTTAATTAGTTAATGTATATGACTCGATCTTTACAAGCAAAAAGGCATCCGAAGAATGAGACTCTACGACACAAACCAGGCAGCTCTCCAAGCTCTTAGAGGCTCCAACATCGAGCTGATGCTCGGCGTTCCCAACACCGACCTCAAAAGACTCGCTTCAATGCAAACCGAAGCAAACACCAAGGTTCAAAACAATGTCAAAAATTACGGCGACGTCAAATTCCGATACGACTCTAAGGAGGCCAAGTTCCTGCTCCCCGCCCTGCGAAACGTACGCACCGACGTCGTGGCCGGCGGGCTTGAGTTGGTGATAAATTTAGGTGGGTTTGACGCGATAAAAATTTTATAATTCACTAATAAATTTTGTATTTTTCATATTTCATAAAAATTAAAATAATTTATATATGCATATAGCTCAATAATATTTTACAAATCTAAATAAATTTTTTTTATAAATCCTAATAATATTTCACAAATTTCAATAACTTTTTTAAAAATTTAAAATTTTTTTTCATAAATATCAATAATTTTTTCACTAACTCTGATAAACTTTTTATAAATTATGATATAAAACTATTCCGATATTTTTTTTTATAAAAAGCTAATACAAAAGTAAAAAGATTTCACTATTTAACTCTGAAAAGTGTGATTTGATGATTGTATATTAAATGTTAAAAAATTACTTAAATTATATTTTTTTATTATTTTTCATTGTACCAAATATATTTTTAATAATGTTTGTTTCAAACTAACAAAAAAAAAGTTCAAGAGTTAGCAACGTTTAAAACGAGGGTTATTTATGAATTTTAAATATTTAGAAATCTAAGTGTTGTGCCCAAATGCGTCCCACATCGACTGGAGTCGGGGACTGAGGACGGCATATAAGCACCCTCACCCCCTTCCACTAGCAACGAGGCCTTTTCCCGTCGGGAAACAAAACCGTGAGGGTCGCCGGCCGAACGAGGTCACTGGGGCCCAGAGCGGACAATATCGGCTGGTGGGCCTTCGATGGAGCGGTATGGTTTGGTGCACAACAGTATGTATGTACATATGTTTGTGTTGACCGTGATGACAAAAACAGTGAGTGTGAAAGAGACGAACCTGATGATGGAAATAACATAAGGTAATGGATATGTAGCTATACAGTTGAGCGAGGGAAAGGAAAGTAAACTCATTTTTAGATTGAGATATATATGTGTAAGTAAGATGAACTTATGGCGAGATATGTGACTAAAAGAATTGAAAGGAAATGTGCTGAATTCGACCAGATTCAATGGCACCTGCTAAAGTCGGTCCACGCTGGAAAAGGACGGGTCATCTTGAATCATTCTTTCTTTTCTTTCCTTCTTCTTTTATAGTTTTGGATTTAAGATACGCCCATGTGTGTGTTATCTAGTTTTCTTAGTAATGGTCTAGCTTGCGAATGATAGCGAGGCCAATATAGAAAACGTACTCATTTTTCTTATCCCATCTTATTCGGTGTGTTTCTCATTTCTCTTATCCCCCATCTTATTAGGTGTGTGTTTGAAACGAGAGAAAAGAAAATAAAAAGAAAATGAGAGAGAAAAAAAAAATTAAAAAATTTTAAATGAATGTTTTTAATTGAATGAATGAATTAGAAAACATAAAAGATCGAAGGTATTTATTAATAAATTAATTTTTTAAATTATTTTTAATTTCTTAAATTCAACATTTTTTTCTATCTATTTTTACCACATTACCAAACATAATAAATGATTTTGAATTTCTATCATTTTTTTAGGTAAATTTTTAATCCAATTATAACATAAATAAAAAATCTTTATTCGGCCTCTTGTTCTCCCCCCTCCCCTGATAATGAAATCTCTATTAGTCTCCCTTCTGCTCCTCACCACTTTCCATATCTAAAAACTAGTATTCACCTGTCCCTAAAAGCACGAGTGATTTTCACCCGGAACAGTCCATTATTGACACATATATAGATGTCAAATTATTGATCAAATTTGTTATATAAATATTTTTTTCTTGCTAAAGAGAAAAATATATACATTTTCGAAAATTCATCTTTTTAAATAAGCTTTTCAACTTTCTTAATAATGAAAAGTTTAGGAGAAAAAAAAAATCAAAAAAGAAAATATATATTTAAGCAAGCGAGTAAATAAAATCATTTACTTAAAGTAAACTGAAAATTGCATTTATATAGAGTATATTTTTATAATTTTAAATATATTCGGTGCGAATGAGCATTGCCGTGGTAAAATCACAACCATTCTGCAATCGCATGAATTTTTTTTTATCAACATTTATTTTTCTACCTGATTATTTAGATCTTATATTTATTTTATTAGTTAAAAATATAATAGAATAGATACTCTTTAAAAAAAACAAATCGAGTGGTTAACAGTGTCTAATCTATTAATTCGTTCAATAACAATTGAGATCCAGTTATTAGATTAAAATTTAAAAATTCAAGTATATTTATTTTTTTAAAATTAAAAATACATTATTGTATTTAAATTATTAAATTTTAACTCAATGACGTAAAATTTAATCGTTACCAAATTAGTATTGTAAAATATCTGAATGCCCCTTTTCTCTCAAAAACTCAATCCGTTATCATCGAGGATTTGGGATAGCATCGGTGTTTTTAAAACTAGTGCATATCCTATGCATTTTTGGTGTATTTTTTAACTGATAACGATGGTATAATTTATTTAAATCGGCAGAACCATTAGATGATTATTCTCTATTTTATAATCAACGGCTATCATTCTGCCTTGGTTCGTCCACTACATTTAATGTACCAACTTTACCCTAGTTACTATCATCGATCCCTAATCAAGATTTAGCAGGTAACCATCACTGGGGATCCGAGCTAGGGCATTCCACTGAATCACGGTTCGTCCGTTCTTCTCTGGGACTTTTCATGTGCATTTTTGCATTGCCGCGAACTTGATTTGGCCACATAGAGTTCAAGGGAATTTGTCGTTTTAGCGATGTTAACACATCATTTCATATTGCTTCCTTAACTACAAAGGCTGGTCTACTGCAAGGTTAGACAAAATTGTACGGTGTTAACTGGACACTTTTGTCCTCCCTCCTTTGATAGTCGGATCTAATCTGATTCTTATCAAGACTTAACTGAGGAAATTAAGCTAAAAATTCGAAT
>JAVXUM010000004.1:22395757-22407360 GCA_035590655.1 Pouteria glomerata
TTAAAAAAAAATTAATTTTTTTTTAAAAAAAAATTTTTTTTCTTCAAAAAAAAAAAAAAAAAAAGAAAAGAAGAGGTTAATTTTTTATTTTTTTCCACAAATTAAGGGTGAGTTTGAAGTGATAAAAAAGTAAAATAAAATAAAATAAAATGAGATAAATTGTGAGTTTGTAATTTGTGCAAATAAATAATTTTTAAAATTTCTAAAAATTTTACCAAACCAAATAGAACATAAGTCTAATTAGAAGTTAAATCTAGGCTCTGTTTGAAGTGCCAAATTTTCTAAAAAAGATTTAAAAAACATAAAAAGTAATACTTTTTTTTAAAGTTTAAAAAATTCTAACTTTTTCAAAAATTTTGTCAAAATCTGCTAGAACGTATTTTTGGAACCATTATGATGTATTCTAACGGATTTTAACAGAATTTTTAAAAAAGTTGTACTGATATTTGTACTAAAAAATTTCACAAAATTTCAAGATTTTTAAAATTTTTCAATAATATTTTGTCACCTTTGATTTTATATAACTTTTAACAATTTTATATCAAATCAAACATAATCATTTAATCATCATTTCAAAATAACTTTTTACATTTCAAATCTCAAAAATTTTCATTTTCAACTTTTCTGACTTTTTTTTTTTTCTCCAAACGAGCCCTAATGAGATGCATTTAAAACCGATTCTTATCAAAGGAAGTACGTTTGTGTCAAAACCATAAATGCTACTGCTGAAACACCAAAAGTAAGATTGTTAACAAAATCAATCTAGACGGAGAGCACACTTGAGATGAATCAAGTGTGAGTAACACACTTCTGATGAATCTGGACGGAGAACAACATTGATCATCCATGCTGAAATCCAGAGACAAATTAAGAGAACCCACACCATAAAAAGAAACAAAACAGTGAAAATCTACTATAAAACCCCCCGCCCAAAAAAATAAAAATATAAATAAATAGATATAAGAAGAGAGAGAGATTTGGAGATCAGTACCCCTCTTCCTCCCATGATTTTCTTTGGCTCTCTTGGAATGAAGGAGTCCATCAGAAACGTAGCCATTATCAACAGTAGTGCTGTGATCGACATTGAACGTACCCAGATTCTCCATGCTCATGCACTTTCTCATGGGTTCATCTTCTTCCCCAGCAACAATACTCACTCCGAACAGCTTCAAACACCCGTGTCCACGCCTCCCCATTGCTCCTCTCTGCGTCTCTACGCTCTCTCTCTCTCTCTCTCTCTCTCTCTCTCTCTATATAGGTTTATATATAGATGCTCGATATCTGTATTAATGTATATCACCTGATTATCCTCGTCATGTCATATCTTAATATCTAAATCTGATGCACTAGTCAGTTGTTGATGTATATCCTATTATAAATATCTATATACATGAGAATTTTATATCTAATAATAATAATAATAAGTTTCATATTTCTGATCGTGTGTGTGCATATATATATATATATGGAAACATAGTATCACATGCATTTCAATGAGCAAAACTCGAGATAAAAGGAAGTGGGAAGCTATCCTATTTCTGATCGGATACACAGGGTGGACAGGACAATAGCTAAGATCAAGTTTATTTATTTATTTTAAATATTTAATTAAACTATAATTTTAGATAAACAATAAAAAAAAAATTGATATAAAAATTTAATTTTTATAAGTATATACAAATAAAATATATTAAAGTATTTTTTTTTTAAATATTTCAGGCCGATTCGGACTGAGCTCAAGCCTGGAAAATTAATCCTCAACCCGAAAAAAGAGTGGATTTGGAGGGATCTAAAATGTTCGCCTCCTATACATTCTATAAAATCTAGTTATTAAGGTGTGCACCGAGTTGACTTCTGATTTGGAGTCTGAGTTGAACAGGAGTAATTAATCTTTTAAAATATTATGGTTGCACTAATCATTTGGGAATAAGTCTATAATTTAACAGGTTGGCAAGCTTGAGTTCGTCATTATTTTTTTTATTTTAGATTTATTACGATATATTTTTTTTAATTGGTGACTCGTTAGCTTAAGGTATTTTTTTTATTGAATAAATTACACATAAATCCTTTAAAAATTAGATTAATTACATTGACACGTTTTAATTATTTAAAGTTTATACTTATCTCTCCTATTCCCTAATATTTGTCATACTTAAACACGCTCTTTTAATTTTTTTCCCTAATGTTATTAGAATGTTATAGTAAAATGAAATAAATACTCTTGGTAAGTTCAAAGATTAAGAAAGATTTTCGTAATTAGATTAATATTCAGGTGAGGTTTCTATAATTTAGCTTAATTATATTATTTTACCCAAATAATTCACTAAAATAAATTATTACATATTATAAATAATTTAATAAAATATATTTTATATTATCTTAGTTAATTTATTTTAATTAATTTTATCATTAATTAACTTAATTAAATTATGAATTATTAATTAATATATTTTATTAATTATTAATTCACTAAATATATTCTATTAAATTATGAAATTAATTAAATTACTAATTAATAAATCATCTCTTTTATTAATTATTAATTAATTTTATTTTACATATTATAATTTTATTATTTAAATTAATTTATTAATAATTTAGTTACATTTTTTATTAAAATAATTTTATTTTAAAAAATAGTTAAATAAAAAAATTATTTTAATACGATACAACAAAAATGGATGAGGTGCTAAAATTAAAAAAACATTTATGATAGGAAAATGATAGCAAAAATATTTTTAATTTTTTTACCTCTTTCTGTGTAAGTTGTCATTTTAAAAAAAATAAAATATAAACAAATTTAATAAATACCTTTTACATATTTAGTTTTTAATTTTCAAAATTGCTTAAACCTATTTTTGAATCACTAAATTGAAGAATTTAAAATTGCGATGTTAGTTTTAGTCTAATCAATTCTAAAATTATAAAATATTTGATAATTTAAGTATTTTAAAATAATGGGTCCACAATCTTCTTACATTCTTTTATTGATATTTTTGATTTTTTTTCATATATTATATAACAATAGACTTGATGGACCTATTATTTGAAACTACAAAAGTCAATTAGAGCAAATCCAAAATTAAAAATAAATACATAAAAACATATTTTTTTATTATTTTCAAAAAAATGACAACTTATACAGAAAAAAGTAAAAAAATATTATTAATGTCATTATTTCTTACGTAAATATTTTTTTATTTTAATACCTTATCCATTTTTACCGTATTATATTAAAATCATTTATTTATTTAGCTATTTTATGAAATAAAATTATTTTTAATAAATAATATAGTAAATTATTAATTAATTAATTTAATTAATTAAGGGTGTATTTGGTTTGCTATAAACCTTTGAAAATATCCGAAAACCTCTAACAGGTATTCACTTTTTATCTCACTACACAAATTACGAACCTTGTAGTAGCCTGGGACCACCACTGCTAGCACGGTATTGTCTACTTCCGGGATTTATGCTCACGTGAACTACGCACAACACCCGGGCGCCGCAGCCACCCAACCCGTCAAAGTTTTGTTCTCGGCGAGAGTTACCCCAGTACCCCCCAAAACGCATCGCACTAGGGAGAGGTATCCCCACCCTTATTAGGCGTGGTTCGTTCTCCTCCCCAACCGATGTGGGATCGTTACAATGCGGACAATATCTTCAAGCAGTATTGGTCCGGGGCTGTTACAAATGGTATTAGAGCCGGTGCCGGATTGGTGTGCCAGTGGGGACGCTGGCCCTCCAAGGGGGGTGGATTGTGAGATCCAACATCGATTGGAGAGGAGAACGAAACTTGCCTAATAAGTAGGGGGTTGAAACCTCTCCCTTGAGGACGCGTTTTGGGGGACACTGGGGTAACCCTCACCAAGAACAAAACCGTGAGCGTTTGTCGGGAAGAGACCCGAGGGATCAAAGCGGACAATATCTTCAAACAGTGTTGGTCCCGGACTGTTACAAACCTACAACTTATTTTATTTTGTCTAACTTTTTATCATTCCAAACACACCCTAAATTATAATATGTTAAATAAAATAAGTTAATTGTAATTAATTAAATTAATTAATAATTAATAAAATAATTATTTAGTAATTATAATTTAATTAATCTCATAAATTAATAGAATATATATATTTAATTAATTAATATTTAATAAAATATATTAACTAGTAATTAGTAATTTAATTAAGTTAATTAATAATAACATTAATTAATATAAATTAATTAAATTAATGTACAAAATATATTTTATTAAATTATTTATAATATATAATATAATTAAATTAATCTAAAATATATTTTATTGAATTATTTGGATAAAATAATATAATTAGGTTAAACTACAAAAACCTTTCTTAGATATTAAGCTAATTACAAAAAATTTTTTTAACCATTTGAATTTATGAGAGACATTTATGTAATTTTACTGTGACACCCTAGCTGTTTTAGGAAAAAGCTAACAGAGAGGGTTTGAGTGTGACAAATATTAGGAATAGGGAAAGTAAATGCAACGTTCAAATGATTAAGCGAGGTCATTATAATTAACTGAATGCTCAGGGGACATCGGAGTAATTTATCCTTTTTTATTTTTTAACCGATCAAACGAATTTCTTTGTGTGACCCAAAATTAACTCAACCCCGGTCAACGGGTCAAACTTGGACACGGGTCAACTTGCAAACCTCTGTAGTAACTGCGTGCATGGAAGTTCTGTTCAATAATGAAGGCTACATTTGGAATTTGGGCAATGAATAATAGGAGAAAATTGATTTTGAAAAAAAAAAATGTGAGAAAATTATTTATTTCTCTCTATTTGATTTGCTCGAAAAACGAGAGAAAGAAAACGAGAAGCGAATATATTTTATTTAATTTCTAGAAGAAAAGAGAAAAGCGAACATATAACAATTGATATATTGAAAAATAAAAGAAATAATAAAGAAACTTTGAAGAAAAAAAGAAAAAAAAATAATTTTCTCTTATTTTACCTTCCATTTCTTTGTTTCAAAGACTAAATATAGAAGATAAAATATCATATTATATTAAAGTGTTTAACTTAGGTGAACTTATTTGTACTTCATTTTTACTTTCTTGTACTTCAAATAAATATTATTTATTATAAAAAAAGTTGAAATGCAAAAAATTAAAAAAGGAGTGCAAATTATAATTTCTTGTAACTTTAATATTGTAATAATTATTGAATGGTACTTATCAATTAATATTATAATTATTTAAATTAAATTATACATATCATTTAATATTTAAATTCTATATTGATTAAATTTTTTAACACTTATAGAAATACAATCCCATCTGATATTAATTTAAACTAGGGATGACCCGTGCCTAAGGCACGGGCGGGCCCCACCCAAAACTCTGGTCCCTTGACACATATACACACATCCCATCAATGAGTGATATTGTTATATAGATATTTAATTTTATCTTTTATCACTTAATATTATAATTTTTATCTATATTAATCAAAACTCAAATATTATCTTCATTTTATCCAAATTATTTTTAATTTAAATATTATCTTTATTTTTTCTAATTCTTTTTTTTTTTTTTTAACATATGGTATAGATTAAAATCCAATTTTACTATATAAATCCAAATAATATTTTCGAATTATACTCCAACTTAAATGCTATCCTTGTGTCTTTATTTTATCTAATTTTTTTAAATAATAGATAAAATAAAATCCTATCTTATTACATAAATTCAGGCAAGATTTTAGAGTCATACCCAACTCAAATCCCATCTTAATTTTTTAATTCATTTTAACATATGACATAGAATAAAATTTAAAATAATTAAATTTTATAAATAAAATATATAATTATTTAAAAAAATTAACATTTATTCTATTAAAATTTAGCATAAATTTCACAGAAATTATTTTTTAAATAATTTCTATGAATTGGACGTGTTATATCATACATCAGTAACTGTTTTGTTATTTTTTTAAAATATTTATATTATCATTCTATTGTAATTTTGTATGATTTATAATTACCAAATAAAATAAAATATAAATTCTTATATGACGGTATCCATATTTACATTTACTTTTATAGTAATATTATAATTTTATGTTTTTTTTTTTATATTTTATTCTGATAATTTAATTTTTTTATGTTCTATAAATTTAGAATAGCTTAATACAAATATTATCATTATCTTATCTCATTTTGCTTAGGTAATTGAGATTAAATAAAAATAAAAATAAAAAATATTTATAAAAAATAAAATAATAAATTAATTTTAGTTTTCATTATTTTACACTTCTAATTATTATTTAAGATATTATTTACTACAAATTATTTTTTTTCAAAAACAATTATCAACGTACATATAGATAAAAATGAATCAAATCATTCATAAACGTAAATTTTAAATAAGTTTGACTCTCTATGAATATCATTAAGTGATAACGATAGTGTAATATAATTATTTGATAAAAATTAATTAATTATATATATATTTATTAATAAATTAAAATTATTTATTTAACATAGTTAATCATCTTTTTATTTATTAATAAATTAAAATTATTTATTTAAAATGGTTAATTATCTTTTTTTTTTCAATATAATTTAATAAAAATCATTTTTCTTAAATTATTATTAACATAAAATCTAATTAAAAAGTAAAACAAATATGTAATGTGATAAATTCGTGCCTAATCGATTGCTAGCATAACCATACAAATTTCTTATTTTCTACTTTCATATATGGCAAGCTCCAATTGGATCCCAAAATTATTATTATTTTTTTCAATTTTTAACAATTCGAAAGGAGTCACAAAAATCTCTCTATATATATATCTTTTAATGAGAAAATTTTATTATCTACTTTAATTTGTAATTTAAATTTTATTTACAACCCAACCTTGTCGGGTATAAATGTGAAGGAATCAATCGTTACTGCAGGCTGATCTCCTATATACGCGCATGGTGTAAGTAACTTTAGCTTTTATATATAAGATGATAACTTGACTGGATTAGTTTCACTAATTGTCTGACATTTATTTTTTAAGTGTTTTGAAGACTTAAAATTCTTGTTTAATATGGATATATTAGCTAATAATCTGTACTTACGGTGCTCTTCAACTATAATTAACTTTATCAATTTAAATTTAAAAAAAAAAATTATTTCCCCAAAACTAATTTTATTCAAATATTTGTAAAAAATAAAAAATTAAAATGATAAATATAGAGAATGTATTATAAGATGGCGGTAATGCCAACGTTATTATATGAATTGGAGTGTTAGACAGTAAAGTATAATTATGTTCAAAAGATGGCAGTTGTAGAGATAAGAATGTTAAGATGGATGTGTGAGATAACAAGGAGCGATATGATTAAGAACGAGGAGATTATAAGTAAAGTAAGAATATCATCGATTGAAGATAAAATGAGAGAAAATATGGTTCAGTCATGTTAGAAGACGTCTAACAGAACCACCGGTTAAAAGATATAAAAGTATGGAGATTGTCAGGAGTAGGAGAGGAAAATGGAGACTCAAGAACTGTTGGAAAGTAATTATTAAACATGACCTTATTATATGGAATTAAGAATGATATGACCCTTAATAAAAAAAATGCTTGGTTTAATTTAGTTTGGTTAGGTTAGTATTTATTAAAATCATATGCTATAATTCTAGTATTTTTGTAGGAAAAAAAGAAGTAAAATGGTTGTGTTTTGGCAATGTGGAAAAAAGAAATAAAAGTTTTATGAATGTGAAATATCTCAACCATTTATTAAAAAATAGTAGTCTATGAGAGGGAGGTTTTTTTTTTTTTTTTTTTTTTTTTTTTTTTTTTTTTTTTTTAATGTGATGTGTTTTATTATATAGACATTTGAGATTTTTGGAGATGAATGTGATGAGATCTAATTTCACATAATTTTTATCAATTATTATGTTTAAAATTAAAATAAGATTTTATGAATTGAATTGAATTTAATTTCATTACTTAATTTTTGAAAGTTTCTATATCATTTAAATATAACCCAAAATAATAAATTTTGATGATAATTCAGTTTTTTATTAAAGCATCCCAGTATATCATTGTTATCATATTTTTTTATTTTTTATTATTTGTTAAAAAATCATATTTTTATGTTCTATTAATATAGTAAAATTTAGTATTTTGCTTGATTAAATTCAATATAGTTCATAAATTCAAACATATCTTTCGATGATTATTCAACCATTATATACCTCACTGATTTATTGTCGCCACTGTACTTACCAACAAGTTTTAATTTAATCATCCATTATTGTTTGAACTAGAGTGTATCTTTAATTATTTTTTATTTTGTTTTTAAAAATAAAAAATTGTTAGATATTTATGTAGATAATAAGTAATCAAAGAATATTTAAATAAAACAAAACAACATTACAAGAGTAGTGGATAGTTAAAAACTATTTAAAAATAATAAAAAAATAAAATTACTTAAATAACTTATTATACACTAGTTTTAAATTATGAATGATTATTACTGGTTAAGAATTATTAATAAAAAATTAAAGGTTTCAGTTAATTGGTTTTATAAATTCGATGATTTTACCTTTTTTTGCTTTATCAAAGGATAATACTAATATATAAAATAAAATAAATATGAGTGAAATACATATCAATAACGAGCTAAGGCAAATAATATTTAGTGTGTTTTGAATTATATAAAATTTTATAAAATTATTTAAAATTATAAAAATTAGTATCTCGTATTTTATGTAGTGAATATAAAATTTAAATTTTATAATTTTATAATTTATATTTGTAAAAATTTATAAAATTTTATTTTATTTTTATAACTTCAAATATTACCTATATATTAATTGAAAATTAACACCAAAGCCGCCTATTTCCCTCCTAAATGCCGCAATTCAAACAGAAGTTTAGCTGAGCTGATTTTGTAAAAAAGAAAAAATAATAATAATAGAGATAGACCTGCAAGGCGACATGCAATACGGACCCCACGGTGAGTTGGAGAGCGTTCTGATTTTGTAACGTATAATACTGACGTCATTAGCACCAGCGGGAGGAGGACAGGTAGTCAGCCGGTCAGCTTCGCGTCGACTCTCTTCTGTAGGTCTCTCTCTCTCTCTCTCTCTATATATATATATTTTTATATTTATATAGATGCACAGAAACGAATAAAATCGAATTTGAATCGAGTTGTTGTGAAGAGACATTCAATTTGAATATAAAAGATTAGGGTTTTATGTAAATCAGGTATGTTCGACCTCGAGATGATTGTGATTTGTTATTATTGTTTGATGCCAGTTCGATCTTTGTGGTCGGTGTGCATATTTCTAGATACTTGCATATTTATACGGGATACATGTCCAAGGGGCTTCCTTATTTTCTTCCTTTTCGCCTTGTTTGGTAGCTGAGAAAAAATTAACGGAAATGATGATAAATTTTCCGGTAATTTTCTTGTTCTCTTCGTATTATGCCTTGTAATTTGAACTGGTTGATCAGGTTAATTGATTTTTGGTGTACTGTATTGATTAGCGAACCAAAAGAATATAGAAGGTAATTTTATTTTTTGGTCTTTTACCATTTATTTAATTAGCTGTTTGTTTGATGTAAAGATATTTTGTATATTTTTATTTTTTATTATGAACGTCTGTTTTTAGATTTTGCAATTGATTGGCGGTGGAATTGGTAACATAGGAATTTGTGCATTAATGAGGAGTAGAGTGATGTAAGTTAAAACTGTAGAACAAAGAATGTCACCCTTTTCTAGTTCTGGAGATAACATCCACTTTGTACTGTTAATAGCTCACCTAGTAAGCACTTAGGAAAATTTGCAATGCAATTCTGGATGTCAAGTTGTAGGTTGTACTTCAATTTTAGCATCCATGCGCTGACGTTGTTGCACACTATTACCTATTGAGAACCAATAGTTTTTTGTCCACATGTTTGTTGTGAGTATTTTAGTTTCTTCTCCATTTAATTGACTACATTTTTTGTGCTCTCTCTTATGCATTTCAGGGGTATTACATGTTGTGTAATGTTGCAAACAAATAACTATATGAAAACCAAGTTGTTTTGCTGATATGAGCTAGTGAATTTGACTGTTGATGTGATAACTGAAAATTAACAGCTTGAATTTCATTGAAAGTGCATTGGCATGCAAAGCATCCATTCCACGCGGGGCGTACTGTCACATTGTGCTTGTATGGGGTTCTCTTGCATCTGGATTGCTTTTGGTGTGAGTTGTTTAGTGTTTGTTGTCTATTCCATTAATAGCTGTGGACATAGAGATGTTTATTAGTGATATTATGTAGTTGTTCCAAGCACTGTTTTTGGTGCAAAAAGATTTGGACCATTGGCGCGGAAAGAAAAAAAAGTTGAAAAGAAGAAAAAACAAATTCAGTCTGTGGTAATTTTTTTTTTCCCCAAAAACATAAAGAAACAGTGTAGTTTGTGTTCAGTAGAGTGTGCAATTTCAGATAGTTTATCCTGATTTTTAATCTAGCATCTTGTTTCTTCCTAGTAAAGCCATTTGGCTGTAGTCTAATGTAAATGGTTGTGGCATGGATAATTTAATTTGTCTATATCATACTGCCATGACATTATTGCTTTTAACACTGTAAATCTCTTATTTTAAGTGCCATTTTATTGCATCATTTGGTTGTGAACCATTGATGGTGCTCTTTATTACTTAGTTTATTTTCTTGGTAATTGTTTATAAAAGGTTTAGGGCACTATTTTTCTTGGTCTGGAATGTCTAGGTTGAAGGGAGTTAATAGTTATGTATTGTTTCAATATTTATCTAACAAAAAAGTTGTATATTGTTTCAAAATGAGTATTAGGTCAAGCACATTTTTTTGGAAATGTTTACTTGCGTTACTCTTCAAGTTATATGATGAGAATGGTACTTGTATAAAAAAAGAAAAAGAAAAGAAAAAGCAAAGAAAAATATGTTGACAAACTTTGATGTTCAAGGTTTAAGTTTGGCTTTAGCTTGAGTTTTGGCATTCCAAAGCCTTGGAGGCACCTTCCCAAACAATCATTGTCTATCTCCTTTTCTTTACCCCATTTCACAGTGGCTATTTTCATCATGGTTCATTCTTTTGTCTTTATCGTTTATATCTCTTCCCACCTCTCCTAAGGGGAAGGTGTGAGGGCTTAAGTCCCCATTAGAATCCTTAAGGAGCTAGCTGCATCTCTTGTGAGTCAGCCACTGTACAAGTGGGCTGCTGAGATAAGATTGACGCAACACATATGTATGGTGCTGATTGCAGGTCTGACAGCAATGTTGTTCGTAGTCTGTGTTTGCAGTAAGCCCAATGATCTTTTGCATATTTCTCGTCGAGGACTCAAATTATTTAGGTCTAGGTTGATTCCTTACAAGCGCCGTAATTGCATTATCTATTCTATAGTTTCTTTCTTAACTCTTTAGAATTACTAATCAGGTCGGTTATCAGTGGGCGAAGGCTGAAGATAAATATTGTGAAGTTTCATATTCACAAATGCGGTGTTATTTTGTTTTATTTTTTATAGATCTAGTTCAGGGCAGCCATCTAAATGTCTATCCATACTTACCCTCTAATTTTTCTCTCCCCCCCCCGCCCGGCCCAAAGTGAA
>JAVXUM010000004.1:22407460-22432835 GCA_035590655.1 Pouteria glomerata
CCCCTCCCTGCCCAATGTGAATCTTTTTGTTTCTATATATTTGAACTCAATCTCTTTAACTTCTAAAAAGAGTTTTTGTTTTTTCGATAGTAATTAAAGGCACTATGTGACGGCCATTTCTTTCAGGTTTGGGTGGCTAGTGGTTATAGCTATGGAGAAGAGGAGATAGCTATGAATTTATATTTCAACATCATCTAACCACAATGCCAGGCATACCTTTAGTGGCCCGTGAAAGCACGTATGTTCTCTTATAGTTCAAGTTATTTATCTCTTTAATACTGCCTTAATAATCAAGCAACACTCCTATATATATATGACTATGGACTCACAATTGAGAGTGTTTTCATCATTTTTCTTTCCCACCTTTTGAATTGACTATAATTGACTATAATTGACACAACTTAGGTTTTTCCAACTGAATGGGGTTGGCTACATGTATCTTTTGAATTGACTATATTATATATATGTATTTTTTGAAAAATTTTCATATCTAACTCGAATGCATTTACCTTTTTTTTTTTTGGATAAACATTTTATTAAAGAGGTGTCAAGGGGATAGTGCCATGTATAAGAGATTTAAACAAAATATTAACAATTAAAAATCCCTTGTCTCTAAAAATACCAAAAAAGAGTGGAAGTCTGGCTCCCATTCCTTTTTAACAATCCATACCAAACGGTAAGAAGAAGATACTTCATCCTTTACAAGGGAAATTATTTATCTTGAAATGTTTGTCTATTCTTCTCCTTTAAAAGTGACCGCAAGAAGCAAAATGGAGCCAATCTCCGTGCTTTCATTTTTCTTTTATCTGCTCGTGTTTCCCACCAATTCTCCAAGACCTGTTTAATCTCTATAGGAGAAAATTTATTCAAAAAAATGATAAGACTAACTCCCACATCTGCTTTCACCAAGAGCAATGAATAAACAGGTGATTGATATTTTCCCCATCATCTCTACATAAGCCACACCAATTTACCATAACTATGGGTGTGTTTGGAGTAATAAAAAAGTGATATAAAATGAAGTAAGTTATTGGTTCGTAATTTATACAGTGCGATAAAAGGTGAATAACTTTTAGAGATTTTCAGATATTTTTTTTGTTTTTTGGCACATCAAACAGTGCCTATATTTCTTTTTGTAGGATTTTCAGTAGTAATTACTCTTTGATGAGCCATACACCACGCAAAAAACAACCCTAGGCAGAGCATCATCTTCCAAATATTCTTCCTTGAGAAATTCATATAGTTACTTTTCCCTATTTGGTTTCTTTGTGAGATGCAAGGAATCTATTTGGTGCTTGTGATATAATAATTAAGAATATGAGTTGAACTCGACACTTGGGTGGTTCTTCATTTTCTCCCTTCTTTAAATCGACAATATTTCTTTTTGAATATTTTTGATATATACAGATGTATGCACAACTAAACAGAAAATTTACTGCTTGGTTTATTTTATGGTTTATGCGTGAGATACGAGAGTTATTTGGTGATTGTGATATAATGATTTGAATACAAGTGAAACTCTTCATTTATTTTGGTTCGTGGAACAGGAATTGCAATTGCAGCTGCTCTCGAAGTGCAGATCAGATGTGCCGCCAAGATTTTTGTGTGCATTTATCTGCAGAAGAGGAAATTGCTGCAGAAGAGAGCCTTTCAATATACTGCAAGCCTGTTGAACTCTACAATATTCTTCAACGCCGTGCCATTAGGAATGTAATGTGCTTCATTGCCATACTTTTCCTCTTTATATTTTGGAGTCGATGCGGTTAGGTTGGGTTTCCACAGGATATGGTTAGGATTGGTACCGACTACTGAGCAGTTTTCTGGGGTACATCATCATTTAAGTCCCATTGACGTAGTTGTGGTGATGGATGTCTTTAGAGCTTTCATTGGTGCATTTCTTTTTTTTTTTTTAAATATTTTCTAGCCACACACAATTGCATTTAGTATCCTCCTTAGATAGATATTGAGTGCAATCCATTTTTTTTTTCAATTTTACTGCCATTCTTGATGATTTGAAGTTCTTAAGGCCCCATTTGGTAACATTTATGTTTACTGTTCTTCTGTTTATGCTTACATATTTTTGAAAATTGGCGACAAAAATGTGTTTCTTAAACTTGTTTTTATCTTTTTGTTTCCAAAAAAAAAATGAAAACTTAAACAGAATTCATATTTTTTAATAAATTCGATTAATTTAAAAAAAAAAATAAAATTAAATATTTTATTAAAATAAGAAATTAATAATTGTAAATAAAATTGTATTTCTAAAAGTAGTTTTAGTTTTCATTTAAAAAAAAAAACGTAACAGAAAACAAAAAACAGAAAACATAAACAGTTAAATATAAACAAAAAATGACAGCGATAAATGGGCTCTAACTTATAGATTATTAAACCTTTTTTCCTTTCGTCGTCCCCCTTTTTTATTTTGTGTTTCTGACTAAAGGCACATTATTATGCAGCCATCATTTCTGCAAAGATGTTTGCAGTACAAAATACAAGCAAAGCACAAAAAAAGGTAAAAGTTCTTAAACCTAATATTGAGTCTAATTCTTGTGTTATCTTTGGGCTCCCAAGGCCTAAAACTTTCATGTATCTAGTTCTCTATGGAAAGAAAGTGAATATTTTGTATACCTGCTTAGACTTAGAAGAGATTCTCTTCATTGAACTCTACTCTGCTGGTTTATGAATCTAGGTGTGTTTGACAGCGTGGATCAAGTCTTTAGAAATGTCTTTTTCTAGTTATTTTAGGTCTCAAATAGGTGTTTTTTTTGAAGATTTAGCATATAATTTCACAACATATTTAGGATACTAATTGATACCTTCTATTTAAATCTGTAGGATTCAAATGAAAATTTCTGTGTCAGGGGCACCACATGATGGAGCACAAGCTCACAATCTTTTTCCCCTATACATATTGTTAGCTAGGCGAGTTTCTAACCATGCATTTGCAGAGGTACTACCATTTCCAATTACTCTGTAGCTTGATCGCGCTCCATTCTTTTTTTTTTTTTTTTAACTAGAGCATCTGTTCTGTTTCCCCTGATGCCATTTGGATACAGTATTCTGCAGTTTATCGTTTTGATCGGGCATGTGTCCTGGCCACTTCTACTAGTGCTGGGGGGATAAACCAAGCTCAAGCAAATTTTATTCTTCCTGAGATTAATAAGCTGGCAGCGGAGGTCAAATCTGGCTCTCTTGATATTTTGTACGTCAGCTGTGGTATGTTTTGATATGTATAACGTGATTAATTTTGATTATATAGATATGCGTTACGTTGTTATAGTTAAGAACTCTTCTATTTTTTTGCAGCTGAATTCACAAATTCTACATGCACTATTGATCCAACCAAGAATCATAAGGATGTGGCTTCTTTTCCATGTAAGTTCTGTTTTAGTAGTAGGACTTCTTTTTTATGTGATTTCACTTGCTACTCATGATGATGCCATGGAAATGCTTATTAAATTCTGCTAGCTTCTTGGCTATACTCTTTGGTGATGTTTGGTGCAAGGGTAAGGAGGTAGGACTGGACTATTAATAGTTGCAGCCCACTTATCTGTTGTTTAGGCAGCAAATGTGGCTTTATAAACATATATGCCAGTGTAATTCATTGTTTTCTTCTCTTTGACCCTCTTTGTGCTTTTTTTTTTCCTTTTTTTTTGGGAGAGGGGGGGTGTAGGTGGTTGGTGGATTGAAGCTTGGTACAAGATCCAACTCGTTGAAATCAAGGGGCTTAGCTTCTCCCATTCGTCATTTGTGATACCTGCTAACCAAATGGTAGGAAAAGGTTCTAAGTTAAATTTTAGTGTTCGATGCTTAAAGACAAAATATTCACCCCAACCCAAAAAAAAAAAAAAAAAAAAAAAAATATATATATATATATATATTAGTTCGAGTCTTCTTTAGAGCCACTGTTGTTAACTTTAGGCTCTCAATAATTAGTTGAAGTGCTCATAAACTGATCATGATACCCTGAGTCATAAAATAAACACAAATCAGAACGCCAGCTGTAGCCTTGGGAGATGCAAGTATTTTGGCTGCACATGCCAGTTTGTTTTATTGAAGTTTTAGGCATTACTTGTTGCCTATTGTCAATTTGAAGGCTACGCTGAAGTTTGCATAGTCTTCATGGACTTGGACGACGACTTTGCTCCACTGACCGTCCCCCTGGGCTTAACTTAAAACGTGTCTCCATGGTCTTAGGTTCATTCTTTAATCCTCCTAAAGTGTGAACCACACTCCATCCTTCCCCCAGTGCTTGTCAAAAACAAGCCTAAAATCCTTTTGTTAAAATATAGACCCAATTTCCCTAGTTTGGGTTAATATGCCTAAATCCATGGTTTCATCCAATGGCCGAAAGGGATTAGAAGTGAAAGGCTGCCACTTGCTTGCCCCACTTGAGCACTTGATTTTTTGGCCTGAGTCCTTCCAAAAAAATATGAGTAAGTTCATGCTTGTCAATCATGCGACACTCCTTATCTCGCTCACGCGCCTCACTTCAGTTCCTTCCATGCACGTCCTTTTTCTTCTAGTGGATTCCTTCTTCGTCTCTAGCAGCTCCGCCTCTGCAACTCCATCTCTAGCACCAACATGAGGCCAAGTCAAGTAGTTAGTTCGATTCAACTTCTCATTGGAGTTTGACTTAGGAAGGCTATCAGTTGAAATAATGGGCATAGTTGAAGGGACGAGAAGAATCTCCTTCTGTGGAAATTGTAGCATCTGCAGGAGCAGCATCCATTTGAAATAATACCAAGCAGCAAGCAGATAGCAGATTTGGTCATTTGAGGAGTGAACAGTATGCAGGCTGATTAAGGTCATAGACTGAGCTTCAAGCATAACAAAGTATGAAAAAAGATTGAGCAGGGAGAGGTGAGCGCTATGGGTGGTCGCCAAAGATCAATCGCCGACAGACATGCTGGAGATAGCAAATTTTGGAGATCTAGTTCGTGGGAGATCGAGGCGTGCATTGGGGCACGTCAGTCCATGTCAGCTGATGGTTCTTCATTGATGGTGGTTGCTGGTGGGAGATGAGTTTGGTGGGGGTGTTGTCGGTCGACGACGATCGCCGGAAAGGCACAGAACTGATGAACCATTGTGGAGGCTATTTTTTTTTTCTGGGAATCAAAATGCTCTAATACCAAGTTGAGAATCAGAACATATAATTTAGAGGAAAAACTCAAAGAGATTAATTCACTCCCTTTGTTATAATAGAATACAAAGCGATTGAGTCCAAATACAGAAAAGAAACAATTAGATAATCCCAAATCCTGATAAAATCTTAATCGTAATTATTAATATCTATCAAATATCTCTACGTGGGTGTTTGAAGCTTAGTTGATTTTGTCATTGACATTTATGGTTGATTGGGATATTTAGTGACCAATACCGAATAGTAGCAAGGAAAAATGTTAATGAACTCTATATCATTGGTTTTCTGATGATTTCCCATGTCAAACTCTATGTTGGTTTTATTTTACCTCTTGTTTAGTGCTCTCTGAACTTCATATTCCGTTTATTTTCCTTTATGAACTTTCCCCCCGTTCTCACTTGGTTCTATATATGTGCGTGACAGCAAATGTTGAAGGATACTGCTTATTGGGTAAAATACCTATGGAATTACTTTATTTGTCTTGGGATAGCTCTCCAAACTTAAATTTAGGGGAGAGAGCTGAGATGATGTCAACCGTTGATTTGCACTCTTGTTTTGTGAAGGTATGCTGTCTTGTAATTACTTTGCACTCATCTCATTACTAGGTAAACTGCCATCTTGCTAGGGTACATTATTTGCATTTTATAGGAGGCATCATCTTCTGTCCCCTTTAACAAATGAAACAATGGATTATTAAGATAAAAAAAGTCGTCGGGTGATTTTTTTGTACAATTTGTTTTACAGTTTTATTTTTTCTCTTTAGTTTCAATAAATCTTGCAATTCTGGCAGACAAATGGTTCAATTACTGAGAATAATAACTATAGATTCTACGGCACTAGAATGTATGAATGCTTCTTGCCCGTCAGGCAATGGTGATGCTGCTGTTCAGCATCCACAAAGTAGCTCTTGAACTTCAAAATCAAACTCAATTTCTGAGATAGGTTCCTTTGAAAGTTGTCAAACTGTGTGGATGAACCTAGGCGATCATCGTGGCCAATGGCTCTTTGGCAACCCACATCTACCTAAATTGATATGTGTCATTGAGTCATTTTATAGCTGTTTTACTTGAATTGTTGTATTCTGTATTTTCATCAATTAATTGATGTCAAATGATCTAAGAATTATTCGTTGGATGTTTGGGTAAGTTCCTTCAAACCAGGTGAATAAATAAAATAAAAAGGAAAAAAAAAGAAGAGCACTTTTATTTAAGAGGGGGTGTTTTCTACATTTTCTCGAAACTATGAATCTAGGAAAAATAGGTATGCATTTAATGATTTGAAATGTGGAAAGGTCGGTGATCATTAAAAGTCCATCCACAATTTGCATTTGAGTATATAACCAAGCAAAATTTGAAGAAAATAGTAGTAAAAACAAAAAAAATGAACTCATCATAAATTTGGAGGGATAAAACTCTAAATTCACGTACAACGAAGATGGGCCAGGTAGTGTTGATAGTTTTGGAACTAAATTGATATTTTTCTTTGTTCTAGTATTTTGCTTAATTTCATATTAGGTTTGAATCTGGTAAAAGAGAGCCACCACTTTTAATCATCTAGAAGTTCCGTATTGAGCCATTTATATGCCCAATTCTTTTTGAGAAAAAGGAAAGCAAGGGGCCATAAAAAAGTCTCCTAATCTGCCACGAGAAAGCTCTCCTCAAGTTTGGGTTAACATGGTATTAGAAGCAATGGTTATGTGTTCAAAACTAGCTGCTAACATTATAATTAATAGTTGTACACGTTTGGAGTTGGCCCACTCAAAAAAAGTAAGTCTAACCAAATTTGAGGGCATGTTGAGAATTGTTGAGGTTCTAAAATAATAACGTAAGTATTAGAGTTACTCCCCTCCTGGAAATTTTAAGCTTTTAGGTGAGGTAATAGATAACAGTAACATGATATTGAAAAATCTCACTTCTATCCTGATATTCAATTGTTGCATGTGTTTGGTATCATCAAAAAGTTTGTCTGGTCACAAATGAGGGGCACATTGAGAGTCTAAAATAATAATATAAGTAGTAGAGTTGCTCATCTCCATAACTTAAGCTTTTGGTAAAATGGTGGCTAACAATTTAACAATAATATAGAATGCTTTTGGCAGCACAAAAATGTGTGAAAATCTATCAAAAGTTGGAAAGTTAATGTTCAGTAGAACACCAGCTTTTGTCACTTTTCTGCTTTGCTATAATAATTTGCTCAACTCAAAAGTTATTAAAAGTTTTACCAAACAAATAAAATTGCAAAAAATGTTACCAAATATCCAAAGTTGCTAAAAATTACTAAAAATTATCAAAAATTTTACCAAATATCTAAAAATTGTAAAAAGTTGCTAAAAATTATAATTTGCTTCACTAAATACACTAAAAATTGTAACTAGCAACTTTTGACTAGAAATTACTAAAAATTGTGCATCCAAACGCCCCCTATAAATTATAAAATTGTCCCTCTTGCTAAAAACTTTTAGGTGTGATGGTTATTGTTCTCTATAAAAGCTTGGATACAACTTTGAATTGTTTGTCACCATCTTATCTTAGATATATATATTTGATTAGTGTTATATTTAGATGTGTTCTATTTTGTTTCGATGAAACAATATAATTATTATTTCACTGGTGTTTCGTTTTCAATCTCTTAAGAAATGAAAATATTTTTGTTGTTTCAAGTAAAAGAAATGATGTTATGTTCTTTGAGTATAATTTTTGCATAACAAAATTTGAATAGATTCTGGGGTATGCTAGGTGGTGTTTAGAAAAATTATTTTGTTCTTGAAATAAGAGATGTAAGAGAGTCGGTGTTTAGTCAGTAAATTGATAATGCCGACTCCCTTGGTTTGGTTTCGGTATTGATTTCAATTAGTTGAAAATAATTAAGTTGGATTAGGTATCGATTAGTGATTTCCACTTTTTCGGTTTAACCAAAGCCATTAATAAAAAATAATTGAATCCATTTGTTTGATTAGATTAGGTGTGTAAGGGACTTGACATTTAATTGGTTAACCGACAGCATGGACTCCCTCGTTCGATTTTGGAAAAGTGTATAGGGTTTTAGTTAGTAATTAAGTTAGTTTTGGTATTGGTATCGGTATTAGTTTTTGAGTATTTGGGTATTGTCGTTAAATTTTATTGATTCAGTTATGGAAATCGAACCAATTACACCCCTAACTGAAATTTGGAAAAAGGAAAACAAATTAATAAATTTAGCAAAAATTGTCCCCCAAAATTGTTTTTGACAAAATTTTACATAAACTACTCATTTACTAGAGATATTTATACTATTTTCGGGATTCTGAACTATGAAACATGGTCAATTCAAATTGGTGTTGCGTCCATGTTTGACACATATCGGACACACAGTCACACTTACTATATGACAAGTTTAATTATTTTATCAGTTTTTATGTTCCTCCCTTCGAAGATGATTAAGACAACCGTAAGTTTGAATAATTGAAACCTCAAGAATTATAGAATCTCCTATCCATATTATATTATGTTTTTTGTATGTTATTGAAACCTCAAGAATTATAGAATCTCCTATCCATATTATGTTATGTTTTTTGTATGTTGAAATATATATATATGTTTGAAATATGTATTGAATTAGTTTTTTTTGGATATTATATTCATATATGTAGCTAATAAAAATATATAATGACTTTATTTTTGGTCAAATTCCTGTCATATTCATATCTACCGTATAATTTATGGATCATGTATCTTCTTAAGTTATCAAATAATTTAATTTGTGAAAATATGAAAATGATTTGGAAATATTTTTTTGTTAGACAATTAAGAGTCCAAAATAAAAATACAACAGTCTTTGGAAAGGAATCAGGAATGGCTAGCTAGATTTTAGGAGGCATGTTTCTTTTGGTGTGAGCAGTGGTGATCATATCAATTTTTGGAATGATTCATGGTGGCTAGAGGGGTGTCTAAGAGAGCTGTATCTTGATATTTACAAGATCACTATTGATAAAGGTGTGATAGCAGATTTTTATCATAATTTGGATGGGGTTGGCATTTGGAATGTGGGGCTTAGGAGAAATGTCTTTGGAGATCGCTAGCTTGTATTCTTATAATAGAGGGGAAGGAGAGGATAGGCTAAAATAGAATGCTGCCAAGTTTGGGGTTTTTGAGGGTAAATCTTACCGTGAATTGTTGGGAGGGGATAACACGTGGAACTTCTGATAGAAGAATATTTTGGTGTACGGGGGCACCTCCCAAGTGAGATTTTTTTTTGGTGTGGTGTTTGAGTCATGGCATAATAATCTCAATAGGAGAGGACTTTTGCTGATAAATAGGTGTTGTTTGTGCAAAGGGAGGGAGAGACTATAAAATATCTTTTTTGTGCACTATCCTTCCTAAGGTTAGAGATTTAGGAGTTGGCCTTGACATGCTTTGGGATTTAGTGCGTGTTCTCTGAGGAGGTGAGATGTGTTTTTGAGTTGTGATGGAAAACTAAAGTCAATAAAGCTAAAAGAAAAAGACTCATTCTTGTTTGCATTATGCGGGTAACATGGGGGAAGAGGAATATGAGTTGTTTCCAGGATGACGAGTCACCATTATATAGAGTGAAGAGCGCATTATTCTCTCATTTGTATAGTTAGTGGTGGAGATAGAAAAGATACTAGGTGGGGGCAGGGCCGGAACTAAAAATTTTGGGGCTTAAGGTGGAATATTTGAGAAGGCCTATTTATCTAAAAAAAGATAAATGATAAATGATAAAAAAAAAAAGCCTATTTAAAAAAAAAGATAATAAGGCCTATCCCAAAAAAAAAAAAAATATATATATATATATATCTAAAGTGGATAAATAATAAATGATAAAAAAGGAGCTAAAATTTAATAAAAAAATAAATGATAAAAAAAGCCTGTCTAAAAAAAAATGATTAGGTTTATCTAAAAAATGATATGAAGTTGGATAAATGATAAATGATAAAAAAAAAAAAAGGCTGAAGTTGGATAAACGAAGAAGATCAAGAGTTTTTCAAGATTTTAATTATAAATTGGGTAGTGCAGTCAAAAGCGAATTTTATTGAGGGAAATATCTGAAAATAAGTATAACTAATTTTAAAAAAAAAAACAAGTCGGGGTAATTGTTCCTAATCTGCCATAATCATCTCCACTTTTGTATATAATTGGCTAGTTGAGGGGAAAAGAGCTGGATCTAAACAACTTTTTATTTTTTATTGAGAATATGGAGCTGATTTTATAGATTTTTTAGCTGGGTAGCATTCCCTTGATACCTTTTAATTAATATATTTTTTACTTGTCAAAAAAATAAATAGAAAGTAAAAATATAAGTAGTAAAGTTGCCCCTCCCCAATAGTTTCATCTCATCTTTTAGACCTGTGACTGGCAATCTTATCATGATAACATGTAAAAATCTCAAGTTCATACCTCGCCATTAACTCCCTGGTTAATTGTTGCGGGTGTTTGGCCTTGTCAAAAAGTGAGATTAGCCATATGCGAGGGGACGTGTTGAGAGTAAAATAAAAATACAAGCAGTAAAGTTGCCCCTCCCTAAGAGCTTAAGCTCTTAGGTGAGACGGTCACTAACACTCTTAAAAATAAATATCAAAAAATTGAGAACAATCAATCAGTAGCTCTGTTCTCATTGGAAGTTGGCTTAAAAATCAAATATCATTATGCTTGCATGTAATCTTATGTTTGCGTATGAAATGTCACTGTTCTTGCAGACGATTTTTTACATGTTATTCAATTTTAGGATTCTCAAGAAGGTTGAATTGAGAGATAAATTGTATTGTATTAGGGTTCATCTTAACCCATTTATATATATAGGAATCCGACATATTAGGAAACTATTACAATTAATCAATCAAATATTCCCATACTAACAAACTAGGAAACCAATTATCTTCCTACCATATTTACAACAATATCCAACAAGTATCATACCTGCTTACAGGTGGTGGGAAATAATCGTTGAATTGTGATTTCTGCTTTGTGTATCAACATTATAATAGAATGAATGACTTAAGTCTTGAGGTTTCTTTTGCCATACTCTTTATCATTTGGTTGTGCAGGAAACATTTGTTTGTTATTTTCCGCAACTCTTCATGTGATAGTTTGCGTTTCTTTTTGTAGCTGAGTTGTACAGAGAAAGACAAATCTATTGCATTTCGGATGTCTTCTAGTTCTGGAGCAATGGTTGGTTCTGTTTCTGTTCTTTGCTCGATTTTTGTGGGAAATGTAATTAGGATTCTTTGACTTTTTTTTCTTCTGGATAATCATTGTTCTATTGGTGGTTACTGTTGTGTTTCTACTCTTGGATGACAATAGAATACACCGCAGCAATTGGAAGTCATCATTTGTGCAGAAGAGGTTGGGGCGAAAGAAAAATCACCCTATAATTCATACTCATGTAGCAACATTCCTACTTCTTCTTTGTCTCATATTATTCGGTATATCTCCATATCTTTCTGCATTTATATACGTGGTTTTCTCATTCTTAATATTTTTGTTGTCATTTTTGTTTACTGCTTGGAAATTGTTCCTGTTGTTATTATGGTTAATCCTATTAACCAATATTTTTGTGCTCTTTGATTGTGGTGTGCATTTTCTTCTATTCCTATACAATCTCAAAGCCTTTTTGAGCATTAAAAAGGTTGATTTAATTGCTGAGATGGGAAACTAGCTAATTCCTGGACATTGGGCCCATTAATGTAACTGTCCCCTGAACATGTCGCTGTGAATACTTAACCATGGCTTCACGTACAAGAACATTACCCTCCCTTTACGCATAAACATTCCTCAATTGTGAAGGCTGGTTGCAATCCTACGTCTCTGGTATGGTGGTGCTATAACAAGAGACTTACCCTATATCTTTTCCTTTCATGATTTGTTTTTTTTTATTCTAAAATTCACTGCAAGCAAACCTTGGAATGGGATTGGGAATGTGTTATGTAATGTTAGAGGTACTTATATGGTAAGAAGTGTTAAGTGTTTGCACTCTCATTACTTCTGCGGGGGAGAAGTCTTGGTCATCTCATGTACTTATGTGGAGGAAAAGTCTTGTGGTCTCATTTTCTTCTGTGGTTCAAAAGTCTTGGTAGTCACCATCAATGCTGTTTCATTTGTCCGGAGCAGTTTTTATTGCTTAGCTTTCACCGAGTTCCCTATGTATTTCATGTTTTGGGCTGACAAAGACGGCGGCTGAAATGAAATATAATTCATTGATGACATTGAATGTAGTATTTTGCTGGTTACTTCTATAAACTAAAGAAGGTTTACTGAATGGCTTGACACCCAAATAGGTTGTCTCTAGTTGTTATTTGTAATCGTACACTGTAATCATACAATAAATACTATACAGATAATCTGGACTAGATACATTATTCAAAGACTTAGATACGTCACCCTTAGATATATAATTACCCATGATACATGTACATGAATGTACATTAACAACTTCGGCCATGCTTATTATTTGAACGATGTACACCATTCATGTAAAGCTGCAATGACATCTTTTCTTGGGTTTTGGTTGTGTTTGGAGTTGTATAAAATAAAATAAAATTATAAAAGTTAATGTTTCGGGCTTTGTGCAGTAAGTAAAAAATTTCAATATTACGGTCTCATAATTCGTGTTTGTAGAATTTTGTAGAGCTTTGTCGAGTTTTGTATTATTTTGTGGAGCACCAAACGGTGCCTTTGTGTACTTCTAACCAGCGGTCACAGTGCTAAGGTGGGTTCACTGTAAGTAAGCTTTTTTTTTTTTTTTTTTTTTTTTTTGGGCACAAAATAAAGTTGGGTGTTTTTGATTTTTTGTTTTTCTTAATCTTTTTTTTTTTGGTGGGCTCAAAATACAGATACTGAATTTCTGTTGTAAATGTCGAAGAGTTGTTTTTTGACATGTTCATACAGTTGTTTAGAGGGGGTCAAAGATTCTGTGTTATTCTCTTTTTTGAGTTTTGTAGATGGTTTAGAGTTGTAATTCCACAATCGTCTCTTTTTTTGCATCTTTTTGATGCTTTTATAAAATTTTGATTACTAATTAAAAAACAAAAAGAAAAATTTAACTGAAGGCAGTTTGCCTGATGTTTTCCAAATTAGAAAGAAAGCGTTCTTATCTCCTTGTGTTTGATGTGCTGCTGCTAGTTTTAGTTCCTCCTTTGTCCATTTGCCTGCTGTAGTTTTTTTTTGTTGGCCCTTCCTTTTTGACTTTGCATATGATCTAGTAATTTTTGCTGCTTGCATTTGCTAGGTTAAGAACTGGCAACGTCATTTTCAACTACCGGTACTATAATAATAAGTTGCAGAGGACTGAAGGTAATAGTGATTTCTTTTGGTGGTAAATGCCATTTTTTTGAACTTTTGGCTGCTTTGTAGTTTGATATTGTGCTTTTAAACATCTATTCAACTTCTAGTAAATGCAGTCACTGAAAGAAATTGTGAACCAAGTTGTTTATCTGATACCTCTCTTGTGGTTGATTCACCATTAGAGAACTTTGTTTAGCAATTTCTGTCTAGCAGAAGTGGTTAATTTGGTTGATAAGTATGCCCATTACACTGGTTATGGGTTCTGATTCTTACATGTGCATCCAATTACAAACCTATAGAGGAGCCTATACCACCATACCTAAATTGTGAAAACGAAACTATTACATTTATTTAGTGTCAATCTAGCAGCCTTATTTGAGCTTCAGATATGCCACACTACATGATATAGGACTATGCCTAATAGTGGCTGAACTATGATCAGGTATCGTGGACTAGTTTTTTCACTTGCGAGATAGCTAAGAGAGATTAACCGACTAAATTATTTTTAGCTAAAGAAGTCTACTTTGGTGTTCCAATAATACCCATTATATGACCCGTGAGCCCTGGATCTGATATTTCCTCTGAACATGCAGTGACAGAAGACTTCTCTTGTCCATTCTGCTTGGTAAAATGTGCAAGCTTTAGGGTAATCCTAATGCTGATTTCGATTTTCTTTCTTGGACGAAACATCTAGATTTTTGTTGCTTCATTCTAACAAATACTTTAAACTCCTACGCAGGGTCTCAGAATACATTTATTCACTTCACATGATCTATTCAACTTTGAATTTTGGGTTGGTAAACGTTATTAGTCTTCAAGGACATTTGTTGACTTACATCTTTTAAACAATAACTACTAACTCAGTTCATATTCTGCAGGTAACTGAAGAGCATCAAGCTGTGAATGTATCTGTGAAAACTGATATATGGAGACCTGAGGTCAGAAAACTATCTCTTCTGAAAAGTATCTATGAGGGATTGGTAATGGTACTTCAATTGATTGCTGTGCAAATGAAGAGTCATACCAAAATTACTTATTTTCTTGGTGAGAAAAAGTTACCAAGGTGCAAATTTGCAGTTGCACCCTCATGACTCACTTCTAGATGTAGGTCAAATGATTTTAGATGGTGTACGTGGCTGGTTTAGTTTCCTCTACTTGGCCATCTCACTGCTGATTTCAGTGATGGAAAATTTTCTACTTCCTTGTATGGCTTAACTTGTACTCCATCTCATGATACTGGCTTGATTTGTTGGCATGTGATACAGACAAGTTGTATTATGAGGCAAGAAGACATTTTCTACATGCTATTGATTCTTTTCTCAATATTTTCTGCTCAGGTTGTTGCAGATGGTGTCAATCCTACGCAACAAACATTTTTATTTTGGTAAGTTATATGAAAATATATGTATATGTATTTATATATATTTATTTTTTTCTCTGTAGAACATGGTTGCTAAAATTGGGATGCTACCTGGGATTTGGTGGGTATTTGGATCGTAAAATCCTTCCAAAAGGGAGAAATAGGCTAATAATTTTTACTTAGTTTTGAGGAAAAGAAAAGGATCTAGCTCAAATGGTAGAGTTCTCACAGTAACTTTTTAATTTGTTATTGATGAAGTGTAGTGTGGGAAGATCAAGGCTTTGAGCCTTTGAGATGTATGCCGTTTATATAGTTATTTTGAGTACTTATGAAAAGCCATATTATATTGCTAGATTACTTAATTGCTCTTACTACCAACAAACATCATTCTTGTGTCAACAACAAAAGAAAGTTGACTTATAAAAAAAATGATGCTGGATTTTTGGCTCTTTCATGGCCTGATTCGCTTGCTCGACAATTAGCTGCGTTAACTCCTCCATTGCAATTTTTAACAGCCATAGTCGTTGAATAGGGGCTGTCAATCCTTTCTTGTACTCATCTGTGCACCTCTTTGTAAGTTGCATCAGATTTTTAAGTGCACTGAGTTGGCTATTTGGCTAATGAATAGCCTTGCGGCAAGCAAGCAGTGTGTCTTTCAAGCTTTGAAGTAGTGACCTGTCATGAAGGAACCAAACAGGTTCAACAGAATTGACATTTGCCCATGGAGGAAAGAGTGTCATGAAAATGTCAATGCCATGATTCCTTCTAATTTCAAATAAAATTATGAATAACTTTATAATATAGCATATAAATTTGTTATTTTTACTTTGCAGCTACTTCAAGTCTCTGCCATGGAGGCTTTGAGATGCCCTAAAAATTACATTAGCTGAATTTTGGATGGGCCTTTGGGGGCCGTAAGCATTTATATGCCCAACTGGGCATTATAACTCAAATAAAGCACAACCATGCTGTATCTTGCGATCCTACTTCGATCCTATGCTTAAACTGACCCTCATGCAATTTTGATTGATTTGCTAAAATCGGATTGCGGGAACGCATTTATGAGTCCAAGTGGACATTATAACTCAAATAAAGCACAACCATGCTAGATATTTGGATCCTACTTCAACCCTCGCTCTAGACTGATCCTTATGCGATTCGGATTGATCTGCTAAAATTGGATTGCAGGATCATATAACTTTTGACTGCCATGCTCTAGAATTTTGAGTTTCTTGTGTTGTTACTCTTGTTAGTGCAAATGCGAATTAATTAAAATGGTTGAACATTATTTGTGTACAGTTCAAAGCCACTGAGACGCAGAAAACCGAAATGCCTAGTTCAAAATGCAAAGCATGTTCATCCACTCGTCTTGGATTCCGACTATCCAGCGGCAATCAATGAGATCCAAGGCAAGACTGGTGTTACATGTTCTTTTATTATGGCTATGTCTTCTGTTTCAGTTGACCAGCAAGCCCTTTGGCATTTCTTAGGAAATTGGAGTATATGTTATTATGCCTAGCTCATATGAATTTATCATTACTTATTAGTTACTTTGATTGACTTTCTTTTGGGGCTGAAATGATGTATTAGCTGTTCAATTTGCTAAATGAATCTCTACTCAGCTGTGATAAATTATTTCTTTCATCTCTCCTAAGAGTGTCTTCTTAGAATGCTATTGCTAGGAATATCCAACTGACTTGGTTTTGATGCAATTAGAAATAGGCTTATCCTTGGAAGCAATATCCTTCACTCATATTTCGTTGCCTTGAAAGACCATGACAAATGTGAATGCTATCATTAGCTGGGGACTGTCTATCTTTTCTTCACTGACTACTATTGGAAATTAATCTTTTCCTTTTGAAGTCAAGGAAATAGGAAATGGGAAAAATAAGTAATCTTTTGTTAGAAACATATGTTATGCTCCATTTTTTGACAATTTAATAATCAGATTGTTTTTCTTCATATTTCTAAAGAGAATAATTTGTATGCTATGCTGCTATTTAGGCGTTGCTGAAAGTTCGGAACATGATACATCCAGCCCTAATTTGGCTGGGCTTTCAACTGCTAGATCTCACTCGTGTGCAGATCATGAATGTGTCCAATCTATATCTGGAAGCAACCTTGCAACACATACAGTGCTACAGTTTGCGAAGACAAGAAAGCTATCTGTTGAACGTTCTGACCCTAGAAAGTACGTTTATTAATTAATTTATTTATTTTTATCAATTTTTTGTAATTCTTTAGAATTTTCAATCTTCTTTCAATCAAGGATGTAGAATGCATACTTGAAACAGTTAATTAATTAATCATGGTCAAAGCATTCCATAGTGGCTTTCCTGCCATCTGCATTACTGCCTGAATTGTAGGCAGTGGGCAATGCAGGCAATAGGTGCCCCGTGAACACAGTGCAGTATTTGTTGACAACCACCCTTGTAGTTCAGACCTGGAAACAGCTAATATTAGATGATTATGTTCGTCTGACTCTAGGTGCTTGCCTTAGTGGTCTCTAGAAGACAATTGTGCTGGAAATTGAAGTCATTTTTGGGCCGTGGGTCCTGGGCAGTGTTGTTGTATCTCTGCAGTGCGCTTCTGTTTAGCAATAGCTACAATTTCTAGTTGTGGAACAAGCTAGATTAGATGATTTTAGTCATATCTGACTTTTAACAATTTGGTGAATGCTATTCTGAAATCATTCCAACAATTGCTGCCTTGAATTTACGTTGCTGTCATACAAGGAAGCAAAATGGGCTGTCTTATGGGAATTTCAGTTTGCTTAATTTAAATGGATGTGCTAAGTTGAACCTAACTATTGTCTATTTCTAATGCATAAGCAGTTGCTTAATTTTGGGTGATAACTGGGGCATAAACTTCTAGTTGCTTATGAAAAAGACTAAAGGTTTCAGTTGTGTTTTTTTTTTAATCAACAAGTCAGGTTTGGAGTACATGGGTCGTCATTTTCTGTTGAAAGTTCTATCTATTTAGATCCTTTAAAATTGGCAGATGGTCTAATGGCTAATTTATGAGATAGTTGATGTAAAATTGAAGACTTATTTAATTAGTATTGAAAATCTTATAGTGAAATTAGGTTATCACTTTGTTTAAATCAGTTAAAATGATTACATGGTATTTATTGTCAAATTTTCATATTTTCTTTCTAAATATTGTTTTAAATATTAGTTCTATAAATGTTTGTGGTTAGATATTGCATGCAAGGATCAAAATTTCATCTTGGTACGTTATTTCGGCTAGAATGAAAGCCTACGAAGCACGATACGGGTCCAGACATGATTTTAAAAAAATATAATTTATATATTTTTTGTTAGCTATATATATATGAATATAACATTCAAACCAAAATTATTCAATACATTATTTAATGTAGAAAACATTAAAAATATGAGAGAAGATTTTATGATTTTTAGAGTTTTGGATACTTAAATTTAGGTTTTGTCTTAGTCATGTGTTTGATAATAATTATAAAATAGTTAGATACGCCACATGGTGTGTCCGACACATTATCGCGAAGTGTCCGAAGAGTATGTGTGTCTTATATGCCTTGAATACGGTTACGACACATTTTAAGTCTCCATACTTCATAGATGAAAGCTTTTTGGAATATTTGGCAAGCATTTCGAAAATGGCGTAAAATTATGAACATATGCAGGAAAGTTAGGAAGTATAAACTAAAATCAATCTAATTATAGGAAAGCCTGATAAATTAAACAATTTATGCTTTTGCTATGTTTTGATATATTTTAATGTGTTTAACTGTGTTTAAACGGAAACGTTAGAGTTACTACTGTCTCATTTTGGTCTCTAAAGAAACGGATTTCAACTGTTTCAAGGAAATGAAACCATACTTTTGTTCCTTGATTTTTAGTGGCTGATTCCATTTGTTTCATTCTTTCATTACAATTATGATTTCTGGACTCTGTAATATATTTGATTTCACAAGTTTAGATTTGATCTGCATATCTTTGTTTTTTGTTTCAGCCGCACCCTTCTGCAGAAGCGACAGTTCTTTCATTCACATAGAGCACAGGTGGTTGATAACTCTTCTCTAAATTGTGGCTTCATCTCCTTTCTCTTGTGCTTTGTTATATTTTCATGTTTTCATTTTGCAAGAGCCACCATTTACTTTCTGATAAAAGTATAAATTGGATGAAAATTGAATTTTGGAATCAATATTTTGTGGCAAGGTTTGGTTGTATGTTTTGTTGAGAGATTTAAGGATGGTTTTCAAAAGTTTAAGCTTGTAGTAGACTTAATGTCGTAGTGGTTTTTATTCTCCATTGTAGCTGTTTCTCCCTTCTTTAAATTTCTTGCGTAATCCACATGGTAAAACCTTTCCTCATTCTACAGTTACTTCAGTGACTGGGAAATTCTTGATCCTGTTTTCTCAAGCAACTTCCATATGCTGCACCTCAAGTGATTTTTTTTTTGGGGGGTGGGGTGCACTGTGGCAATCATAAGTGACTTAAAAAAAAAAATGACAGTAACACTTCTCCCGCTGCAACCAACCAAGTGGGCACTCTCCTTTCCAGGAAACAAAATGTGTGCCATTTTCTGATTTTGTTATATGGAGGGATCTTATGGCATGTAATTTACGAACTTAAGTAATTTAAATATTTGTCAGTCAGTTTTAAATCCATTTTCCATTAGAATTTTCTTTAACAATTTTTTTTTGAGTTGTTCGGCCTTCCCTTAAAACATTGCATTCCAATATGGAGTCTCCATCAGTATGGGGCCTGGGAATATTTTTTTTATGCAACAACCAAGTTTTTTTTTTTACCTCTATGAAATTAGAGAAATTTGTGATTGTTATCTGTAGACTAATAGTGTTTGAAGGGACTTTTAAGGGTCTTGATATCATGCAAAGTGTTTGGTCTTGTCTTTTTGTACCGTTGCTACTGTCATTTAGTGAAAAATGTTCTTGGTTATGAGTGGGAATGGATTTTGCCTCCTATTATCAAGTTGAACCGATTGATAGGAAAAAATTCAAATGGTCAGGAACTCCTAATGGGAGCAGTTTATATGCCTAGGCCTGCTATTGTTGTGACTGTAAAGTTCATGTTTTTATTGTTGCATTTGATTTGAGTTCCATATCTGAAAATGGAACATCATGATTTAACAATTTCATTTTTTAAGGTAATCAATAAATGAAGATTTTTCTGATTCTTCGGATCCTTGCATATATGAACTAAATCTTCATTTGTGGTTGAAGCCAATGGCATTGGAGCAAGTCTTGTCAGATCAAGACAGTGAGGATGAAGTTGATGATGATGTTGCAGATTTTGAAGATAGAAGGGTGTGTTTGATCATTTCATATGACCTTTGCTTCACTCTCTGTTATTTTCAATTTTTGTATATTTGTTTGGTTCGAAGGGTAGAAAAGGCATCCCTGACTTAGTTTTCTTGAGCAAAAATTTAGCAGAAGTTTTTAGTTCAGCATGGAGTAATCCATGTTAAACTGTCCGTTTAAATAGTTATACCTGACCAGACTTTGAGGCTTATGTTCCAGACAGGAAAGAATATCAGGCAGGAAATGAATGCACTAATAAAAGCACCACAAATTTAATTATTTTTGGGCTGTTCTTGTGCCTCTGATTGTGCAAGAAGCCAAGGGCACCTTATTAAGTGATGGTTAACATTATGGATTAAGCATTTTCAACCCATGTGCTTTTTATATTGCTTTTATAACAAGGTGCTGCGTTCTTGTTCCTTGTCTCTGTAGTTTTATGTTAACCCTCGTGCACTACTATATGTTGCAGATGCTCGATGATTTTGTGGATGTTACGAAAGATGAGAAGGAAATAATGCATCTCTGGAACTCATTTTCGAGGAAGCAAAGGTAATCTTCACTCCCCGATTCCTCTTTGAGCCTTTATTTTTTCATCGGATCGTTCCGAGTGTGTGTTTTTTTCAAGCCAAAATATCTAATATATTATTAGATGCTTGATGGTATTGCCCATGCCTTTTGCATTTTAAAATTACATAACCATAATTAGTATTTGCCGTCAAATGTCATCCAACCACCCTTAATATGATGGCTCTATTCTTGTAGCTTAATTTTTTTGTAGCTTAATTTTTGGGATTTTGCAAAATGTATCCAAATAATTTTGCTTTGTGAATGTTGAGGTTTTACAGATCCATTAAAGGGTCCTTTGTTTGTCACAATGGCAGGGTGTTGGCAGATGGTCATATGCCTTGGGCATGCGAGGCATTTTCGAAGTTGCATGGTCCAGTCCTTGTCAGGTCACCAGCACTGCTTAGGTAGCTTCTCTCCTCATTTGTCTTGATGTTGTGGCAGAGCACATTTCATTTGATCCACAAGTCATCTACTTCGTTTTTCTGACTTGTGATTAGAATTGCCTATCTTCATATGCACAGATGCTTGCCGGTGACAGTGTTCTAGTACAGAATTTTTGGCTCAATATTTTACTTATTTAGTTTATGATTAGGCTGTAATCTTGTGAGTTTGTGTTGTATTGGTAACTTTTTGACTGTTGGACCACCACTGTTCAGAATACACTTCTCTCGTCTCCAAGTGCATCACATGTATAGGTGCAGCATGAAATCCATATATATACTAGTAACTTTCTGTGGATAGGGTTTTATGTATTGAATCCAATAATAGGGGCTTACCCTGTGAACTGGCAAGAGTTTAATTGCAACAGTGTTATACCTTTTGAGTTGATGAAAAATTGCAAACATCACTTTCCTCTAATGGTAACTTGTATATGAAAGTTACGAGGATGTTAACTCAAATTAATCAGCTTTGACTTGTAACATTCATCTAACTCTTCCACTTTATATCTTCAATTTGAGAGACTCTCATTACTAATATGCTCTTGATATGTAACAGTCTCAGTCAACACTCCTCAGTGGGCTTTATTCAAATTGGTTTTGTCCTTAGCCAAGTAGCTCAAACTCAATCTTAGGGTCAAGAGTGTTTTCTTTAAACCCACCAGCCCGGTGCTCCGGTCCTGAAGCTGCCACATCCAAACGTTGGCATTCAGCAGCTCTTCACGCAGTGAACGTTGTAATCATTTGAAGCTGAATATGCCAAGGAACCTTATAGTCAATATCTATAGTCAATATCAAATAAGACCTTCAATATCAAATAAGACCTACAATTTAGTAATATCAAGTTGATTTGTACTTCAGAATCTCAGATTAATATATTTCATATTCATATTCATGATGTTTAAGCTAGGTCACTTTAGTGACTGTTTTGAATGTAATGCTGAGCCCCTAGAAAATTATAATATTATTCTTAATTGTGGAGACCTCGGGTGTCTTAACTTGATCATGAAGATACATTTTATGCATTCATCTTCTAGTTTAGGTCCACGACAAATGCTGTATTTATATTATTCCTTAATGCTATGTTTGGATTGGGGATTCATTGAGATGAAACGGAATTTGACTAACGAAGAAAGAAAAAAAGTTAAATTGGAAAATTATAGTTTAGCAGGGAATACCTTTAATTTTTTTTTTTTTAATATTTTGTAATCCAAACAAATAAGATGTGTTTGTTACAAGTTGTTCTGATTCAAATAGATGTGTTTGTTCTTTCTTATGCTAATACGAGTCTATATCTGAATTATCATCGTGCTTATGGCCTTGGCAGGTCCTGGAGGTTGATTTTGATCAAAATGTGGAATCATGGCCTCCTCGATGCGAGGACAATGAATAATTGTAATAAACTACTCGAACAACTCCAAAGCCAAGCTGCGGATCCTATTGGAAGCTAAATATGCGAGGATATATTATTTGGCGGTGGAGACAACCATTTATTTTAGTCGGGATAAGCTTCCTTTCTTCGTCACATTTTTAGCCTTTGTTTCTCCATTGACGAATTATTGGAACTTTTGTCGGGTTATTAAACTGTTGATCACTGTCTGATGCATTTGAAATATTGCGCCATTGTAATCTTATTACCCCACACCTGCTTTAATTTTGTACATGTATGGAATTCATTTCTAGCCCCCCTTAACTGTGCAATTTGTCCCTTTCAAAAGATTTTTGAAGTACAAGTATTTTTTCGTACTGAAAAATTTGAAGTACGAGGTGGTTTTCGGGGTAAACTGTTAAATTATCGTCAATTTGTTACCTTCGATTTTAGATGTTTTCTCCCATTTCATTGCGATTTTATGCCTATAAAACTGGAATTTTATTGATTTTACATCTTAAAATTGAAATTTTAATTATTTTACCTCTATTAAAATTTTATAAAAAATTGAATAATTTTTCTTACTTTAATATGGTAAAATTATAAAATTTAAATTTTTAAATCGGGATTTTAATGGGAGACATTAAGGTGCATTTTGGATCTCTAGCAAAACTCAAAAAATTCTTAAAAATTTTAGAAGTTTCAATTTTTTGAAACCCTAAAAAATTTTAACTGTCATTAAAATTTTGTTAAAATCTATTAGAACGCATAATTGTAGTTGGTTTTAATGGATTTTGGTAAAATTTTTACAAAAATTGTAGATATTTGTATTAAAAAATTTTATAGAACTTCAAAATTTTTTAAATTTTTTACTAATATTTTATCACGTGTTATTTTATATAATTTTTAATAATTTTATATTAAATTAAATATAATCATCTAATCATTGTTTCAAAACAATTTTTTATATTCTAAATTCTCAAAAATTTTATTTTTGATCTTTTTAATTTTTGTTAAAGTTCCAAACACAGTCTTATTCTAAAGGTGAAATTTGGGGAAGTCTATGATATGTTTTGGTCTACTTAAATTATTGCATTCCCCCCTCTCCCTTTTTGACAAATCAATGACAAATCAAAACAGAGAGTATTATTCATAATGAATTAATCATTGTCAAATACATGTTTAGCATTTACATGAGCTTCTTCTATCACTTTCCTTGGTATTTTCTTGATACTACAATTATAAAAAGATTGTGCTACTTTATACAAATCACACAAAACATTTTGAACTTTTTTATTTACACTTTGTTATATATATATGTTTTGAAACCAGATACTGTTATATTACTAAGATACTTTACTAATTGTAGACTATCAGTTTAAGACTGTTGCTTTACTTGGCTTTACATCTTTAATGGATTCCACTGCTTTTAAACATGTTATGGCCACATAGCTGAAGCGTCAAACATTTCCGCCTTCGATAACAAACATGTTCCTTTATAATCTTTTATAACTCAAGCCTCCATCAATAATTATTATAACTTCATAAAAATTTGGTATCACTCGATCATTTTGAAAAGTCACCATCTCCAAGGCCTTTTTGTTCCCTATTCCATTTGCTAATTTAGCACCTACACTTTCATTAGCAAAAGATTATAACAAGTTATTAATATTTTTTGCCATACGAATATACAAAATCCAGATCTTTATTAACTTCATTAAACATTTTATCATTTCATGCCAATCATAATGACGAAAGAACCATACAAACCTCCCTTATCTTATTTTCACCTCTCCCATCCCCCCAGAATGCCACAAGCCGCTCCTCAATTGACTTTTGAATAATATATGTGGTTTTAACTCCTATATTTGATTCAAACCAAACTACTCTAGCAAACTCACACTCCAAAACAAGTGTTTCTCAATCTCTTTATCCTTACCATAGATCCTACAACTCTCTTTAACCAAAAACTCCCTTTTAAGCAAATTGCCTTGAACTACCTTGATCGTGTCACCACCCTTGTCATCATTGACTTGAATAGTATATTCGGCGAGATTTTGGTGCATATCACTTCCTTCCCCAACCTATAGATCCTCGATGTTATCAGGAACCAAATCTTTGATCAACTTCCATCAGACATCGACCAGTTGAATTAGCTCACTGTCTTTAATTATTTGATTTCTGTAATTTTATATAGAACCTTGCATAAAAGTATTGAGGAAGTTGCTAACTACTAGTTGATTGTAAACTAAATTCGTTGGAAGATGCAGAGACTTCCATTGCTGAAGCTTTAAAGAAATGAACTTTAATTCCCCACCTAATACCTGGTATAACAAGCACGTCAAACCCCTAAACCCTTAAAAATAAAAATAAAAAAAATAATGCTGCTGTTCCAACTGATCTTATTGGCAATTCTAGATTCTATTATAGATAAAAACGAACCAAACTTTTTACCCAAAAAAAAGAAAAAAACCCAAACTTTTTAGTGCCTATGACTATTTATGTGATAAATTTATATACATTTTTTAGGCAAAATTTTCTAAAGAATAGCACTACTCATGTTATATTTATGTATTGAATTATAATTATGTATTGAATTGACTAATATTATACAACCAGAATTCTTAGTCCAACAAAAAAAAATGACCTAACACCATAACATGTACTGTTCAACCCTGAAAAAAATAAAATAAAATAGAAAATTGTCACGTCCTTAACATAAATTGTCCGGAACAGGCGGTATGGAAAAATAGGGACAAGTTAAAATAAGATAAAATAAACCTGTTCCAAGATCAAGTCATAATATAATAACATACATCAGAGCACTACAATCGTTCCAATTCTCCATATAAATAATTATACATCATACGTCATCAATCCACAATGGGACCCACAACCCGGGTCGCACAAATAAAGTACAA
>JAVXUM010000004.1:22432935-22443144 GCA_035590655.1 Pouteria glomerata
AATGCTCCCTACAACGTCTAGAGCACGAATCTAAGTCCCACCTACCTCGAATCTGAAGAGAAATGGAGAAAAACGAAAAAAATGAGTTTGGTCTCCAAATTTCAAATTTCGATTTCTCCCACCTCGCTTCGAATCTTGCGAAACGGACCACACCACGATGATCACCGTGCCGAGATCTACCTGGATCGACTATTCGTTTGCTTCAAAACTCCCTCTCTCCTCTCTCCTATTTTCTCTCTCTTCTTCCTCATCTCTCTCTTCTCGGGTTCTCGCAGAAAAAAAAAACAAAAAGGAAAGAAACAGGAAAGGAAAAGGAAAAGGAAAAGGAATGAAGAAAGGAACCTGGGCACTTGGCTCACTTTGTCCAGCCCAATCTCAATCCGAGTTAACTCAGCCCATATAAAATATAATCATATATTTAAACTCATTTTAATTATTTTATTTTCTCCAAAATAATATAAAAATATACCAAAATAAAATACCGGGTGTTATAAAAATATCACGCTACCACTCTGCTTTTTATGTGACCTAAAAACAAACCGAACTTTTTTTAGTGTTTACAACTATTCATGTGATAATTTTATATAACTTTTTTTAGGCAAAACTTTCTAGAGATTTAGCACTACTCATGTGATAATTAATTATTTTATGTATTGAATTGAGTAATATTATCCAAGGAGAATTCATAGTTAAACAAAAAAAAAATTGCCTAACACTTGGTATAACAAGTGCCACCAAACCCTTAAATAAAACAAAATAAAATAAAAAAGGATGATGCTACCACTTCACTTTCTATGTGTCCTTGTCAACAATTCTAGATTCTACTAGGGAAGAAAGTGAATTGAATTTTTTTTGTGTTTATAACTATTCATGTGATAATTTTTTTATAACTTTTTAAGGCAAAATTTTCTAAAAATTTAGCACTACTCATGTGATAATTATGTTATGAATTGAGTAAATATTATTTAAGGAGAATTCTTAGTAAAAAAGAAAATGACCTAACAATTGGTATAAGAAGCACCCGTTGAACCCTTAAATAAAATAAAATAAAATATAAAAAGATGACGCTATTACTTCGCTTTCTGTGTGACCTTGTCAACAATTCTAGATTTTATTAGGAATGAAAACGGATCAAGCTTTGTTAGTATTTATAACTATTCATGTGATAATTTTATATAACTTTTTTTAGGCAATAGTTTCTAAAAATTTAGCACTACTCATGTGATAATTATATTATGTATTCAACTGAGTAATATTATACAAGGAGAATTCATAGTCTAAAAAAAATATGACCAAACACCTGGCATAACAAGTACCAACAAATTTTAAAAACTAAAATAAAATAAAATGAAATAAAAAAAGATGACGCTACCACTCCACTTTCTATGTGACCTTCTGGGTAATTCTAGATCCTATTAGGGAAGAAAGCAAAACAAACTTTTTTTAGTGTTTATAGCTATTCATGTGATAATTTTTGAGAACTTTTGTAGGCAAAATTTTCTAGAAGTTTCGCACTACTCATGTGATAATTATGTTATATATTGAATTAAGTAATATTATATAAGGAGAATTCTTAGTCAAATTAAAAAAATGACCTAACAATTGGTATAATAAGCATTACTAAATTTTTAAATAAAATATAAAAAGATGGTGCTACCACTCTGCTTTCTATGTGACCTTATTGGTAATTCTAGATTTTATTAGTGATGAAAGCAAATCCAACTTTTTTAGTGTTTATAACTATATATTTGTGTGATAATTTTCTATAACATTTTTTAGGCAAAATTTTCTAGAAATTTAGCACTACTTATGTGATAATTATGTTATGTATTGAGTAATATTATACAAGGAGAATTCTTAGTCGAACAAAAAAAAAATGATCTAACACCTGGCATAATAAGCATAGCTGAACACTTAAAGAAAATAAAATAAAAAAGGATGATGCTACCTCTCTGCTTTTTGCGTAACCTTATCAACAATTATAGATTTTATTAGAGATGAAAACAAATCAAACTTTTTTCTAATGTTTATAACTATTCATGTGATAGTTTTATATAACTTTTTTTCAAAAAATTTTTCTGGAAATTTAACACTACTCGTGTTATAATTATGTTATGTATTGAATTAATTAATATTATACAAGGAAAATTTTTAGTGAAATAAAAAAAAATGACCCAACACCTAGCGTAATGGGGCACCACTAACCCCTTAAATAAAGTAAAAAAAATGGTATTACCACTCTGTTTTATATGCGACCTTATTGATAATTTTAGATTTTATAAGGGAAGGAAACAAATTGAACGTTTTTAGTATTTGTAATTATTCATGTGATAATTTTATATAACTTTTTTTAGGAAAATGTTTCTAGAAATTAAGCAATGCTCATGTGATAATTATGTTATATATAGAGTTGAGTAATATTATATGAGGGGAATTCTTAAACAAAAAACAATGACCTAACACGTTAAATAAAATAAAATAAAATAATAACCTAACAATGGCATAACAAGCAAAAGCAAAACCTTAAATAAAATAAAATAAAAAAGGATGACGCTGCGCTTTCTACGAGAACTTGCCGGCAACTAATTTTCCGAATCGTTGCGGAGAGCTAGCTGGCTTCTGAATCACCCTCGTAATAATTCAAACACTTCCATAGTATTTGAAATCTCTGCATTATCATGCAGGCAAACATATATTTTGACAGTTGTTTTTTCGTCAAAACAAGATGTTTGCAATGTCGAACTGTTAGAACCCTGATTACTACGAGTTCTCGGAAAAGCAACTGGCTCGGATCAAACCGTAAAACTACCCCGGCCTCTTCTGTCCAAGGGTCCGACCACTCGACTGGAACCATTGCCCCTTCGCCCACCGCGGAGAGAGAGTCGATGCCGTAACCCCCGCAAGTCCAATTACTTGGCCGTCCCCTGCCCAGACTTGCACAATGGCGAGTGCCGCGGAGAGACACCTGCGGCTTTGCCCACAGCATCTTCGAGAACTGGCTCCACCCTGATAGGTACGACACCCGCGCCTGCAAGCCAACTCTGCAATCGGAAGGTCCGTTTCTTCGCCCACAACGAACGAGAAATGCGAGGCAAGAACAAGAACAGGTATTGTGGAGCCTACCAAATGCAAACGCAGCCTAACTGCGGTGGTGGAGGAGAACCATTGGCACAAGCTCAGCTGCTGGTGGTTCTAACATGCACCACTACCTCGTGCGTAAATTTTGATTTTCTGGACAAGGGAGTCCATCGGGTGGTGGAGACAAAGTTGGGAGTATTTTGTGGTCTCATGAACCAGAATCCTCCAATGATCCGGATATCAAATGGGTCACTCAACTGGGGCATTAAATCCCAGTGGACGGTTTTGAAAAAGACTTCAAGAAGAAACTGCGCTATAAATAAATGTAGTTCTCTTCTATTTTACTATGGTTTATGTCAAGTGTTAATTCATATATATATATATTTAAATGTATCTATGTGTATGTAATGGTTTAGGCGTTCCATGATGAATGTATTAAGATACCTTTTTTAGTTTACCTTTAAACGTGTCATATATATATATCATAAGGAAAATGATTCTTTGCTATTCAAATTAGATGAAAATGATAGTTGTTCAATGAAATTTTATTTAATAAATTACTTTTTGAATACGATAAGTCTTGAAAGATGCCAGACTATTTTAGTAACATTTTTCAAGCAAAATTTTTAGTAGCTTACCACTATCCATGTGATAATTTCATATAAATTTTGTAAGCAAAAGTTTTTAAAAATTTAGCACTACACGTATGATAATGTCATGAATGTGAATTGAGTAATATTATACAAGTAGAATTCTTGGTGAAACGAAATTACTTAACACTTAGCACAATAAACACAACCAAACATTATAACTTTTATTAAAGAAAATGACACTGTCATTTCCCTTTTTATGTGACCTAGTTGACAGCCAGTTTCTATTAGAGATGAAAACAAACTAAGCATTTTTAGTACTGGTCGAACTCAGCTCAAAATAAAATAAAATAAAATGAAAAAAGAAAAAAGTATTTTACTACTTTACAGAGAGTATGATAGAGAAAAGTACTTCAAAAAATTCTATGCAAAAATTCTGCACAAGATAACTCTTTTATGAATACAGCAGCTGGTTCCCACGTCAGAAATCCGGGTAGAGGGTGTGTGTTATAAACTCTCCCACTAAACTTAGTTTTTGACTATATTTGTTAGGTTGAATTCTCAATCAAAAAAATGAATACAACTGATGCAAATTCCCTAGCTATGCAAATAAATTAATCATTAACCAAAAATTTCCATCGCAATAACGTAATTTCTGTGCGGACCAATCCCTAAACCAAATCAAATCAAACCAAACTAAGTCTTTTTTCACTAGGTGGGGTTGGCTATATGAATTTAACGACGCCAATCAAATCTATTAAAGGTCATATCCTCTGTTAAATCCATTTACGCAAGGTCATGTTTAATAATTACTTTTTAACAGTTCTTGGGTCTTGCTCTCTCTCTCATACTCATGGCAATCTCTACACTTTCACATCTTTTAACCGGTGCTTCCGTTGGACGTTTTCTAACGTGACCGAATCATTTTAATCGATTTTATCTTATTTTATCTTTAATCAGTGCTATTCCTATTTTGTTCCTAATCTCTTTATTCTTAATCCCATCTCTCCTTGTTATCCCGCACATTCATTTTAATATTCTCATCCCACAACTGCCATCTTCTGAACAAGATTATACTTTACTACCTAACACTCTGATCCATATAATAACACTGGTCTTATCACCAACTTATAATACTTTTCTTTCACCTTGAGGGGAACTTTTCTATCACACAAGATACCTGAAGCACTCCTCCATTTGGTTCACCTGACTTGAATTCTGTGACTTACATCCGTTTCAATTCCTCCATCCTGTTGTACCATAGATCTAAGGTACCTAAAGTTTTCTTTTTCTATAATCTTTTGAGTGCCCAAACTTACTTCTTAATACTAGCAGTCTTATTTTGACTAAACTTACATTCCATGTATTCCGTCTTGCAACAATTTAACCTCAACCCTTTTATCTCTAAGGTTTCTCGTCACAATTCTAGTTTAGTATTCACTATTTTTTTTGTCTCATCTACTAAAACAATGTCATCTACAAATAACATACATCATAGCACCTCATCTTAAATATGTCTAGTAATCTCATTCATAACTAGGGCAAACAAGTGCGGGCATAACGCTGAGCCTTGGTATAAACCAATCGTAATAGGGAACTCCTTATTCTCTTTGGCAACTGTCCGTATAGATATTCCAGTTTTATCATACATGTTCTTTATCACTTCAATATATGCGACACACACTCCTTTCTTTTCCAATACTCCCCATAGAATCTACCTAGGAACCTTATCATAAGCCTTCTCCAAAGCAGTGAACACCATATGTAGATCTTTTTGACCTTCTCTATACTATTCCATTAACCTCCTTAGGAGGAAGATAGCCTCCATGGTTGATTTCCCTAACATGAAACTAAATTGATTCTCTGAAATGTTTGTTGCCTTTCTTAATCTTCTCTCAATAACTCTCTCCATAATTTCATCGTATGACTCATCAATTTAATCCCTCGGTAGTTCGCACAGCTCTGAATATTTCTTTTGTTCTTGTATATGGGTATAAGGATACTTTCCCCTACGCATCAGGCATCTTCTTGCTTTTAACACTACATTAAAAAAGTTCGTCAACTAATTTATGCCATCTTCCTCCAAATACCTCCAAATCTCAAAAGGGATACCATCTCACCTGCCGCTTTCCTATTCTTCATCCGTTTCAGTGTTTCTTTTACTTATTCCCTACTAATTCTCCTATAGTACATATGATTCAATTCTTTCTTAAAAGTGGTAAGCTACTCTAATTGTATGTCACTATTGCTGCTTTCGTTAAATAACTTGTAAAAGTAGCTCTTCCAACACTTCTTTATCTCCTCTTCCTTTACTAATACTTTTTCATCCTTATCTTTAATGCATTTAACTTGGTTCAAGTTCTTGGTCCACCTATCTCTGACTTTAGCAAGTTTGAATACCTCTCTTTCGCATTCTTTAGTGTCAAGTCGCCTATATAACTCCTCAATTGCCTTTACCATGGCCTCACTAACTACCTTTTTAGTTTCACATTTAACTTCCTTATACCTCTCTAAGTTCACTTCATATCGATCCTTTTGCTAAAATTTAAAATATTCTCTTTTAACTCTTTTCTTACCAAGCATCTTTTTATGCTGGCACACTCCCTTTGAATTCTCCTAAAATTTCTTTTCCTACTCTCCTAATACACTCTACTACCTTATCTCACATAATATTTGCACTCTCATTTACTGCCCAAACATCTTCATCTAGTACTCTTTCCTTTAGTGTTAGTGACTTATCACCTTTCAAGTTCTACCATTTAGTCATTGAGTATCTATATATCTTCTTTCTTTTAGTTCACCTTTGGAGCTGCACATCTATAATCAACAGTCTATGTTGGGAAGTCAAACTTTTTCTTGGTATAACTTTGCAATCTTTACAAGTTAGACGGTCTCTTTTCCTAGTTAAGAGGAAGTCAATCTGTGTCCTTAAGGAGTTACTCTTATAAGTCATCAAATGTTCTTCTCTCTTCTTAAAAAAGGTATTAGTCACCATGAGATCATAAGCCACTGCAAACTCTAAAATATCATTCCCTTTTTCATTTCTATTATTGTATCCGTATTCCCTATGTACTCCTATGTATCCATCTATATCGTGTCTTACGTGACGGTTTAAATCTCCTCCTATGAAGACCATCTCTCCCTGGGGTATCTCTAGTAACACTCCTTCCAAGTCTTCCCAAAACGTTTCCTTGTGTCCATCCCTTAGACCCACCTAGGGGCATAAACACTAATTATGTTCACTATATTTTCTCATAAAACTAACTTAATTGTAATAATTCTATCTCCACTTCGCTTTACATTAACTATATCTTTCTTTAGGTCCTTGCTTATCACTATGCCAACTCCATTTCTCGATCTATTAAGTCCTGTATACCATAACTTATATCCAGTCCTCTCAATCTCTTTAACTTTCTGTCCTATCCATTTCGACTCTTGCAAGCAAGTAATTACGATTTGTCTCCTTTCCATTGTATCCACCACTTCTACAAGTTTTTCCGTTAGGCTCCCAATATTCTAAGTACCTATCTCAGTTTTCTATTTTGGACTAGCTTTCTTACCCCCCTCACTTGTCCAAGAAAGTGTGAAGACTCTTACTTATTTAACACTACACTCGAGAGTCGATGCAGTAGTCTTTGCTTATTTATCGTTGTACTCGGACCATATAACGCGTTGCTGAGTAGGGTACGGCCCAACGAAATTTCATTGGGTCTCAAATCCATTAAAAAAATCTAACTGAATATTATGTTGGCTGTCAACTACCTAACGCACAACCCTCCTTCTTTATCCGGGTTTAAGACCGGTTACGTCAAGAAAATCCTAGTATAGGCGGACCAATTCCTATATTATTAAAAATATTATTTTAAAATAAATAACAACTTGTCACCAATCCCTATATTATTAAAAATATTATTTTAAAATAAATAACAACTTGTTAAAATAAATTTTTAGAGTTTTCAACAGATATAGATGTATGTTTGATTGCATATCGCGCTCAATCAAAATTCAGAGTTTCTGATAGATATTGATGTATGTTTGATTGCATGTCGCACCGCCTGATCAAAATTCCTAACACCAAGTCCATAAAATTTTTTGAGAAAGAAATATTTCTCAGTAAGAAAATCTGGGTTTCAACTCAATTTTTAATTAAAATGTGCTCAAATTAAATTGAATTTGTGACCCGTATAAAATTAAATTTGAGCTCAAATATAATAAAAAATACTTGAAAGTTAGCAATCTGACTTGATAAAATAATATAATATTTTTATATTTTTTATAATATTTTTATTATATTTTAGACCAAAAATACAGTCATTTTGATTTAATTAGTTTATTTACGAATTGATCTTAAGTACAAAAAAAATATTTTTTATCGAACCAAACTAAAACTGGATTGAGGTAGAATTCAATTCCAATATAAATAATTCAATTAAGTTCGAATAAGTTAAAACTTAACTCAATTAGACTCATTTTCATTTTAATATAAATAACTCAATTAAGTTCAAATAAATTAAAACTCGACTCAATTAGAGTCATTTTCATGCCTAATGATATTAGACTCATTTTCGTGCCTAATGATATAAAAGGGTCAAGTTAACTCATGAACTAGGCCAAAAATTAACTCGTTCCATCCCATGCATTCATAAACCTAGTCTTGTCGTTGCCTAGCCATGTCAAGACTAAGGTCACCCTGGCTTAACCCGTGACCCGTCCTAGCTAATCTTACCTTTCCCCTTTTGCTATCACTACACTTTATGTTTCACATATATATAATACACTACTAAATTGTATAAAATAGATAAAATTACATATAACTTAAAATATCTGAATCAAATTACCTAAAGAGACTCGAATGGTGATCTCTGGAGAACAAATCTAAAATCTTATCAATTAAACTAATACTCAAAATTATCATTTTATTATTATAGACGAAAGTATAATAGTATTAATTTTTGTTTAAATAATTAAATATTTTAAATCAATGAATTTAAAATTAATATAAGTAAGAAGATTAATTTATGTAACAATACATAAAATGTTTTAATAATTTAATATTTATTTTTTCATATATTATTTTTATTTAGATTTTTATATTTGTAATTCAAATTTAATGTTAATTATATAATTATTTAATTTTTAATAAAATTAATTAACGAAAGACATTATATTTCAATGTGTTGTGTTTTTATGAATTTTATTTGCATTTATTTTATAAAAATATAAAAAAAAAATAAAAAATTAAGTCGGGCGGGTCACGGTGAATTTGACTACCCCTGCTGATCCGACCCGATCCGAAGAGGAGCCAGACCAGCCAGGGCGGGTCAGGCCCCACCGAGCCGATTACATATCTATTGACACCTACTTATTAGAGGGGTTAAAACGTCGAGACATTGTCTTTGAGGAGTTCCCAGAACCAGAGGAAACAAACCTGACTGCTCCTAGCATACTGACCTTTAGTTTTTACAGTGAGGAAGAAAGAAATCTGAGATATAAGTAATTAAAATACACAGTACAATCATTCGGTGGAAACAAAGACTGAAACATAACCCAAAACCATCTTATTGAACTACAAACCAAACACCAAAGAGTAAAGACGAAAAGACTGAACAAATTTTAAACACCCACAAAGACAAAGCGTTCAATTAAGAAGCCTGCGAACCGGTAATGTGCTGCTGCCCGAACTTCTCAGCCCGGTCCTTCATCTCCTGTGCCTTGCTCGTCAGCTTCAATCGCGCCTGGTCCAGCTGATCCGCCCCGGGCGGGTGCTTCCCAGTCACGTACCCGTAGATCCACGAGAGAACACTCAACGCCGCGATTCCGAACCCTCCCGACGCCAGAAACCCCGCCACCAACAGACACACCGCTATCGCCGCCGGCACCAGAACCGGGCTGAATATCACCAGCAACGGGGTCGCCAGCGTCAGCGCCACCACGGTTCCTGCGAGCGTTAGCCCGGACAGGACCAGCAGAGATCCACCAGCGGTGACTGCCGTCGCCGCCTTCACCACCTGGTCAGACGTCAGCTGGGTCTGCTCCGACGGCTGCTGCTGCTGGGGATAATGTTCAGCCATTGATGAGATGTAAATCGAATGGCGTGGAAATGATCTGAGGTGGTGGCGGTGGAAACGGTAGTGGTGGAGCTCTGGAGGGACGGTTTGAATTATATATGGGTGGGAATGAGGGGGATGGTGCGGTGAGTGGATGGCACGTGTCCCCTTTGCCGCCCTGCATGGGCTGCATGCAGCGAAGAGAGCTGGGTTTTGAGACACGTCGTTTTTTGTCGGGAACCGGTCCTCTTTGGGGATGGAGAAGACAAAAGATGTTGTGAAATCATGTGCAAGTGCATCATAAAATTTTGGGTGCATTTAATTTGTTATATTTTTTTAAAAATTATTTATTTTTTAGTTTAATGTATAAATTATAAATTTATTATTTATTTTATTTTTTATTACTCTAAACACATTTTTAATATTTGACTAAAATATGTCAATGACTTAGTAGCTAGTTTTAACTATTAATTAATTAATTTATTTTTTTATAA
>JAVXUM010000004.1:22527602-22540831 GCA_035590655.1 Pouteria glomerata
CTTTATCCACTCCATATTTAGATACTATCAATTTTTTCCAAAGACTGGAATCCTCTTGTGCAAATCTCCAAAGCCATATCCCCATTAGTGCTTCATTGTGCATTTTCAGCTTCCTTATACCTGCTCCTCCCACTTGACGAGGCTTACAAACCAGCCTCCAGTCCACAAGGTTGTGTTTGAACACTTGGGCCTTTTGTTTTTGCAGCCTCTTTTGTAAATGGGTGGCGTCTTCTTTACGCTAATCATTTATTAACATAATTTTAATTATTAAAAAAAATTAAAAATCAAACTAGTTGCTAAAGAAACAAATTGCTCGTGACTCCTACAAGCTCACATCCATACACTTGTATTATTTAACCAAAATTGTGAACTTCTTAAATATGTTGATATTAACTTTAGAAAGTTGAGCCTATTTTCTCTTCCAGAGTATGTCTTTGAAAATAAAATGGCATTTAAATGGCAAAAGCTCCATAATTTCTATCATAACTTTTAAACAAATAATGATCACTGTGGTTAGCTAAATTCTTTCTCTCATTTTACGAGTCAAAACTAAGTTAATACACGGAAAATACATCACTTATTTAAATAAATGCATTCAGCCATGTCTACAAACAAGGAAAAAAATGACTAAAAAGGAAACCGAAGAGAACGCTAGTTGAAGGCAATTAAAGTCCTGCAGTGCTGCATAGAGAAGAAAGAATCATACAAAACCTTGAAGCGTACCTATATATTTTAGGTATACTCCCATCTTCCGGACCTTTGTAAAATAATCCTGTGACATTGAAAATATATGTGAATCATAAATAAATCAAATAAACTATAGCAGCAGTGGGACAAACATGAGGAAGGAAGTACCTAAAAAGATAAAATAAAACAGAACATGTGGAAATGGTTTATTTACCACTCAAAATAAATGGGGAAAAAAGTGTCTTAATACACAAAATGTAAATCCAGCAACAAGAACTACACAAGATTTAGACATAAAGCTTAGTGGTTCAAGTGTCCATTCTATTACCATGTTCCTGTCCCATATAGACTGGAAAATTATTATCTCAGATTCCATTCTACTTTTTGTTAGACTGTAGCCACAATCTCAAGTAAAAAGTAAAAGCTTAAGCTATTAGAGCAAGTGATAACTTTAGTACTTTACTACTTTTTGACACATCCACTCACATATGGGCCCACATACTTCTTGACAAAGACATAACATGCACAACAATTAACTACTGGATAACAGCAAGATTTGAATTCAAGACCTTTGCACAACAATTAGCTATTGGTTAACAGCAAGATTTGAATTCAAGACCTTTGTATGCTAACACCATATTGAACTATTAGCCATCAACTCATCTAAAAGCTCAATCTATCAGAGAGAGAAGTAACAATAAAAATAGTACTCTCAACATTTTTCATTTTGTTCCACCTTGTTGCCAAAATATAGACCCAAAAAAAAAAGTTCATGCTAAAAAAAAGATTCCTGACATTGGTTGGAGCAACCTTGAAGACAATTGATTTGATAGACGGATATTGCTTTCTCATATCAATCCTGCTGAAATAATTTTACAATTACAACAGATACATATTATTTGACCAATATGTGCATGTGTGTGTGTGTGTGTGTGTCCATCTTCTACAGGTTCCTAAGTACATCGGGAAGCCTGTACAATCTCCACTTTGTGGCCATTTCACTCAGTTGACGTCAATGATTTTTAAATAACGAAGATTCTCGTATTTAGGTGCGGTCAAGAGCCAGAAATCCTTAACAACTGAAGTAGTGAATGGGAGCTAATAAATCCTTAAATAACTGGGGCCAGAAGCAACTTAATCCTGTAAAGGAAATGGTACAACACCTTAATCTTTTGAGTCAACCATAGACCAACATCTAGAAGTAGCTGATTTCCCGAAGCATCTTTTTCACCAAGTGCATGGAAGCTCTCAGCAACATATTCCTGTCCTGCTCCTTCTGCCAATACGATTACCATGTGCCCATTTTCTTTAAGCCGCTGTTCAATAAATTCAAAAAGCCCACCTTGGCCCTCTAGATAGAACGGAGACTCTGGAATCAAGCAGCAATCCTGTTACAATCCAAAACCTATTAACCAATCTTGTGATAGTCATATATTATTACTAAGACCAGCAAATAATCATAGCATGTGAACATAATCCTAACCACGTTTCTACTTTTTAGATAAACCATTAGAAGTAATAATCAAAAAGAAACTATAAGTAATAATTAATAGAACCATAAATTGTTATCATTTCTCTCCGACATTCACCGAGCCAAAAATTTCTACAAGCATACAAGTTGCCACACTAATAGAAGAGCTTGTATGGATCTTTGAAACATATGTTTGAGGTTTCATAGCAGAAGTTACACAAGAAATGTACCCTTAAGGTACAAATAAGCTCTAAATTCCTGATGTCTATTAGATTAAACAACTATTAGCTTTGTTAATGAGGTCACCAACCAAAATGATTCCTGGACGTCATTCGCCAAAATATGCCAAAGCTAAGAACACTATTTTCTGATTACAATAGGGAAATAAAAATACATTTACAAACAGGCATCTAAGGGTCTTTTTTGCGTAACATAACATTCTTTCTGTATTTCACAAATAATATGATTTTCCAAGATTCTCCCCATATTTCCAAAAGAATTTCAGGCTTTCCTAATATCTTTGTGAAAAATTATCTGATTTTTTTTTTCCTAAAATCTTGGCAATGGAAGAGACAAATTTTCCAGACAAGCAGAATTTGTTTCACATAAATGTTCAACAGTCATTAATGATTGTAAATGAACAGCAATGATGACGGTAATGAACAGGTGCCACCCGAACTACTGGCGAGTCAAATAAGGAGACATACCAATACAACTGTGATCATTGAAATATAAAAAAACATTACCCAGTAGTGATCCACCTTAATCAGGATGCTGGGAGAGATAAGACAGACCTAACCTATGGTATTAACAATTTAACAGCACCAAGTGACTGCTTACAAAAACTGGGTTTATTTTCACAAATTGGGATGACTATGATTAGCAATTTATGTACTGAAAAAAGAAAATTATGGGTGATCAAACTTGGAAGGGAGGATCTGACCGTCTAGGAATAATACTAATCGTCATCAATGATGAAGTCACCAAAGGCCATGGGGTGAGAACCAAGGCGGTTTAGAGCAAAAGAGGGAGATCTCAGAACGAGCAAGTAGTTCTAGTGATAGTAATGATGAGTGAATGTATCCTCTAGAGGGAGGAGAACATATATAGGCCAAAGAGAGTCCTTCAGAGCATAAGTCAAGGCATTATATCTGCCTTGCAGTGATTCAGCCCTTAGTTGGCAGAGTCCTTTATGGTAAGGACTCCTTCTAAAGATCTCTCTCCAGACTGGTCAAGAAAATCTCGACATATCTGTTGATTCTAGCTACCCAGCCACTGGTCCCCAGAGATTTGGCTAAATGAATAGATGTATGTCCCTAGTTTACTCTGAATCCAAGGGTGCAACCCTGTACGTAACTCTCTCACAGGAGTGTATTCGGACAAGATAACCTTCCGATGGCCACATGGCATCGGAGCATCATTTTAATGATAGGGTTGTCTGCTGCAACTATCCAAGGGGATTTTTCCTAGTTTTGAGCAACTTGGGCCTTCCTAATGTGGCCCAAGATGGTGCCTTATGCGAGTCAGACTCACTTGGGCCTTGGACATGCCATGAACACATGTGGACCTCACCTTTTACTGTATCCAATTTGTTTATGTTCAAACATAGCGTGGACACGCGCATGGGCTCATTTTTTTAGACATGTTGTACTCAACTTAAAAAAATTAGTTTTTTTATAATATTTTTGTCAACTTGAAATATAATTTACTGTCATTTTTTTTGTAATGTAATCATAATATGACTTTTTTGTTGACTTTAAGAAATGAAATACATTATTAGCAATTTTAATTAGAGTTATATAGTATATTTCTATTGTATATGAGTAAAATATTAAAACCCAAGATATGTAAAAAATAATATTTTTACCAAACTCCCGTCATGCCGTGTCTTACATTTTTTTAAAATTGCCAAGGTGGCGCATTCATATCATGTCATGTCAATGTTTGTGCTTCCTAGGACTCAGGTAACTACAAACATAACCTATTTTTTAAGTCTCGGATTCTGTCCTATATCTAGTGATATCCTCATTTTTGCATCAAACAGAATCCTACAATGATTGGGAAATTGAGATATATAGAGACTTCCTTCAGGTTACTCGGGTAATATTGCAAAGGATCACCAAGATGGAATTAGTTGGGCTCTCACCTAGGATGGTAAATTTTGGGTCAAGTCCTCCTATCAGCCAATTGTTGGCGAGGGAGGTGATGGCAAGCCATAGATTTGGATATGGTCAAGTGAGGCACACACAAAAGTGGCTTTTTTTGTTTGGTGTGCAGTAACAAAAAGGATCTTAATGGTAGATAATCTTAGGAGAAGAAGATGCGTCAATTGTTGTTGCTTGTGCAAGCACGACAAGGAGAGTACTCCTCACCTTCTAGTTTGTTGTGCAGTTGCGCATGAAATTTGATCCCCTATCCTTTCTAAATTTGGAATGTCTTGGGTCCTCCCGAGGTCAGTTTGTAATTCTTTTTTGAGTCGGTAGAGATGTATGGGGGGAAGGCGAAAAAAAGAAGCTTGGAGATAGCTCCTTTTTGTTTGTTTTGACTTATTAGGAGGGAAAGAAATCAAAGAACCTTTCAAAGAATTGAGCAACCTTTTTATAGATTGAAAAGTTTATTTAAGTCCATTTGGTATAGTAGTCCTTGGGTACCATCCCATTGATGCTTCTTTTGTAACATTATTTATTTACCAAAAAAAACTGCAGTGGTGTTGTATCAAGGATCCTGTTTTTCCAGCCCATATTTCTGTTAATTACATTTCCTCATCTGTGCATAACACAGAATATTCTAATAAAAGTGAGGTTGTCTCAAGAATCATTGAAAAAAGACATTCTAACCATAGAATGGATCCAGAATATCTGGGGATAATAAATACAAAAAGAAAGTAGGTGGTTATATCACAAACCCTAAGGACTTACCACATCTCGGCTAGCCAAAGTTGCAAACATAGCAATGAAGCCTGCAAGAAAGAAGGCCAGAAAATGGAATCAACAATAAGACAACAATAACTAAATATCGATACATAAAATAAATCATCCATTATATGGTGCGCAACCCACCACTGTATCGACCCATTAGCTTCACTATTCCAACTCCGTTTTCCACACTCTCAACCTCCACATGTGCAGCATTGATGGCCCTCTGAGCTTCTTCAACGGCAGTGTCAAAACCAAAAGATTTGTCTATCACCTGAGATCAACCCCATATAAGATTCAAATTTCATTTCAGTCTATTAATATGGAAACTGAATCCTCCTAGAAATATTTCTGAAACATTTCAAAAGCATCACAAATATATGAACATAAATAGAAATGTCTAATATTCCACAAGTACTTTGTTTGGTCACTTGCAAAAATAAGAAATATTTCAGGTGTTTTGAAGATCTTTTGTTCCTTACCCCATATATTTAAGCAAAAAATATTTTTGATAAATTATATTTAAGAAAAAATATTAAGGAAGACTGTTTATTATTGAATTGTTCAAAAAACACTATTTGCAAACTTACAAAGGAAAAAATCCATTGTTCTTGGTGCAATTGTGAATTCATGAAAGTTCATGCTTTCAAACACTAACAACAAAAATACACCTACTACATGTGTGCCTCTGCTAAAATAGGCCAATTAGTAGAAGAAAATGTGAGCAGTTATTAAATTATTTATAATGACAAAACTACTCTTTATTGTTTAAAGTTAAAAAGACTTATAGAGGATGTAGTTTTTTTAAATTTTTTGAGTAGCTATGTTCCAGTGAAAATGAGACAAGTTCACTGATGGCTTCACTGAGCTTCACCAACCCTCTTGGCTTCCTTATTAATATAGCATCAATGCGAATACAAGTTCAAGTCCTTTAAAAGAAAAAAAATTAAAATAATAATAAAAGAAAAAAATTGTTCCTTAACCTTTTCAAGATCAATATAAAGTAATAGCAAATACATGGAGTTGGCAGCATATGAAACGGAATGTTTACCATACCAGGACAAACTAAAACCAAGGTTGCTTCTGAACCTAGCATTTTATTTTTTATGCTTCCTAAGTAAAGACTATCAACTAAATACCTCAAATTCAATAATTATTATGACTAGACATATCTTTTAGTTACAACATGAGAATCAAAAGTACAGTAGCTTGGCCTTCACGTTTTATAGATGTAACATACATGCTGCATAAACTGAGAAAGAATGGTGTGGGTGGTTGGACTTACAGCAATATCATTATCAATTGTCTTGGGAATTCCAGCTACCGACACTTGAAGATGGCGTTTCTCTACTTCCTTGACAAAAATATGCAAGTTCAACATCTTGCCTTAACACTGCCTGAGTGAAAGGAAAACAAGAGAGGAAAATATTCATATTTACAGAATTAATCACCTCATGAATAGCAGCTGCTCCTTTCTGAGTACCATCACCTCCAATAATATACACCTAAAACCCAAAAAAAAAAAAAAGAAAGAAAGAAAGAAAAGAAAATAATAATAATGATGAACATTACTAAAAACTACTAAAAGTTTGCATTCAATGGAAGGCAAAAGGAAAAAGAAAGCACCTGATTTATCCCCCGATCCTGAATGTTATCGACTATCTTGTTGGTATCATGACCTCCTCGTGAAGTTTGAAGAATAGTGCCACCACGTTTATGGATATCATTGACAACTTTAGGAGTCAATTTTAGTGTATTCTTTGAGTAAAAGCCTCGATATCCACCCTAGAAATTTTCATCACCATCATGGTGTAAGGCCTCATAAAATGTTACTCGTACATAAAAGGACGATCAGAATTCCACTAAGGCATTATTCTTTCTTTTTTGGTAAGTATCGCCACACTAATCTTATTACAAAATCATAGAAGGAATTGTTATTTATACGTGGATAGAAACAATGAAATCAGATTTGTAAAAGTTCAATTTCTTAACATTATGTACCGCATCAGCCTTGCATTTAACATTCCATCACCCCATGGAGACCATTGCCGCGACAACAATAACTCCAATGCGGCTAGAGGGAGTCACTCCTCCAAATAATGTTCCTCCTGCAAGACATTCCCAAAAGGGCATTCTAGCTCGGAGGCATTTCAAGCCCTCCAATAGCACTAATATATAGGCATCTGGACCCCTAAACACGGACAACCCTATGCAGAGAACTCTACTTGCAATTGTAAAAGATATTAACTCCTTGAGTTAGTAGCAACGCTCAAGAACTTCCTTTTCCCTCTCCATTTGCGGGGCCCCTCCCCTATGGATGAACAATCACTTGGGGGATTATAGGGGACAAAACGCTTGGTGGATGAAGTTAGGGAATTCGTTGAGGATTCCCCTCAATTAGCTTAAGACGAGAGAGAAACTCACCCATGCTATGCTTCTGACCAAACAATTAATACCTTCAACCACCTCCACCATGTGGCACCTTCCTACTCAACCCTAGATCACCAAAACGTCATACCTCAAACCAACATTCGAGGATCCATCACCATCAATCCAAAACCCCAAACCTTGGACTGACACTTGAGTGGTCTCTATCACTCTTGCCAGGGAACAATTTTATACACTCAACACCCTACACCAACATAATAATAATCTTACTTTCCCACTAATCTAGAGGACTATAAATATATATCCTCACCCCCCTTATGTAAGCAAAGCCATCAAGAGTTCACCTACCACCGACAAGAGTCTCTCTCTCTCTCTCTCTCTCTCTCTCTCTCTCATATGCTCGCTGCAGACCACCGTAACTCTAACTTCATTCGGCTCCGGTGAGTTGCAATTGATGACAGTCAACATTATTCTTAGACGATTGGAATACCTAACCTCATTCCGATCCCCCACGCATTATAAAAAATCCTCCTAGTTTTGTGTAACTATGCACAATGATTGCAAGAAGGGTCAACAACAAAGAACTTGTATTGCAAAATAATGTTAATATAGGAAGGCCATCTCCCATAGGAGTCACATAGTTAAAGTCAAGGTCTACCAATTTGACTTAATTACTAAGAAAAAGAATAATAATAGATATAACAAATTTTGTTAAACCTTTTAGGTAAGAATCAATTTTAATTAGACACCAAATACCATTTTAACTACCAAATCTTCAAGATGAGAAAGACAGATAGTCAAACTGACCTCAATTCCAAGTACATCATCAACACCATACATAAAATTCAAACCACACACAATCTCCCGAATAACTGTATTGATTCCTGGGCATAAACCACCACAAGTAACAATACATGCACGCACTTCCTCTGACTTGAAGTAAACCTAGTATGAGAAAAACGCTTCCATCAATGTCATTTGAGGTTGCAACAGCATTTAATAGTAAAATGAAAAGAAAAAGGTCATTCCATAGTGCAGGTCCTTGATAATGCATTTGATGATTACACAAATAGATATACCCTTTCTCGAGGCCCTGCGCGCCGAAAGTGGACTCCTCTAGGACTATTCTTTTGAACAACAATCTGCAGGCAAAAACATAAGCATTAAATTTAAGATAGATCCAAAAGGACAGGTTAAAAACCCTGAATCTAAAGAAATAAATCACGTACTTTCTGTGCTACAACATCTTCTGGCCTGACAAAAGTTTGCCTAGCAAAACAGAAGTTTTTTACATAGAACGATCATGCAATGAAATTTTCAAGGGTGCATACAAATAAAGACAGTGAGAAAATGATGGTTCAGGAAACTAGAGAAAATGCGAACGTACTTGACTACAGCATAAGCTTGGCTCCCCTGCAACGGATTTGGATAGGACTGACAGGGGAAAAAAATGAACCACAATAACTTGTCAGATGATGGCATAATTCACATCCTATGCTGTAATTTGAGATTATCAAATTCAAACCTCTTTACAATATACTGGGGCCAACTCTCAACTTGTTAGTTGTTAAGTTAAAACTATTGTTTAGCAATTTTGTCTCTCACCAACTATTATTAAACACCATATCAATTAGATTAATATCCATAAATATAATATTTCACTTCACAGGACTAGACACAGGCAGAGTGAATTAAGATGATCGGAAACACCATAATTGAAGGATCTAGTTGGTTGTTTGTTGATGCTGACCAATTTCAAATTCTTATGATTCCATTGGTCTATTCTCCCATACTGAACCAGTGCAATATTACTTAATGTCAACAATCAACAAAGATTCATATCCACTTAGTCCATTTGTACTTTAACAGTTTCTAAGTGTAATTTTAATTTAGTTTCTCCCATGCCCGGATATTAACCAGTGTATGTTGCCTTTGTACTACTGTTGAACATTAACAAATTTGATTAGTTGGTTGCAATTTGTCCGCTTTACATTCAAGGACATCCTGAAAAATGGAGGTTGAATCACACAATCTCAATCATTTTGAGTTTTTAGTTTCATAACTCTTGAACAACCAAATTTTCACTTCAATCAAAGTGGATTTAGGTCCTGAGAGTGCATGCAGTTTTGGGACTTAATTCCTCTACCCATTCATCCACAAAAAGTATTCCCTAATGCATGTGTCAGCCAAAATCGTCATTTCAAAATAACTTCAACCCCAGAAAAAGACAAACGAATAGAGACGATGACTCAACCAACCTTCAGATGAACTCTTAAAGAATGGAAATGCAATCCCAGCATGATCTGCAACAAAATCTCCCCAACATTCGAAATGGTCCACAACTCGCACAACCAAAAGCTGCAATAGGTGATTAGATCGGCCAATAATAGACAGCTGGAGCATCAAATCTTCACCTTTGCAAAACGCATTGTCGTTCATCATCTCAAACCAAACAGAGCAATAGAGAGAGAAAGAGAGCAGAGATGTGTGCAAACAGGACTAAAAACATCATTCGCAAGGACGCCTATAAAGTTGTCTATCACAAACAAATATTTACGGGCCGGTAAAACCTTTTTTTTTTCTCTTGGCTGGGGTTGAAGTCTTATTTGAATCAACAATTTCTGAATTTTTTAAGACTGATATCACAGTTTCAAAAAATAATTTTAGCTGACACATGGGTCAAGAAATACTTGTGAATGGATGAAGGAAACAAGCCCTAATGCTGCTTGGATTGGACAAAAACCCCAAAGGTATATTAAACGAGTGAAAATCATTCGGTTCGCATTTTCCTTTTTCTTTGCAAAACCAAACAGAGTAGAATGAATGTTTCCACCGCAATTTCTCTCACTCTCACTTTCACTTTTCTCTCGCCCTCTCTCTCTCTTTCACAGGTGCCAAACACACCATAACTTCTTCCTCAACTTCGTCAACAACCAAACACTGGAATAACTTCCAACTTAATTATTAAACCAAATTATCAATCCAAGTTTACTTCCCATCTCCTATCTGATTTCTAACAGGATGAGCTCACCAAATTATCAAGCTTGCATCTTTCCAAACTCTCTAAGACCTTCTTGAAGTACAAATTACAATCAAGTAAAACATTCATTTCTAAACATACACACACATATCGGCATCGAACTGAAGTAAGCAAAGCATTACAGGTAAATCGGGGAGAAAGGTTGTCAAGTGAGGAACGTCTTCGAGGACAAAGCCGTCATCAATGGTCTGGTCCGGACTTTGAGCCCCAATCGGTTGGCTCCGGCGCCGAAGCAACGGCCTCTTGAGAGAGATATTGGGGTTGAAATTCGGATTGGGGAAATTTGGAAGCGGCCTTGTTAGTAGATAACGAGAACTGAGAGGAGATGAGCTTTTAGAGAGAGAAAACAATGGAGGAATATTTGTAGAGAGAGATGAAGAGAGAGAAAGATCCATTGAATTTGAGAAGATATGTTAGCAATATCAACGAAAACGGAAGTAATAAAGAACAGAAAAATTCCAAGGGAAGAGAGTGAAAAGAGGGAGGGAGAGAGCGAGCGAGAGTTTGAAAATAGGAGCTTGAAGAAAGAGGAGGCCTGGTTGATCTCCTGCGTGCAAATTTCCCGGCGGTGATAATAATGCGTGAGGTATGGATTTGCGTACCGAAACACAAGGTACAGTGACACTTCCGTAACGGACCTGTAACGAACCACCCAACCGCCGCCAGTGTCTATCTCCCTTTTATTGTTTGGTTTTTTCTCAAAGGGGAGGCGCCATGCCACCACAACCACAAGCTGTTGAATTAGGATTTAAATATTTTATATAAATTTATATATTTTTAATTAAAAAATATTTAAAGTGATAAAATATAAAATTAAATTAAATAAATTATAAATTTATAATTTGTATGATAAAATAAAAAGTAAATAATTTTTAAAAATTTTAAAAGACTTTGGAATAATTTTTTTTTTCACCAAACGCACCTTAACAGTTGAAAATGCTTGCCTGTATTGCAATAAAAACGTTATCAACAGACCAAACCAAAACAACCCCAACCCTACTCCCACTCCTTTTTCTTTTTTTCTTCTTCTAACCTGATACTGACTTATTTCACTAATTTGTATGAAAAAAGAATAGTACTTTTGGTTAAAAAAAATATTTTACTGAATTATAATAAAAAATATTTACAGATTAAATAAAATAAAATAAATTAGAATTTTTTTCCATTAAGGAACGATCAAATTGTCAAAAATTACAATCGTTACTTAAGTAACGGGGGATAAAATCAGTTACAGATTTTGATTCCCTCCAATTGAAGTGAATTTTTTACTTGTACTTTTTTTTTTTTTCTTTTTTTACTATAGACCCAGGTTTTTTTTTAACAACAAAAAGAGATCATAACGCCGTGAGATTCTTTATTACAAAGGAATGATCGGATTATAATACAATGTAAGATAGGAAGAGAGAGACTAAATAAGTTATTTGATAATGTAAAATTATGGGCCGCATACTAAGGGTATAACTAGAACAATTGCTCTCATTAATTTAAAAAATTACACTAATACTTTATTAATCTTTGCTCTCATTTACTTATAAATTTTACTTTTTATTATTGTTATTAAGTTTTTGTCCTTACTTTTTTTTACTTTATTCTTATTTATTTTAAAAAATGTAATTTTTCTTTTATTAATTACAAATTTTAAGTCTTTTCGATGCAGAAGTCAATAAATATAAGTTTAGAGATGTTAGCCTCCCAATCACTAAAAGTCAACGAAAATATTTGATGCAGGGTAAAAAGCTGAAAAAAATTACACAAATAAAAGACTTCAGTATTTTTTTGAAAAACTATTTCCTTAATTTCTTGATTTCCAAATGTCCGATGCAATTGCTACAAACGTGGGTGAAAGTTTGAAGGTTGTTTGCATAGAAGATTTGGAGTTAAAAGGACAGCTAACCTTTGCACCAGATTTGGAAAGAGCATTCTATACCCTAGAGGGATCTCCACTCCTTTTGAGCTAAAGCATGAATAAAAAATAAAAATCTAATTATTTAAAAAGAAATTTGACTGCAATAAATTTTGGTTGTTCAATATATTTTCACTTTAGAACAATTTTACTTTTTTATTTTGTTTAATAATTGACTAAAAATGACAAAAGAACGTACATGTATACATAATTTAATTGCATACTCTATACAATCTAAACTGTCAACCTAATTGTCAATCGAATCCATGAAGTCCGAATTTTCATGTCCATTTGATAAAAGAGTCCCTAAATTATAGATACAAAGGATTGCTCCCTAAGTTTACTTTGTTCCCTAAGCTATTCTTGCAACTCATTGTTGTCTTAGCTCGTTGGGGAGAATCAGAAGACCAGCCTGTGCGGTATTTTTTTGAATTTTTTTTTATTTTCTCTTTGCATTTTTTGTCTTAATCATTTTTTTTTTTTTAATGTTGATCAATATTTTATTTTGGTGAGATAGCTTGCTTGTTTGAAAAGTTGATCTTGACAGTAAAAAAGGGAGATGAATTGGCTTTCTATAATATGTTTCAATTTTTCCTTGTCTTATATTTGCATTTTTGTCTTGATGATTTTTCTTCTTAATGTTGATAGGTGGTATTTTATTTTAGTGAAACAATTGGTTTATTTTGTGAGTGATTGGAACTATGTGAGTTTTTGCATATTATGTATCATATGTTTTTGAATTTAAGGTATTTGTTTGATTGTCACATTAAAAAAAAAAAAAAAAAAAAAAAGCCCTAAAATATAACCAAAAAAAATGGGTAAAAA
>JAVXUM010000004.1:22568027-22579445 GCA_035590655.1 Pouteria glomerata
AAAAATGAACCAAAATGGACCCGTGTGGACCAAATCAGAGGAGGTCGCGGGCTGGGCGCAGGGAGCGCGCACCCGCGACCTTGCCCAGAATTACATTTTCCAGTAGGGGTCGCAGGCTGGGCGCAGGGAGCGCGCGGCCTCAGCCCCCTTTGTTATCCTTCGTTTTCCCCCAGCCAACCGTGGCAAAAAACAACCCATCTAATTCTAAATTTTGTCCGTGAAACTCAACTACGGTTTATCAAATTTCTACTACTTTATCTATATTTCTCATTTAACATTTTAATTCCATAATATACAAATTTCTAACTCATATATATGCATATATACACAGCTATACATATATACACACATATATACATGATTCTCAACGTATCAACAAAACATGCATATATATATACTAAAATACTCCATACGACGTCTAGAGCACGAATATAGGTCCCACCTATCTCGAATCTGAAGAGAAATGGAGAAAATGAAGAAAAAAGCTTCAAACTCCAAACTTCAAACTTCAAACTCCAATATTTTCCTCCTCGCTTCGAATCTCGAGAAACGGACTGCACCACGACGATCACTGCGTCGAAAACTCCCCAGATCGACTATTTGTTTGCTCCAATCTGCTTTTTTTTCTCTCTCATCTCTCTTTCTCTCTTCCTCTCTCGGACGCTCGCTAGAACGAACCAAGAAGACAGCAACGGGAAGGCCAGGAAGAAAAAGGAAAACGGAAAGAAAAGATACCGGGGCCTTGGCCCACTTTGTCCAGCCCAATCTCAATTCGAGCTAACTCAGCTCATGAAAAATATAAGCATATATTAAAACTCATTTTAATTATTTCATTTTCTAAAAAATAATACAAAAATATACCAAAATAAATACCGGGTGTTATAATATTTTTATTTTTACTTCATTTTTCATTAAATTTTTAATCTAAACGCATTTGTTGAGAGTTTTAGTTTTTTTTTTTTAAATTTCGAATATCTTTTATTAATTTTTTATTAATTTATTTCTTATTATTTAAATTTTTTCTCTTTCACTTATATCTATCTTTTCAAAAAAGAAATGAGAAAATATATGAATTTAACACTCATTTCTTGTTTGGATTATGATGAAAAATAAAAAGAAAAATAAATAAAAGTTAAAATTTTAAAAAACTAATATATTGATGAGTATTTTTTATTTTATTAATTTTAATAAATATGGATAAGAATAGTTTTTTTGTAATTATTTCTCTTTATACTTTTATTATTCTATATAATATTTATCAATTTTTCTTCTCTTGTGTCCACTTAAAATTTTAAATTTATGTCTCATTTTTTTATAACAATTTTTCTTCTCTCGTGTCTACTTAATCCGAGCTTGACTTAATAAATTGTTATAAAAAAATGAGATATAAATTTAAAATTTCTCTATGATTTAAACTATAATAGAAAATACAAGATATTAATTAATTAAATTAAAAATAATATATTGATGAATATTTTTATTTTTATATTTTTAAATTTATTTAAATAGAGGTATATGATTAAAATTTTATATTTTTTTATATTTTTTACATTTTTTATTTAATTTTTTTCATTTTTCACTTATTTCTTAGTTTTTATTAGGAATTTTAAATTCATTCAAATGGTGTATATTTAAAATTTTATATTTTCTTATATTTTTATATTTTCCTTTTATTTTTCTATTCTTTCACTATTTTTTTTTCTTGGTAGTAGTCTCGGTCTTGTTTGAGACTCTACAAAATAAAATAAAATAATATAAAATTTTATAAATCTCTATAAATTCATAGTCTGAAATTATAAAATTTAAATTTTATATTCACTATACAAAATTCGAGATTATAAAATTTAAATTTTTTACTTACTATATAAAATTTAAAATATTAACTTTCTATTTCATAAAACTCCAAATACGCACAGATAGATGCCCACGCACTCCGGCTAGATGTCAATAGAAACCCTTCCCCGAACTTCTCTTTCCTTCGTTATATATATATATTCAGTCGACTCGTCCGTAAACCCTTGGGTAAACCCTGATTCTAAAACCTAAATACGCAAGCAATGGCCACCTCAATCGCCTCTCAGTTGCAGGCAATCAAGAGCTTTGTCAAAACTGATTCTGAGCCACATAAGCGGCCATTCACTCGTCCTTCAATTCTCTTTGACCCCAGAGAAGCCGCCGATATCGACCTCGACGCAGTACTCAGTATCGCTCTATCAGGTACGGACAATTTTGCGGCATTTTGATTGTCTCTTCAGAAAAAGTCCGAGAAGGGCATTTGGATTGGTTCTTCGGAAAAAAGTCTGAAAAGAAAGTGAAGTTCTAACTTTGATAGCTTTGGCAGCCAAGCGGCTGAGCATTGAAATATTCATTTTAGTCATCAGATTATTGATTTGTTTCTTCTTGCTTTGTGATTTGAATTTCAGGTTTGGAGGTTCTCATAGGAACGGATGGAAGATTTAGGAATTACAAGAATGATTTGTTTAGTCATAAGAGCAGAGAGTTGGATAGAGAATTGCTTGGCATTGAGGAAAATAACAGAATGAATGCAGCAATTGCTTCTTACTTGCGGCTGCTTTCAGGATATTTTCGACTTCCTTCCGCTTTAAAGACGCTCGAGTACTTGATACGCAGATACAAGTGAGTATTAATTATCAATTTGTCACCATTATTTATGAAAAGTGGATTCTGGAATTAGTGAGCTTCTATGCATATTTGATTTGACCATTCTGAGTCTTTGTGCAATTTGCAGGATTCACATACACAATACAGAGGAGCTGATTCTATTTGCTTTGCCGTACCATGATACCCATATTTTTGTTAGAATTGTGCAGTTAATTGATACAGGGTAAGAAAAATTCTCCGTCTTTATTAGTTCTGTATTGTTTTCTGGGCTCTTTTCTTCACAACTTCTCTTCTTGTAGAAATAGTAAGTGGAAATTTCTTGATGGTGTTAAAGCATCGGGTGCACCGCCACCTAGGAAGGTTATAGTGCAACAATGCATCCGTGATATGGGGGTTTTGGAGGCTTTATGTAGCTATGTAAGTTGTTCTGCACCCAAGGGTTGATTGACTGCTGATGTATTATAGATTATTTTATTTTTTTTCAATTTTGGGGTAACATTATTTTATTTTTATTTTTAAATATTAGCAGGCCTCACCTGAGAAGAAGTTTCAGCCTTCGAGACCAGTGATTAGCTTCTGCACAGCTATTGTTGTTGAGTCTTTGGGTTCTATTACAACACTTGATAGTGATGTTGTAAAGAGAGTCCTTCCATATGTAATCTCTGGATTACATCCTGATTCCAAAGGCTTTCCAGAGCTTAAGGTGTGATTTAAATAATTATTATCCGTGGTTAGTGTAGGCACCATAGTGTTTTCTTCTATTTTTGCTCTTTCTCCACCCCCTTGGTGGTTATACCAAGATTCATTCGTAGAACATTTAATTTTGATGGCGTATGCTGTCATGAATTTGTAATCAATTTTATTCATTGTTATTAATTTTGACTGTTTGAAAGTGCACGATCAATATAATTACATGTCAAGATCTATTCATGGGTATATTTTTTGTGTAAATGGTATAGCAAGCTTGATAAAGCCAAAAGTTAGGGTCTTCTTCTAGGTTAGATGTATTTGAGTTCTAAGGTGATTGTTTGTGCAATACACATTGCAGTATATTGAGCTAAGGTGTTTATGTCAAAATCTGATAATGGGAGCTTGAATTAAGTTAATAGTTTGTAAGTAATGGTAGCAGTGGTTGGTTATACTTTCAAACTACTCCACTCGCAGTATGCTTATAAAAAGGTGCATTAATTTGTAATAGGAAGATATGAAATGCCTTTGCAATTTTCTAGTATAAGATGAAGTATTTTTTTTTAAATCAAAGAATTAACCTGCCTCATGTAAAGTTAGTGTTTTTATTCACAATCTTAGTCATTAACTGGGCATTACGATCCCTATCATCTACAAAAGTTAACTCAACAATGCCTTAGTCACAAATTAGTTGGGGTTAGCAACGTGAATCCTTTTCCTTCATTCAATTCTGTAATAGGTTATGTTTTCAGCAAGGTTATACAAAATTAGGTATTTATTTACAATTTTTGTCTATGTAATCTTAGGTCTCTTATTTTCACTTCTTTACCCCTTTCTACTTGGATTCATCCACACTTCCTTGTGCATCTTTAGGTATAGATTGGACACGACCACAACATCTTAAATGATTTTTTTGAATTTTTCTTCTATCAGTGCAGAGTCATTTTTTTGTCTAATTTTTTCTTGTATTACCACTTATCCATCTTAGCATCCTCATTTCTACTACATTCATTTTGTCAATGTGTTTCATTCTATCAATTGAAATTAGCACGTTTCAATTTTTCTTTGCTCCATCTTGTAAAATGCTTTTTATTAGTTTTGCACTTTCCTATCACTTGGTTTTATGATCTCAGTTTGAGTATGCAATTCTCTAACAGTAGTAGCCTGACTTAAAATAACTTCTTCATTGAAGCCGGTCACATGACTTATGTTGATTTTTTGTATCCAAGTATCTGAGATAACTTTGTATATTTAGGCTGGTGCTTTGATGATTGTGAGTTTACTAGCAAACAGGGTGGCATTGTCCCCTAAACTTGTCAAAAGCTTGATTCGGTCAATTGCTGAGATTGCTCGAGAGGATGCTAAAGAATCAACTGATTTGCAGTGGTTTCGAATGTCATTTATGGCCTTGATCAATCTAGTCCAGGTAACATTTTGCGTTTAAGATATTTCTACGTTTTTTTATAGAGTTGAAGCTCATTTAACTTATTTTTCCACCTTTTCCCTCTTCATTATGTCTAGAAACTTTTTGAGCAGGTGGGGACCCTCATTTGTCTGTTTTTCATATATTCTGTGTTCACTAGTCATCTTGGTTGGGCTTTGGCTCATTTATAAAATAACTCATGAACCAGTGCTTGAGCTTGGTGGAACACAAACAGAAAGGAATTGGGAGGGGAATCCAGTCTATTGCAAACCTTTTCAAAGCTTGGTCCCAGTTTGTCAATTATGAGCATACAAGTCTAAAATATGCACACCAATGGAGCAGTGTGTTCATGTTTCAGTTCCTTGATTTCCTAGGAAAGATAACTTCTAATGTGGACTTACTTTATCTGCAAGGGATTTTTTTTCCCTTTAGTATATATATTTCTCTCCCCTTTCTCTTCTCCATCTTTACATTCTTCGAAATTGAGCATCGTAGATGCTGTTTTGTTATGGATAGAAAAGTGTTATTGCACCATCAAATGATTGTTTATGTATTAATTATGTTTGTACTGTTGTAGTTTCTATATTGTTCCCCTCCGCGGGGGGGGGGGGGGAGTTCAAGTAGTTTCTACACTGTTATTTTAATATTTAGGTTATTGCATACTTATTTAGAAGAAAAGAGAGATTTTAGATCTTGGCACGTCGTCTATTTTTGATGTTTGTTTATTTATTTTTAGTTACTTGGACTTGCCGTCGTGGTTATTATTTACCAGCTTTATGGGGAAGTGAGCATTTTTTTTATATATATATTTTTTAATACATGAGGTTAATCCAGAAAAAATCATTTACTGTGTATATAGTTGACACCCTTACTTTGGTTTGTATTTTTTTCTTTTCCTTCCTTTTTTTTTTGGATAGTTGCAATCTGTTGAAATGTTCCCCAAGAAGGTTGTCGATATCCTAAAAGAAATCAGGTAAGCTTGATGCTTGAAATGCTACTGCACACTTAAAAACTTGTCTTGTTGAGGACTTTTGTCTGTTTAAAAGGTCTGAAATAATATAACTGATTTTATAGGGATCTTTCTGGGATTCTTGCTGGACTGACCAAGGAATTCAATATTGATAAATTCTTGTCTGTATTTCTGGAATCTCTCCTTGAGTACGGGTGTGGACATTGTTTTTCCTCTTATGATTTTCTCATTTTCTACTCATTGCTGTGTCGAACTAATTATCTTTTGATTGCAGTGCTTCTGATGATCTCTGCAATTTTGCATTAATATCAATTATAGAGACACTTCCTGTGAAGCACTTTGTTGATCGTACAGTGTCTAAGCTCCTTTACTCTTGTATGAGGTTATCACGTGGGAAGAATGAATTGACATCTTCTGAATCAGGTTTCTTTAGTTGAGGGGATGCTATTAGCTGTCTTCATTTTGTAGATTTCTTTAATCACTGGCATGCATGTATATTTACATTTAAACACTGGACTAGTTCATCATGTTGCATGTTCCTTTTCCATTGATATATTAGACTCTTAATTTTGTCTCTTACTGTGATTCGGGGATTGTCAGGAAGCCGGGTCAAGCAAATTTTAGTTACTATTAATAAGGGTTACCCATCTGAATTTCTCGGAGCAGTTCACAATTTTCTTGAGGTGTGTTAACTAAACACCCCTTCTCTCTATCTGTCTCCCCCCCTTTCTTCGTCCTTTTGTTCTAGTATACTGTTCTCAGTTCCCCTTTACCTATTCTGTAGGACAATAAAGTGCAATCCAAGAATGAAGGCTCAATACATGAGGTTCTGTGTAGCATGTTAGATGGAAACATGGATTTGTCACTTGAGCTATCCGATTCAAAAATTTGGTTTGCACTGGAACATCCGAAGGTATTTTGGTTGGCTTGAAAGCCTTGAATGGTTGGAGTTTGTGACATGACACGATCAAGCATTATGAATTGTTCTTCTGTTTTTTAAACAAATTTTAGTGTTACATGGTTTTACTGTGTTCCTATGGTATTTGTATCCTGTTATGCATAAGTCCTCACGATTTTATTTTTACAATGCGTATAGGCCGAGGTTCGACGCTCTACACTTTCAGGGTTGAATGCGTTTGGCATTTTAAAAGAGAAGGCCATTGGTTCAAAGGTGACGTTTCCTGTGTTGTATTGAACAATTTGACTAATGATACTTTAGTACTAATAACTCTGTTGCAAGTTTCCAGTTCACTCCAATATTTGTTTCGCTTGTCGATTATCCTTATTTTTGGAGTGTTGATTTTGAGTTGGATGTGGTTAGTACTTTGATCTTGTTGTGTGCTGTGTTATTAGTTCCAGGTTGAAGCTTGTGCACTAAAATTTTTTGTTTTCTGCGAAGATTGTTGCTCAAGCGAAAGATGCATTTAACTCTTCTTTCTCTAAAATTCTTATGTGAAGTTTTCTAGCATTAGTTACGATTGGGGTTTCTGATACCTGAACAGCTGTAAACATGAAACTAGAATTGTTCTTCTGTGTGGTATGCCCTAAAATGTGCTTTCTGTTGGATTCATCCATTGAAGTTGTTTTTTGGTAACCAATATCTGCATCTTATGGTTGATATTTGAAGACCTAGGGCTTGTATTGGGTTTTAAGCCCTTCTGTGGAGAATTTGATACTCGCATTCCTAATGGTCTTGGTTTAAATGTGAATGGAGGTTTGCAGAACTGTTTAGACACATGTGAAATCTGTTTAAACAGACTTCGTTCTGTTGTGACTATGTTTTTTTTTTTTTAAATAAATTTGTCTGTGACTAAGCTTTGCCCCCTTTTTGTGTGCATAAGTAGAATGGAATGATTTTGGCTTACTCTAGGCAGCATCTATTAATACTAAAGAAAAAAGATAGGTTCAAAATATACTTGCATGTAATTTATGTTCTCCAATTATTATAAGTTATTTTCTTCCTTTTTCTCTAATACTTTCACATTTCTTTTGTCCAGAGACTTGTAGTTATTCAAGATGCAATACTGCGCCGGCTTCGTGATGATGATCTTTCTGTTGTTCAGGCAGCTTTGGCTCTGAATGGATTAGATGACATCATGCATCCATTAGCTTTTCTTGATGCACTTGAGAGTGTGCTTCAGAGGTGTATTGGCATTTTAATTTCAAGTGAGTTTCTTTTAATTTGTATTGGGTCCATCCATTTTGCTGCATGTCCTTATCTGGCCTTATTGTAACAAAGTTGATTTTAAACAAATATTCAAATAAGTTAGCTAGTTTAATCAAATAATGGAAATACAAGGACAGGTTGAATGCAATTTGGATGAATGAACTTATAAGTTCTAAGTAACAATGAAGATAAATAATTAAGCATTGATGCTTCTAAGAATGGGTGCATGTGTGTTGAATACACTTGCTGGGCGCCCCCCAACGATCATTGGACACACACCCAATGCATGTTGGACTCTTGTCCAAACCCCAAACTTGTACAATTATTATTGTTATTATTTTAATTTTTAGAACCAAATGTGATTGGAACAATGGGGGAATATACATAGATTTTCCCTCCAGTATGCTTAGTTAAGTTCATTTTCTCTGTCAAACCACCTTGAGCCTCGTATTTCTTTATTATTTTTGTCCAAATTAGATTTGGTCTACCTCACCCCCTCCCGTTATCCATGATTTAAATGCTGTCACTTCTTCTAATTGGCGTGTCTACCAGCCCTGTTGTATCCCTTAAACTACCTCAATCAATTTTTCTGTAATTTATTTTCAATGGGTGCTACCTCTACCATGTTACGAATTTGGTTATTACTAATTCATTGTTTTCTTGTTTTACCACTCATCCATTTTAGTATTCTTATCTCGATATATTCCTTTTATTAACATTGTTTTGTTTTTTTTGTTGCACAACGTTCTAAATCATATAGATTGCAAGTCTAATCACTATCCTATAAAAATCTTGAAATCCTATAATTTATATGAATGCATGCCAGTTAATCCTCCCATTTCGGTTCTCTTAATTTTAGTAATTTTAGAATTGATTCTTTCAATTTGTTTATGAATAGAGTTAAATAAATGTTAAAACAAAGTTTTTTTTTTTCATGCTTCTTTTCCATTGTGTAGAATGAGGAAATGACGTCTTAATAGTTTAGTATAAATAAAAATGTAAATCAATAAATGTGTTGATAATATAAATACTTAAGTAGTTAATGGTTTCACACACGCATATAAGAATATGTATAAATAAACTATTGGTTATTGTGTTCTTGTCATTTTCATGTCAATTTTTCTTTTCTTTTCTTTGCCTTTTTCTTTTTTCTTCATTTTTTTTTTTGAAATTGCCATGTTATCATATATATATATGTATATATATATTTTACATTTTTGTGTCTGAATTTGTATTTGTAATCGTGCTTTGTAGACTAGCATGTAGTAGTTTGATTTTTATTAATATTTCTGTTATTATTTTTTATATAATAATACCCGGCTTTTGTTGAGCTGTTTTTGATATCTAACAGACCTCCCTAGAAGGTGGGTCTAGTTTAGAATGCTAAGGGACTTCACACCTTGGAATGCATTGTTCTTATTGAGGTAAGCATGCTTTCACATATTGAGAATGGGAGAATTTGTGATTGGGTGAATTCTCAGTTAGTAGTACCTCTAGAGTCCAATTCTTCCCCACGAGTTTCATACATCCGGAGATATCAAAGTAAAAAAGGTGCGATATGTCTTTTCTATCTAGGGAATGATTTGGAAGGTCCAAAATCGAAGAGCCCTTCCTGTATGCCGCCACAAATGACCTACAAATAATTCTTTGGGTGCCTAGATATTCTCCGTGAGCATTTCCTTGTTTTGATTTGCAGTTGTTTCATTTGACTTGAAGATGCCAAGAGTATAAAGTTGGACAAGGAGGGCAAGGGTTGAGGTTGTGATAGAAAGAATATGTTTGCCATGAAGAATGTAGAAAAATGCCCAAAATAGGACTGCATGACATTGAAAAGGATTTGTGTAGAGAATCTCAAACAAATGGGATTGAGATTTGTGTATGTGTGGGAGTAGGTGGGGCTGCTCGTTGGAAAGGACGTGTAAACAATCCTAAAATTCTGGAACTTTCTCTCTCTCTCTCACACACACACACCTGCACACGCGCGCGCACACACACAGAGATAGAGAGAGAGAGAGAGATTGAGGTTTTGATATTCATTAGATGTTTATAAGTGAATTATAAATTTGAAACATTGAACTTGTTATAATTGAAAGTTCAAATAGATGCTTACAATTTAGGATGCACAAACACTTCTGGAAAGGTGATGCACTGGTGTCGTGTTGGACACTTACACTCGTGGGATACTCTTAAGACACTTGAGAGTTATACATTCATAACTTAAACGTACATGAAACATACGATAATTGGAAAAAGAAATATGGAATAAAATAATAAAAATAGTATGAATTTACATTTATTCCTTGTATGGCTTCTGTATATGGGTTGCATCTCCTTGATACGTTTTTTAATATAATTTTATTTTATTTATCTTTTTATTTTTTTAGGAATTTTAAGACCTAAAACTTCTAAAATAAAAATGCTATGAATTTACATTATTCCTTGTATAGCTTCTGTATATGGGCTGCATCTCCTTGTAATTTTATTTTATTTATAAAAAATATGAATTTTTATTTATCTTTTTATATTTTAGGAATTTTAAGACCTAAAACTTCTAAACTGTTTCTAAACAAAAAATCTTTTAAAATAGATGTTAAGAAACATGTTCTGTGGTGCATAAGACTTGGTTAAAGCATATTCTCAATTATATGTTTGATTATCATTGATTTGCTGTGGATCTTCTGCCACTTCGCTATTTAGGCTAAATCTTCAAAATGGAAAGTTGAAACAGTGGCACTATGATTCTAATCATATAGAAGTGTTATGAGTTGTGACAGATTTCAAATTTGAATAATACACATAAAACTAGAGAATTCTTAAAGGACTTGCTTTTTGGAATGGAATTGCAGTACTTGAAGAATATCAGTTGGAATCAATATCATATTTAGTGAGTCTTGTGTTCTTAGTGAGTCTTGTGTTCTTAGTGAGCCTTGGCTCTGGAAATAGTGAAATTGTGATTTGTAATATCTGCATTATGAAATGCTTATTCAGACTACGAGATCACATTATTTCAAAAGGTATATGCAGAAGTTTGAAGGTACAAAATGGTACTTCAGATGTAATATGCATACAATTTTACCCTATGTAAGAAAACAGAGAAATCTTATCTGCAGAAAATAACTGAGAAATGTGAATTTAGGCTGGTTATTTAGACAAGTTTGAAGCCTAATAAAGTTAACAGACTGGAGATTTTTTTTTTTCAATTTTTTTTTAAAGATGAATTCACCAAAAAAAAAAAGTTCTGTCACATTTTTGGTTCCAATCAATCTAAATAGCAAGAGAAAAATTTTAGAGTGCTGTTGCTTTGGTTTGTTGGCATGTTGAACTTAAGAACCAGTTTATTTGGTCTGTATAATCTATAAACTAGTCACAAGATGGATTTATAGTTTTATATGCAGTATTCTTATTAAGTAATTGTGTTGCAGGTTCGTCGGATGACACATCTCTACCTAGTGGCGTTGCTGTTTTGTGCGTGGAACGTGCTATTTCAAACTTTCATGATAAGGAAGAAATTTCTATATTTGACATTAATCAAATAAAAGAAATAAATAA
>JAVXUM010000004.1:22579545-22595440 GCA_035590655.1 Pouteria glomerata
TTATGTCATTTCTTGTGAAAATTCTTAGTGATATACTTTGATGACATACTTATATATAGTAAAACTAAGAAAGAACACTTAGATCACCTGAGGCAAGTCTTTGAGGTTTTGTGGACTGCACAACTTTATGCCAATCTCAACAAGTGTTCGTTCATGTAGTCGCAGGTGTCTTTCCTTGGGTTCATTGTCTCCGATCAAGGGATAGCAGTAGACCCTGAGAAAGTTAGGGCTATCCTTGAGTAGCCTGAACCTAATACCTAATACCATTTCAGAGGTTCGCAGTTTTCATGGACTCGCTACATTAAGGATTTTGGGTTTATTATGGTTCCCATCACAGATTGCATGAAAAGGGGAAGTTTCCAGTGGACCGTAGCAGCCACTAGGGCATTTGAAAAAATCAAGAAAAGGTTGGTAGAAGCCCCTATTTTGAGACACCCAGACTTTTCAAAAGTTTTTGAGGTTGCTTGTGATGCTTCTGGGGTTGGTATAGGAGGTGTGTTGAGCCAAGAGGGTCGACCCATAGCATATTTCAGTGAAAAACTTAATGAATCTAAGAAACGATACTCTACGTATGATAAAGAGTTGTTTGCTGTTGTCCGTGCCTTATGGCATTGGCGATATTACCTGTTACCACAACAATTTGTTTTATACTCTGACCACGAGACCTTAAAATACCTTCATTTTCCCAAAAAAATTGAGTAATAAGCATGCTTCATGGTTAGAGTTTCTTCAAAAATATACTTTTGTTCTCAATCACCGTGCAGGTGTAGAGAATAAGGTTGCTAATGCTTTGAGTAGGGTTGCTCTTATATTGCAGTCTATGAGTGTTAGTGTCATAGGTTTTGATAAGCTTAAAGAAGAATACCCAACTTGTCCTGATTTTGGCCTAATCTTTCAAGACACTCAGGCTAGTAACTGTCGTGACATTGTTGATTTTGTTATTCGAGACGGTTATTTGTTTCGTGGGTCTAAGTTGTGCATTCCTCGTACTTCTATTCGAGGTTTTTTAGTTTGGGAGTTACATGCAGGGGGATTAGCTGGCCATTTTAGTAGGGATAAGACTATCGTTTTAGTCGAAGATAGATTTTATTGGCCATCCTTAAAGAAAGATGATGTCAGAATTGTCTCTCAGTGTCGTACCTGTCAGGTAGCTAAGGCAAAAAAACATAACTCTGGGATGTATACACCTTTACCTATCCCACATGCACCTTGGCAGGATTTAAAGTATGGATTTTGTTCTCGGGCTACCTAGGACTACTAGAGGTCGTGATTCCATTCTGGTAGTAGTTGATCGATTCTCCAAGATGACCCACTTCATACCTTGTAGCAAAACAATTGATGCTTCTCGCGTGGCTAAATTGTTCTTTAGAGAGGTCGTCAAACTACATGGACTTCCCACTACTATAGTGTCCGATAGGGATGTTAAGTTTGTGAGTTATTTTTGGAAGACTTTGTGGAAGTTGTTTCGTACCCATTTGAAATTTTCATCTGCCTTTCATCCACAGATTGATAGCCAGACTGAGGTGATTAATCGAAGTTTAGGTGACATGCTTAGGTGTCTAGTTGGAGAACGCTAGGGAACTTGGGATTTGTTGCTCCCTACTGCTGAATTTGCCTATAATAGCTCTGTCAATTGTTCCACTGGTAAGAGTCCTTTTGAGTGTGTTCATGGTGTTAAACCTCGCCAACCTATTAACCTTATTCCCTTACCTTCTAATAGCCGTCCATCTCAAACAGCTGAATCCTTTGCCCAACATATTCGTGATATCTATACTGATGTCAGACGTAAAATTGCGACTAGTAATTTAGATTATAAACTAGCTGCTGCTATACATCGTCGCAATGTTGGATATAATGAAGGGGACCATGTTATGGTTCGTGTTCGCCCAAAGCGATATCCTGAACATTCTTTCAAGAAATTACATGCGTGTGCCATTGGACCTTTTCGTATCTGTAGCAAATTGGGCTCTAATGCTTATTTAGTTGATTTACCTACTGATATGAATATTAGTCCAGTTTCAATATAGAGGATTTGCTACCTTACCAAGGCACATTCGAGCCTCCAGTTTTTTCTATTGGTACTTCTGCGGGTCATTCTGATGGCTCCTCTGTTTCTTCACCAGTCCCAGCCATGCCACTTCCTCAGCAGCTGGATGTCGAGCAGATCATCGAGGTACTTGATTGTAAGACCATTATTTCTCCTTAGGGGCGCCTTTATCGTTTTCTTATCCGGTGGAAGCACAGATAAGACTCCGATGCTACTTGGATTATTGAGGAGGAATTTCACCGCATTGATCCTGAGCTCCTGGAGCGTTATCTTCACCAACACTCTGCAGAGCAGAGTTCTTTTCAGCTCGGAGGGAATGATGGAGATCGTAACCGTTTCCAATTCAAATATTCTAGGCGGGGACGAAATTTGAATTGGATATATTAAGTTGGGAAAGGAGGATTTTGGGATTTTGATTTATTTGCTTTTCTTAAAACTCGAAATTTGATTTTGATTTATTTTTGGATTGAATTTAATTTATTTATGGATATTATGTCATTTGGTCTTTAGCCTTAGCCTATATAAAGGGTTGGAGATTGTAAGAGAGGACGCTTTTGGATTGAATAATATTGAAGAAATTTATTTTTCTTTTCAACTTTATTGTTTATTGTTGTTCTTGTGTTTTTTGTTCGCTGTGCTACATCAGGGATTCAGTTTGATACTGTTAAATTGTTCAGTCAATCTTTGGGATTCTTTTGCTTCTTGTTTTTCTTTCCCTTTTAGTGATTTCTTCTGGAATTTAAATTCCTCACCATTCAAATTCTCATTGACGCTTCTGCTGTCTTGAAAATTAATGCAGAAATTGGAATGTGGACAAATGTCTTCAATTAATTTGGATACAGTCAGAGGGTTGGCAGAAGCATTTTCAATACAACCTGAAGAATATTTGCCTTGGCTTGTTGAATGCAGCAAAATTTCGGGGCCGTCAAAGACATTATTCCTCTTGGTTTTGTTGCAGTCATTCATGATGCCTAAGATTGGTACTCTTACTGGTATCCTCCTCCCCCCTTGCTCTTTCCCTCTTTAATGCTGCCATGTAATAGTTTCTTCTGATGTTTATTAACATCTATATTCCAATATAAATGTCAGGCTTTGATTTGATTGATTCCATTGTTCTCTTCCAATGCAAAGTAGTTTTTGACTAGCCAATTACTGGTGAAGGGTTTTTACCATGGTATTACTATAGTAGGTCTTGTTGTGACTTAGTGGGCATTATTTGATTATTTCCTTCTCATACTGCCAAGATGGCATAATAATCTCTTTTTTGTTATTTATAATCAATGCATTTTTCAATTGTGGTTGCAAATCATTCCCTAAATTATGGTAACTTTATTGTGTGCATTTTGTTGGTGTACACGGAAGGAGAACAATGCCCTTTATTCTTGTAGAAATTACTGTTTTTTAAAGAAGCATCATTATGAAATTACTTGATTTTACTTTTGTTTATATTTTGAAGGAGTCGTATATATTTTCTCTGTATCTGGAAGGGTGTGTTGTGGATGGGCTTTGGGCTTGTTTTGTGTTGGGTGGTACCTGACTTGCTTTGATATTAATTAGTATTTGTCACACTCTTTCGACTGTCATCTTCCCTTCTTATGGACATGTTCATAGCTTTTAGAAATTTTATTTGATCTCAAGTTATCAACTTCTGAGTTGAGTTAGAAAGATGTTATGCTTTAATTAACATGTGACGCTGTATTATTTAAGTAGGGATTTCTTGAGGGAATCATGGATGGCGGTGGAGTTGTTTGTTAAAAGAACATTAAAATGCATTTTTGCGGGTGAAGATTCAGAGTGATTTGCAAAGATTACATATGGAGGGGATATTTAGATTCATATGTGGTAATATTGGCATCCACTTAGCAGCATAATGGAATCATGTCTTGTTGTTTTGCCTTGACCACCTACTTATTTCAATCCTACTGCTTCTACTAAAGTTCATGACCGTTCTCAAATGTTTTCTCTGTGTTAATGTTTATAAGGACATGCCAAGCTACACCTGTATCTGGTCATGGAGGACGGGTCAATTCAGCTTGTTATAATTGTTTTCAACAGGATGCTTGTATTGGTTAAAGGTTCTTGTGTTTTCTATAGCGGTGGCCAATTGATGTCTACGGGAATACTGTATTTGGCTGTTGGACAGGAAATTCATGCTTATGAAACTGATGCTATGCCTTTCTGCTGCATAAAAGTATTTTTGGCGTATTATTATGCTCTTCTATCACTGCTGCATTTGCATTGAAATTATCAAAGTGCTTACGGTGATCTTTCCTTTTTCCTTGTCAGATGTTGGTCAATTTAACACATTGTATGATGCTTGCTATCCAGTTCTGAAAAACGAATGGAATATGTTAGAATCTGCAGGAGATGTATATGCAAAAGAGGTACAAGAATGAAGACGAGTGGTTGTTTGGTCCCCTTATCTTTATACTAGATCTTATGCTCAATTATTCGTGTTCCATACTTATATGGCTAGATTTGTTTTATTGATTATACATGTGAAAGCATTCCATTTTGACAACCAAAGTGACCTTGTTGAGTTGTTTATTATCTGACTTTTCTATGTAATGTACAGTCCAATGCAATAATGCTGGATGGAGATTCCAAGGCATTTCTGGATCAATTGTTTGAGACCAAAGCCAATTTTAGGCAACTGAATGCTAAGATTTTAATTTGCTTGTTTTGGGTGTTAACGGAGAGGCTTATCTCAACAATGCCTGCAGATGTCTCATTGGTTGGTGATGCGTGCTATTTAATTTTATGTTTTTTCCTTTTCCATTGGTAGGCTGCCTCATAATTTAGTGGCTCAACTAAGTTTTCAATGTATTTGCTGAACATAAGCTTTGTATACGTCTTCCAGGATGATAATGGGATTTCGTTGTGCAAACTTCAAGATCTATTTATCTTCTTTGCGGCATCTCAGCCTAAGCATGTTTTCCAGAATCATATTCGCTTTGCGGTTACAAAAAGCAAGATATCTCCTGTCCGATTTTTGTCGAAGTTTTTTACTGAAGAAGGTTTGCGTTAGAGCTTCCTCTTTCACTATATTGCATTTTGTATTCATGTCATTTCTTCCTTTTTCTTCTGTTTTTTTTTTTGGGCATTAGTGTTTATTGATTATCCTTTGTTTCTGGCCAATGGTTAATTTTCATATTTCTGTGAATGAATTTTTAGTACGATGAGAGCACTAAATATCTATTGTGTTTTTATTTATCAAAAATAAACAAATATCTGTGACATTTTATTTGTATCTTAAATTGAGTGGTAGGAGGAAATGAAAGTTTTCAAGGTTGTAATTGATCATGTGCACTCCATTGGGGAATTATGTGAATAAGGATTTTCAAAGATTCCATTGAATCCAAGACATGATGAACCAATCTGAGGGGTGGAATGAAGGAAAAAACTTGAATTTTTAATTTCTGAAAATTACTTAATATTTTGGAAAATGAATATTCTTGAAAAGTTAATTTTGACAAATACATTTCCATAATGGGTATTCTACATGGTATAATGTTGACAACCTAATGCCACGTCAATCCCACCATGGTCGCTCGTGTCCAACCACGACAACAACATGCTGCGCTAGGGGACATCACCCCTCCCACGGCAAAGGGGCCAGTTGGCCACCAACCTCCCTTCCCCATTGTGGGCATCCTGCTGTTGGGGGCATTTCGAGACAAATATGGGACTATCCTCCTTTACACCAACAAAAGTAGGAATCAACTCCTTGAGCAAGGAGCAAGGCCCAAGGATTCTTGTCACCCAATCCTTTTGCGGGGTTGCCCCCAAAAGAAACCACTATAGAGGTAGTAACTTACAGCAGGACCATCGGGGACAAGCAAATTGGTGGTTGGAGTTGGGGGATTTCTGGAGGCTCTTACTCGATCGGCTCAAGGAGAGAGAGACACCCATGCATTTAATGTGTTTGTGCCAATATTTAATAGTTTCAGCCACCATCGCCAGGTGTCAATCCCCTATTCGACCATAGATCCTAACACCTTGAACCTCCTAATACTTTGTACTAATGTTGGAGGATTTGTCGCCTTCATCCCCAAATCTCTATACCTTGGATTTTAATCCGAGGTGTAGTCACCTTCACCATTGACACCCATCCCCCTGACCTACTTGAACCCTTTAATCATTAGCTTACTCCCCTGCCAAGTTCACGAGGAACATAATTATCTCCACCATTCCCACATTTATTAATTTACATTCATTATCTCACCTACTAGATTTCTATTTCCCCATCTTGCTCCGAGTTGCCCTAGCTCTCACTGGCTTGCCTCTGGTGAGATCCTGCCATCAACGGCGACCATTGTTGGTGGATGACTGGAGTCCTTTATGTCACTCTGATCCCCAAATAGAGGAAAATACTTGAATTTTTAATTTCTGAAAATTACGTAATATTTTGGAGTTTTATTTTTTTAATTCCTGAAATTTACCTAATATTTTTGAAAATGAATATTACTAAAAGTTAATTTTACAGATACATTTCCATAATGGGTATTCTACATGGTATAACATATGTATCGACTTGGTCCCCTGAAGCTGGGACGTGTTTGGATTGCCCTTCACTCGTTAAGGAGGAATGGACAACTAATTCATTCCATGCATGCCTAGCAAATCAACTGTAACTTTTTATCAGGCTTTTTTGTTGGAAATTCTTTTTCCTGCTCATCTAGCTGGGAATTTTCATGACAGTTTTGACTTATGTTATGTAGGCTCTAGTTTGAGTATCGGGTGCGTGTATGGCTAAATATCAAATCTCTCAAAAATCTAAATATAGTATATTTGGATTTGTATCCAAAAATTGGGTATGAATATGTGGAAAGACTGTAAGTATTTAAAGTTATTGTACTGATTTGAAATATGATTATTGTCTAGAAAAGTACTTGAAATTAAATGAACTTTAGAGGAAAGCATGATTTTTTTTTAATTCCCATCTATGTGAAAGGCTAGAATTTTGTTTACCATAAAAAAGTAAGTGGGTATTTTTTGAATTATTATTAAAATTTGTGAATCTAAATGTCTAATTTGGGAATGTGAGTCAGACACATTCCTTACCTTGTCAATATCAGTGGATGGGACTGTATTGGAGGAAATGAAAGAGTTCATGTAACATTAGTTTTTAAATGTCGCATTCATTTTTTTCATTTTGGGAGTTTCAATTTTGCAGGTGTTCCTGTTGCTGTTCAGGTTGAGAGTCTGCATTCATTTTTATTTCTTTGTTCTCAGTTGGATGAGAGCTTACATTTTCAACTTCTCGCTGAATTTCCCTCACTTCTTGTTCCACTGTCGAGTGCTGATCAGGTTACAATAACATTTCTTTACTCTTATCTGTTATCTCGGTAACCTTATTCGGATCCTTTAGGTTCGTAGAATAGATGTCTATTACTTGAAATTCTTCTTAAGATTTCTGATATTGTTTGTTTAACATCTTGCATGGTTTTCATTGCTCACTTCTTTTTACAGGATGTACGCATGGCTGCCATGAATTGCATTGAAGGGTTATGCACTCTGTGCCCTCTCGTTAATTTCTCTAGTGGGAAAAATGGTATTTACCTTTCTGTCAGAATAGCCATCTCTGTATCTCATTTTGGTACTCAATATGTGCCTTCAATATTGAGCTTTTATCTAATCTTTAAAATTGACAGGTCAGAGCATAATTGGGAGTCATTTTCTTGAGGATCTTCTAAGCATGATGGTTCAACAAAAGAGACTGATACTATCAGACAGAAATGTTTTGTCTTCATTTCTGACATCGTTGCTCAGCTCCTCATGCCATAACCTTTTAGTGCCTCAGCCAATTGGACAGAGGTTTTCACCTTTGCCTTTTTTTAGTTTTCATCGTTTCATCATTGTGATTTATATTGTCATTTTTTTTCTCATCTTCATCCTCATTTATTTTCTCCACTTTTTCAATATTAAAAGAAAAGGAAGTTCTTCCGGACTAGAATTAGTTCCGTTATTCACAGATATTCTTTGATAGGAGGAGTTGCTTTTATCAGTTTATGCTTGCTTATTGGAGTGACTTGGAACAATGGGGTTATTTTTTTCTGCCCCCAAGGAAGCAAAAATGAAAAAAAGAAAGAAAGAAAGCTAACTTGGTGAACTAGTTGCATCTATTAGTAGCTTAATAACGTTGTCTTTTCTGATTTTTTCAGAAATATTTGTTTATGAATTTACTGTAGTAAGAGATACCTGGAAGTTTATTTTTATTAATGGACAGGAATTGCAGTTGATTGGTGTGGCTTTGTTTCATACATGGCATGAACGAAGGATATACGCCAACTTAAGTTTGCTGAATGTTGCTTGATTGTTGAACTTGAGACCTGACAGTTAAAAGTTACAGGCCAATTGTTGTGGTACTTTTTTAAGTGTTTTTTTAGGGTTTTGTTCTCTTCCATTTTTCATTTTAGCGGAAGTGTAAAGAACAAAAGATGAAGTCAGGGCTTTCAACTTGAATCCACTAGGATCCATAAATCTATGAAAATAGAAATGAGTAAAGTTTATTAAGATTGAAAACAATGGAAGGTATGTCTCTTGGTCTAATTTATAATGTGACCTCAGTTTAATTTTACTAAAACAAGGACCCACAAGGTATGAGAAGTATCAATGCTTCCTTTATCCTTTAATACCAAAAAGTTGTGGGGCAGTGGGGTAGGTATTCAGGATTTCAGACCTATCAGTTTAGTGGGGATCTCTATAAGATCGTTGCAAAAGTATTGGCCAATAGGTCGAAGAAAGTATTGAATAATTATATGTCTGACTCACATAATGCTTTTGTGGAAGGAAGACAGATTATAGTGCAGTGCTGATAGCTAATGAGGCTACTGACTCGAGGTGGAAAAGCAATGTTCCGCGCATTTTATGTAAATGTATATTGAAAAGGCATACAACCATGTGAATTGGTTCCTTTTATACCTACTGATAGATTGAGTTTTGGTAAGAAATGGAGGGGTTAGACAAGATGCTGCATATCCACAACCATATTCTCAGTGCTTATTAAAGGTGCACCAAAGGGTTTTTTTGGCTTGTCAAGGGCAACCCATTAGGGGGATCTGTTATCTTCTTAATTATTCGTCATCGTTATGAAAGATAATAAGCAGAATGTCAAGGGCACAGTGGGGGAAGGTCTTATTGAGAGTTTTATGGTGGGTAATGATATGGGACATTTGAGATGTGTTCTACTCTGCTTTGACGAGTTGTCTGATTTAAGGGTTAATTTGGGTAAATTAAAAATCATTCTGGTGGGGGATGACACTGTAGTTCCTGTGCGGGGCGGCAATGTTGAATCATAAAGTGTGCAAGTTGCCCGCTTCCTATTTGGGCTCCCCCTAGGAGCGTCTTTCAAGTCCAAACAAGTGTGCCGTGGGGTACTTGAAGGGTTTGTAAGAAGACTAGCAGGATGGAAGCGAATATACTTTTCTACGGGGGCTATAGTAACTTTGATTAAGAGTATTTTGTCAAGTATCCCAACTTAATTTTTTTTTGTCCCCTTTTTACAACCAAGGGGTATTTTTAAACCGTTGGTTAAATTTCAACGAGATTTCTTATGGGGAGGTATGGGAGTGGAATTTAAATATCCATTGGTTCATGGGGAGACTATTTGTCTCCTAATTAAGGAGCTGGAATGGCCATATTGGGGGTTTGGGAAAATTCAATTTGGCTTTTTAGGAAACTGGTGTTGGAGATTTGCTATTAAAAAAGAGAGATTATGGAGGAGGACCATTTCAATAAAATATAAGCAGGGTGTGGTGCTTGGAGTATCAAACTACTGAAGGCCCATCATGGAGTTAGCCCGTGGAGAGGAATTAGTTCTTATTGGGAGGAGTTGAGAAACAGATTGAGTTGGAAAGTTGGAAGAGGAGATTGTTAAATTTTTAAGCTGTAATTTGAATGAAGAGGGGAAGTTGATGTGCCTATTCTCTGATATTTTTTGGGATAGTTGCAAACAAGAAAGCTTCTGTGGCCTAGTGCTAGCTGTCTTTTGGAGACAACATGGTGTGGAATATTTTGCTCCGCAGGTCTACTGGATCATGAAGTGGAGGGGTGCATTGTTCTTTTCCAGATGTTACAGGACTTGAAGGTGGGAGAAAAGGAGGATGAGATGGTCTGGAGTGCCCCTGGATCTAAGAAATTTGAGGTAAGGTCTTTCTACAGATCCTTGGGTGCAAGTAGAGAAGTGACATTTCCATGGGGCAAAGTTTGGAGCTTGCGATAACTCCAAAAGTGGTTTTTTTTTTTTTTTTTTTTTTTTTAACCTATTAGTTGCAAGTGGGAGTGTTCTCATTATTGACAATTTACAGAAGAGATACTTACGAAAAAAAAAGACAATTTACAGAAGAGAGGACAGTTGCTGGTAAATAGGTGTTGCCTATGCAAAGTGGACGGGGAATCTGTTGATCACATTTTCATTCATTGTAAATGGATGTGGAGCTTGTTGGAGCATCCATTGAATTCTTTTCGCGTGCAGTGGATGATTCCTAAAGACATGCAAGCTTGTTTGATTTCATGGTAGGGTTATAAGTCAAGCCAAGCCAAAAGAAAACTTGTATTGTTCTCCTTTTTACCTGTTCTGGGTGATTTGGAAGGAGAAGAATAGAAGAATTTTTAGGGCCAGATATTGCTATTGCATTGGGTGAAGAGCTTATTTTTTGGCATGGTATATAGCTGGAGGAAGGGGGGGGGTTATGGAACTTGATTTGGATTTTTTTTTTTAATTTTTGTTGAGAGCTTGACGATCTAAATTGGGTGGGCTTGTACTTTGTTTGATTGGCATCCTCTTGATGTTTCTTTTAATAAAACTTTTATTCACTAAAAAAAAGTTGTATCAGGATTAACTCAAATTGATAAACCTGCTGAAATTAAAAAATTAGCCTAACTAAATTTAACTGAAAAGACATACTAAGTGATGACTATAAACTGAAAATTAAAATTAATGCGACAAGTAGAGCACAGAGGTGACTTTTTCTCCTAGCCAGTGCTGCCAACTTGTGAAGCTTGTCTGTAGCTTTTTGTCTCGCTGCTTATTCCATTTCCCAAAGCAGAAGTTATGGCTGTTTGAATTCTTGAAACTTATAATCAGTGATTGATCCATTCGGACTTTGTGCCGGTCTAAATGCTCGAGAATATCACACTTGGATCTATTTGTACGCTTGATTTTGTCATACACATCATCAGGTAGCTAATATGGCAGAGGAACATAGCGCAATAATGTCATTTTTTTTTGCTATATGGTGTAGAGTTTTGTGCATGACTTGTTTGAATGCCAGGATACTTGAAATGTTAGCTGTCCTGAATCACTGCTATTAATATTAGTAGGTATACAAATTGGCTACTGATATTAACCTGCTGAATAATTTTCTAAAATATCCTTTACAACTATATATTTCAGATTCAATCAATCTATAAAGAATGAGATACTGGTTTTCATTCTGGGATCTGCCCTAAAATTTTCTGCATATGCCAAGGTCAGTACTTCTGAATAAGATCTGCTATTTGTCTGATGGTACTAGTGTAGTGCATGTACCGTACATTGTTTTATTACTCAAAAGCTATTTTTTTTCTTTTTTTTTTCTTGGTAAGTATTTCAAAATTTTCCATAAAAGTGTGAGAAGAAAGTAATTTGTTGATTTTTTTTGGGCAGCTAGCTATTCTATCATTGCTCAAAGGAGTGGGATGTGGAATTATGCAAGTTAAAGATGTTGAGATATTGCTGTCTGAACTTTTAGAAAGACGTCGTCAGTATCTTCTTGGGCATGAAAAATTGTTCCATAAATTGTCAGAGAGTGAAGTTGAAATTCTCTGTCTTCTATTAGAGGTGGTTAAAGATGTTCCAAATATTTTCTGTCTTAGAAGTACATTTATATCTTGTTATTGGAAATTTAACAAGAATCTCTCTTGTGCTAGAGCTGTGCTGTGCTGGCTTCTTCATTTGGTGGGCATCTTTTTGAAGATCATTTGTTGGATGCGCTTCAGGTAATTGTCTATATACATTTTTTTTTTCATTTTCCTTGTGCTTTAAAATTTCCATGCCTTCAATTTCTATCTACTAACATCTTGTTTTTACCTCCATGTGTAGTTAGGTGTTGTTTCATCTGAGGATCCTGCAATTATACTGCCTTGTGTAACTGTGTTGAGGAATCTCAGTACTTCCTTGTACAGAGGTTTGAAAACTGAGAAACAGGTTACCTTCATTCTTTACTGAAACTTTCTAAAATATATATTAGATCATCAACATACTGAACTTATATTAATTACTGATTGAAAAGCGTGTGTTGGTGTTCTGTATTGGCCTGATAAATTGGTGATGTATTATTTTCTCGGAGATTTTCATGGAACCTCAAAAATATAGATATATGCATTGTGGTGTTAGATAACTTACTCACCTGGTAATTTTTCATTTACACATACAAATACTGGGTAGGGATATATGTATATATTTTAGTTGATGAACTGGTATGTCGTGGATTATTTACATATTTTGGTTCTATTGACTTTGTATTGCATTGCATAGTAGATTTCCCTGATACCTTTTTACACTGATGACCTTGTCTGTTTAATGTAGCTGCATAATATATCTTCCAATCATTGCATTCAATTATACATTTAATTGTTCCTTAGTTGATGATATTATTATATTTCATCTTCCTATGTTTTGGTAATTATTGTTTTTTTTCAATTTCCTAAAGCTTACTTCAATCTTCCTTTTCTTTTGATAACTTTATTTGCACTTCTTTTTTTAATTTTTTTTTTTTTTTTTCATGTTTTATCACTAACCAACGTCAGCATTTGTAATATTGCTTCTGATTTTCAATGTATAACCATGTTAGGTGGATTTTGGCAAAGCAAAGGATCAAAAAGAGTTGAGGGAAAAATGAGAATGCTTTATACTTCTAAGTTCTTTTTTTCCTGACTTCCTATTAGATGATGCCTTCTCTTCTTTTCCTTGTGTGTGTGTGAGAGAGAGAGAGAGAGAGAGAGACCTCATTTGACAATAAATATTGTTGATCTATTATTTTATTGACTTGTATGTCTGAGATTAAAAATCTATGAGGTCGGGTAAATAAATTAAAAAAGAGTCTATGTTATGTGCTAAATTTCATTACCAGTTTCTTGCCTTGACAGGAACAACTTCTTCGAGACCTTGTGTTTCTGTTTCGGAATGCTAATTGTGATATCCAAAATGCTGCTAGAGAGACCTTGCTGCGTATCAATGTTAGTTCTGTTCTTTCTTGGTCCATCTCATAATTTGTCTTTTGAGTTTGACTTGGGAGTATTTCTCTATTTTATTTCTGCTCGTTAAATAGCTATTTAGATTGTTCGTCTTCCTAAGCAGTCTGGTTATTGAAAGATTTGTTGAACTGGTTTTGCCTGGCTATTTTGACCTAAAGTTTTTACAATGTGGATACCAAACGTTTTGGAGTATGGGGAGTTGAGTTCTTGAATATTGCGCCGCTTTGTTGATTAGAATTCTAGATCATCACCACCTACATTAATTGAATTCTACTCAAGGCATTTTAAATAGCCAAAGCCTGTTGATAACATGATTAATTGGAGTTCATCTCTAAGAATAACTCTAAATCTCTAATATAACTACTTTCAACCTCAGTTGCACATTTTATTTTTTTACCACGCTGTCATACCTTCTAGTGGTTCCTACTCTTTTTGTCTTTGAATTATTTGATTGGCCAAATTGGTCATGCCACTACCATCATAGCACAAGATTTTCTCAATGATTGCTTTTGAAGACACTAATGAAACGTAACCATTGCATAGCACAGAATTTTCTCAATGATTTGTTTTGGAGACACTAACGAAACGTACTCATTGCATAATGTACTGTATGTCTTTTTTAGAGGTGGTGGATGTGCTAATGTATGTTACTCTGTTGGAGCCCTTACAAGGTGTTGTGCATGAGTGGTTGGAGGATGACTTAGGCAGGCAAGATTTCTTTTAAATGAGTGCAAGGTCTACTTGTTGGTGTATGAGCCATATTAAAGGGGAGTAGTGGTGGACCTGAGCTGGTATGTGATGTGATAGGTAAGAGAAAAAGGGGGAGGGGGTAGTAATGGGGGATTCAGTCTGATTGTATGCTCGTATGTCGTGCCATTGAGTGACTATCAGAGGCATTAGTCATTGTTTTGAGTATCATGGGATTTGGAAAGTGCTTTCTTGCCGTGTATGTAACAAGAAAATATCATCAATACTAGGGGTCTTGAGTGGAATGATTAAGGAAATTTAGTTCATTTGATGTCCACACAGTAAGGCTTCAGTGGTCAACTATTACAAAGTAGTAGTTTTTGTGTAATTTCTGTTGACATCGTTGGCATTATTGTGATACACTTGCGTATCAGATGTAAGATGTTGATTAGGTTACGTCATCATATTTGAAAGTTCAAATCTAATTATAATGTCAAATTGGGTTTACCTCCCCAACTTTCACCACCATCCCTGCAATAGTGATAATCACCCAAAAAGGGATGAACCACACACCTGCGAGTTGTATGCATCATATGCTTCCTTGTTTTGGTGGTAGCATGTAGAACCATTATGCTTTCTCACGTATCAATAATTTGGTTTTGCCACCAAAGTAGCACTCAGCCGCTTGCATAATGTAGCTGTTTTAGAATCTATTTGCACTACTGCTTCCAACTGCTGGGGCAATAAATGGATCAGACCAACCTAAATTTGACTATATGGGGAATTTCTTACCCTACGACTTGATCAATCAGCGGAACGCTGCATAATCAAAGTTTGTGAAATATTTTAGCTGTTTCATGCTTGCGCACAATCTCTTCTTTGCACGGGGGTGGCCCAAATTTGACCTTGCAGGGAAGAACATGTCTGATGACCTGACCAGTCAGGAAACATTTCATAATCAGTGTTTGAGAAATAAAAAGAAACATTTCATAATCTGCATATTGTTTACTCTGGTTATTTGGAACCCTATTAGAATGTGATAACTTTTTCTACATTAATAAAAGGAATGACTGAGGTTTATATTTTAGCTGCTTCTTCTTCTTCTTCTTGTTTTTGAAAAAATTGTTATCTCCACTAGAAGCTTGAAGCTTTTGTTCATTGATGACTTTGTCTTGGATTGAGCAATCTATGGATGACTTATTGGTGCCTTCTTCTGTGAAATTTGCAGTTTACTTGCTCGATGGTTGTCCAGTTGCTTGATTCGTTTTTCAAACAGGGACTTACTGTAACTGTTCCTGCGTATGGGAAAAAAAAGAAACAAATGACTAGTCCGAAACAATGTGTTGAGACTGCAGGCAAAAATTCACTTTCTTTCCTGAGCTCTCTCCTAGATATTTTGCTTTTGAAGAAAGATTTAGAGAACAGGTGTGTTGTAATGTTTATATATAGTGTTGGATTATCTTGATAGATAGCTTACTGAAGTTAATTTTGTGTTTTCTTACCATGCCATTTTGTTCAGTCGTCTACAGAACTGTTTACTTATTGGAACTAATTAGGTCAGATTCCTGGTTTGTAGGACTTCTCTCGTAAGGCCCTTATTTAAGCTTCTCCACAAAATGTTCACAGAAGACTGGGCACATGATGATGTTGACCGGGATGAGAAATATATGCAAGCTTCATCAGGCACCGCTCAAACTTTCTCAAGTATAACATGTTACATTCAACAGACCCTACTGTTGATTCTGGAAGATATTAGTGCTTCACTTTTATCTAACATTTCTCTCAAGGTTGCCTCTTATTTTTCTTGTAAAAGATGTTCCAAGTAGATCTTTTGTGTTATTTTGTTCCTTTCAGTTTCTTAACTTTGATTAAGACTTGTTTAATGGCAGGATGATAACAGTAATAACTTTGACTTGAAATTAT
>JAVXUM010000004.1:22606969-22619276 GCA_035590655.1 Pouteria glomerata
AAAATTAAAGTCAAAATCGAATTGATTTTAACTTAGAACGGAATCGAACAAATAAAAAAATATTGGCCTGGGTCAGTTTATTTATTTTCGGTTTCTATACTTTTAAATAAATAATGTATTATTATTAATATAATATTATAATATATAATATTATATATTATATTTTTTTAGTTGGTTTTGGATTAGATTATTTTTGATTAAGTTCTTTTATCTATTAATAGGAGGATTGAATAAAAAATGTTAAGTTATTAATTTTTTAATTTAGAATCGAATCAATTTTGGTATAAATCTGAGTTAATCCAGACCAAAATTGTCAAATTGGTTTGTTTTGGATTGTATGGCCATTATTATTATTATTATTATTATTATTATTATGTTATTTTTTTTCACCTCACGGAGGAAATAGATGGGAGAAGGTCCTTGGTGGAGATGAATAAGCACTTTTATTAGGAACTTTGTATGTGAATATTTTATTTAAACGCTGTATGGGTGCCTATTCGAGAACTTATTTTCAAAAAGCATATGATTGTCTATTAAAAAAAAAAATTATTTAAATTAAAAATTAAATTTTAATGTAAATAAAATTTTAAATTTTAAATACGGACACTTTGAAATTCTTTATAATATTTATATAATAAAGAAGTTCAAAAATTTAGGTCTTATTTGTTTTGTTTTTTTATTTTTTATTTTCAGTTTTTATTTTTTATTTTATGTTTTGAGTTCATTTTTTTATTTTGAGCTTTGGAAAACAAGGAAAACAGTTTAAAGCGCATTTGGTTACTTGTATTTTTAAATTTTGTTTTAAAAAATAAAAAATGAGTTTACACATAAAATAAAAAATGACAAAAAATCATTTTGATTATTTTTAACTCAAAATAAAGAAAACATAAAATTTTTTATTTTTATGTTTTAGAATTTTTAGAACATAAAACACATAAAATAGAAAACATAAAATATAAAAACAAAAATCAAATCAAATGCGAATTTAATTTAACTAATGGTGAAAATTTGGTCTTTAAAGTCCTCCATCAAAATATCTAAAATATTTATATGACAATTTCTTAAGTAATACATGATACTTTTAGAATATTCAAGAGGAATAAAAGATCAGATTTTATAAAAACAAAATAAGATATATTCTAAAATATCCTTCAATATATATATCAATCTATCTATATCTATATTTGGGCTTTCTCTCTCTCCTTTTTTTATTTTTTTATTTTATGAGGATTCAACACTGACTTAAGTGTTAGAGGATTTCCAATCAATTGTTTTTGATCAGACCTCAAACATCTTCTCTTCTGCGATGCTGTTTATAGGTTCTATAAAGAAAATGGAACGAAGAGTTTTACACCAGAAAGGGAGTATAATTTTTTTTCTCTTCAAGAAATATAATAAAATTTGAAGTATCAAATCTTGCATATTTAAATAAATAAATTTAAAAATAATGAGATGCTTAGAAGTAACTTTGGTGTTTGAAATAAATTAATAGAGGGGTGCAAATTTCACACCCAGAAATTAAGAATATATACATATATATAGAAATAATCAATTTTAGTGTCTCCATTTTTGTTCCGCACCAAACAGGCCCTAAGGAATGATGAAGAAATAGATTGGAAAAGGATGCACACACGTATGGTGTTTCACTGCCACTGCCACTGCCACTGCTGCGTAACCTCGGCCCAAAAAAAAAAAAAAAAAAAAACACAAAACAAGAAAACTAGGGTTTAGGAGCTGCGAAACCGCTTCTTGCCAAAGCAATTTCAAATCAAGATCAAAGAAACAAAATCCAGTTCAGCATCAGCAGCAAATAGCAACACCTCTTATTTGTCCTCAGGTTCTACATATACTTAACATATACATATGTGTATGTCTATAATATATATACACACACACAAGTACACGCACTGAGAGACGCACATAAATCTCCTGTTTCGGTCTTCATTCGACGCTTGATTCCCAGTTTCGGGAAAATGTTGTCTTAAATTGGGCAGGTAACAGTGACGATGTTGCGCAGATGGAGCAGAGCTCTGACTTACCTCTCTAGGGTTGCGCCACAGAACAACGTTGAGATTAGAAGAGATTTCTGTGTTTTATCAAGCCGGAGCTATTCGAAAGTCGCTGCTGCTGCTGCTGAGGTGCCGATCGGGGCAGAATCTGTTGAAAAAAGATATGCCGGTACGCCGGAGGTATGAATTCATTCAGAACTAGCAATTTGGATTTTGAGGGATTTTATGTGCAGGAAAATCAGTTTTGGGTTGTTCTGTTGAACGAACTTGCTGTGTTGGAAAAATTCCATGAGGCTTAATTTGATTGGAATTTCGATGAATGTGGTATGTTCTAAGAACTGGATTGTATTTTTAGAACTTCCATGTCAGTCTTCTGGGAATACATTTTCACAGGATCAACTTCCTGGATGGTTGTAATCTACATTGGGGTTAAAAGCTTTTTTCTATTGGTTATTCTATCCTATATGATACGAAGAACTCAAGCCTTTGATATAACTATTAGATTTTGTTCTGTATTATTAGGAATATAGAGAACTTGTATTGCGAATGTGATAAATTTCATGTGATGAATTTCAAAGTCTGCATGCTTTTCCTTTTCCTGTATGATGGTACAGCTTCCATGGATAGAAAAATCATAAACAATATGAAACCAGGAGAAAACCTAAAGGGTGACCACTTTTTTGTTATTCAGGAAGATTGCCCTTGTCTGATGATGTTAAGAGTGGATCTTTGTAGTGCACCTGGAACAGAAGAATCATCAATATCACCTTTGTTCTTAATGCCCAACACCCTGAACCATAAAAAAAGTTAAAATGTACTGATGTTTCTCTGATTGGGCATTCCTGAATATATTGTAGGTAATATAAGCTTCGCTCTGTTGTTAATATGATTATAGACTTCACTGAACATGTGTTAGGTCTGCCTCAGGTGTCTAAAACATGCATAGTACAAGAAATTAATGTGGTTGGGCTTTCTTGCCGACATCCACATGAGAATAATTCATGTGGAATTGCAGACAACAATGGAGGAGGATCGTCTTTCATTATATGCTCTTTTTTCTATCAACTTGCCACAATCACAACCTAGTACAGTATTCTCATGACACTCGCCCTCTCTTTGCTGCTCTTTCGCTTTGCTAATTCCTTGAACCTTCTCTTTTGGCACTCAATCTTTGTCCAACTCTCAATTTAGAGCTAAAACCACAGAAGATTGATCCAACAATTCTTCTTGCATTTTTTTTTTTTTGATGAATAAAGGAATTTTATTAGCAAAGAAAAGAGCGGGCACTAAGAAAATTGCTCAAAAAAGATACAAAATATCCTTAAAGTTAAACCCTCAGCGACTCATGCTCTCAACAAAAAAAAAAAAAAAAAAGAATGTAAATCCAGTCCTATCCCCCCTTACGCATGATATACAAACAAGACACTAATTGACTTTTGATTCTATAAATAGGCATGTCAATCCCTTGGAAAGTCCTCCCATTCTTCTCTCTCCAAATGATCCAAAAAATACAAAAAAGAGCTAGCTTCTAAGCCCCTCTTTTAGTGGAGCTTAGAGGAACAAACCACCTTGGGGGAAGGAGAGGGAAAAAAAAAAAAAGGCATATGGAAGCTTCTAATATTGCCCAGGAGGCACAACTTTAGCCCAAAACTAGAGAACAATAGGTCCCATAACTCCTTTAACCATTGGCAATGAATAAATAGATGATTAATACATTCCTTCTGGCATTTGCAAAAGATACAACCATCGACCAAATCTTGATCTGGAGCACTTTGAATTTTGGGGCCACCAACAAAAATGCTTTGTTGCTTTGACGACTTCAATTTGGCTCTGATACTACTTGTTGGGTTCAACGAAGTGTCTAGAAACATGTAGAATGCAAGCAATAAATGTGGTTAGGCTTTCTTTGCCAATGTCGATGGGACAAACTGGAAGAAATTTTTTTATAATTCATGTCAAATTACAAATTACAATGGGGGAGGATCGTCACTCTCATTCTCACACTCTCTTCTCTCTATGCCACGACCACAAGCCAGTACAATATTCTCACAGCAATCACACTATATGTGCCAATTCTTTGCCCCTGATCTTTTGCCACACAATCTCTTTGAATTGCCACACCTGTCAATCTGTGTCCATGACTCTTTATTTATAGCCAAAGCCGCAGAAGATTGATTCTACAATTCTTACGCATTTTCTGGAGCAAAGATGGGGTTAATTTGGGATGCCACGGATTTCAGTGGGTGGTTGTGGAGTCTCTCACCCACTTGGGTGGATCTCCAACAACATGTAATGCTTTATCAAGGAAATGAACAAAACTGAAAGTTGGTGTCAAATCGGTAAACCTAAACAAACAGCATGGCTCATGTGGTATGTGTTCCTGTTTTCAAAAAGTACAATTAATGGCAACCTTACCAATAAATTGCTGTGTGTTCTGATGCTGATTTTTTTATTAAAGGTTGTCTTTGGGAACACCCAATATATGTTAAAAAAAAAATAAAAAATCTGATGCACCATCTGACTTTTCTTATTATTTATATAAGGTGGTAACTGTTATTTGCTAGTCAGCTTTCTAGTGCTGAATGCCCAAGTACACCCTTTGAGCAGGTAAATTTGAATAAAATGTTTTGGTCTAAGCCCCGTTCACTGGCTTTAGCCCCTGACTCCCCACTGAGAGTTGATGAGCCCAAGTATGAAGGCATCCGGCGTATTATCCTCAAGCTGATGTTGTTTTACAGCAAGCAAAGCAAGTCCATTCGAGGAGCAAATGTGGTTTACCGCCGTATTGTTTCTCAAGTTGACAAACCTGCTATCTATAATGGTAGGTCTTTCAATTGTTGGTTCTCCACTAATTCAATTATTTTTATTTTTTTTCCCTCTTTGGTCTAATGAACTATAGTCTGCCTGCAAGTTTATCATATTATATACATAGAATTACTTCATAAGGGAAATGAATTGTGGTCTACTCACCTAATTTAATACTTCTGTCATAATTATTCAAAGGTTCTTTCCCATAGATAGTCTGCTGCCTTCCTGTGGTGATGACCCAGGCTGGCATTCTTTTTCTAATTCCTAAACATTTTAGTGTGGCATGGAAAGCTTTCTATTCACAATTTGGAATTCATCCTTTTTTTTTTTTTTTTTTTTTTTTTTTTTTAATGTGGCTTTTGAGATGGGAATCATCAGAATAGACAATAAGAGCATTTTTGTATATTGTTTTCATTTTATCTTGAGTTTTACATAATGTTGTGTGATAGAATTCTCCCTGTGCAGTATTTAGCTTAGAGAAGACTTTCAGAACAACATTCTCTTTGCTTGTCCTTCATATGTGGCTTTGCTTACGCCGCATGAAACATGAGGGAAAGGAAGGTGTTGAATTGGGGCAGTACTTGTATGAGGTCTACAATCATGATGTAGAGCTGAGGGTATCTAAGGCTGGGGTAAGTGATTTGTATTCATGTGCTGACTTGAAACCTTCAATATTCACTATGGATTAATGTTTGTTGCTTGAGCTTCTGTTCTCATTAGCAACAAACTTATAATTGTCCTTCCCTGAATTTGAGAATTATATAGCTTCACGTGTCTCATAAGAAAAAATGACATTATTTTATTGGGATGAACATTATGGTTGTATAGAATCGTTATGATTGTCCATGAATACATCATGGGAGTGAACATAATCTTTGGACCTTTAGGTACTTAAAAATCTTGCATTATCTATGATTGGGGAAGTTTTCTTCTTTTCACTGATTTGCATTTTAAGAATCAGTTAAGTGGTTCTTTGAATAAATTCATCTGGATTTCTATGAATGGGGTCATGATAAATTTATGGAAGAGATTTGGTATGGACCTATGGTTATTGAAGTACAATCCTTTAAATACGATTACTAGAGTTGATTAAACCCTTAGTTTACAACTATTTCATATTATTCATCAGGGATGAGTTATCAGTGTCAGTATTGGTTGCACCTAAACCTGTAGATGGAACCATATCTAGATGTGTTTTGTGAAATAGAGGAATCCCATTTGAATTTATAGTGTAGATTTATGTGTAATTACGACAGATTTGGATTCCTGTATATCCACTTATGTGGTACTTCATTATATGATATATAAAATCTATTTGTGTAGATATCATCATCTACGTCTAGATGGATTTATTTTAACAGGCGTAACATTTTCTTAACAAGTAAAAGCAACTTTATTATCTTAGGTAGATATCATTTATTTCTTTCCGTGTGTAGCAGGTTAACTTACTATTGACTAGGTGGATGAAGGATTTAGAGAAGATATTTTATGGAAATATTGTTGCTTATGATGCTGCCCTACTTCCAGAAGCTAAGCAGGATGAGTTGGAAAATGTGCTGTGGAGGTGAGGCATTAACTTGAACAAGGTCCAATTGCTTTGGTACAAATTTTTGATGTTGGCATCAAAGTATTGAGTGGCTATTCTGATTTTTTAGTCGATTTTTATATTGTTGTCCATTGCCATTGTCATTGTCTTATATTTTCCTATATTTTTGCTCACCAGAAAATTACAGATCATTTGTTAACAATAAATATTGAGCCAGTAACCCTTAATAGAAACTTGTACGGTTTTAAGTTATGTAGGCACCTTGACAAATTCTCGACTAGTTATCAAGTTATATGGCCCCAAGATCTCATGTGAGTGTCATGGCCTAGCTTGGGTGTCCCTTGACTGCCCCATGGCGATACATCAATGGGGTTTTCTAGACCCTTCTCTAAACCTAGGGTAGTAATGATATCAGGATGCTATTGGAGAACAAGGTGTTGATCCATAAGAAATGTATGTTTGGGTTTGGAGAGTTGGATGGAGTGAGGATCAATGGGAAAGCAGTGAGGAAATTGGTAGGAGCAGTTGGGGTGTAGCAGCTCTTTGTTACACAAGATGATGTAAAAAGGCCAACATCCATTTGGTTTCAGAAGCAGAAAACTTGAGCTTCTTCCATTTCCTTTGCTATGCCTTAGCAGGGTTATTCACAGATTGGAACGAGTCTCATCTCATGACTTTGGGTTGAGTACAAAACTAGTATTGGGGAGTGGTTAACTTCTGTTGGACCCTATGGCTGTGTTTGTTTTGGGAGATTGGATGATAGGGGATAAATAATACCGTGGGACCCATGAAAATAATACGTGAGATTGGATAAAAGATAGGATTATTTTTTATGTGGGATTATTTTTTTTGGTGTTTGGTTGGTGGGATATAAAGTGGGATAAAAAATGAATTTGATATGTGATGTGAAAAAAAATAATTTTGAACCTTTAGATCTTGGCGGGAACCAAATCCAGAGGTGGGTGATTAATTATCCCACCAACTCCATGGGATTTCTTGTCCGGCTAAAAGCCGGATTCCATTTCCAGCCGAAGGCTTGTCCGGCAAAGCCGGATTGCAAAACAAACAACACACTGGTGAGGTCCACAGATAACCAAGCTAGTCCCGCCTTCTTTGTCCAGCAAACAAACATGCTCTATAAACATATTGGTAGGGGGATTCATAATGTAGACTGTGTGTGCCTGTTGATTATCCTCTAAAGTTGATGGAGGAATGTGAAAAGAAATTACATTTTTTTAGTAAGTAAATATTATTTATTAGGGGAATTGGATTGGGATGACTTGAACCTATGAGGTCGTTATATGGATTGGATGAAAAGGGTCTGTTACCCTCTATGAATCGTTCTCCAGAATCAGTGCTTCATATAAATAGCTTTCACAAAATTGGAATGATGCATGCCTCTTGGTGGTCTTTAATGGCTAGCTGTAGTCTGGTTGACAGAATCCATTGTTGTTGGTTACCATATCTTCCATGTTTACCTCTTTTTTTAATAATTGTACATATCACAGGAATGTCTTTGCCGATGATGGTTCCTCAATACCAAATGATGCTGGACTACGTGCTGTTCAGGCAAGTTCTGTTTTAATTCCCTAAGATTGCAGAGAATGGTGAATTTTGTTTTGATATACATTAGATAAAAAAATGTAATCGTCTGTTCAGTAGCTTCTATATTGGTGTCCGCGTAGATCATTAGATTTTTTTCCTCTTATTTTTGTTGTTGTTATTATTTTGGCTGGGATCACTACAAGATGTGATGAGGTGGTGCTAGATTTGGTATTTGGTGCTTAAAAGTGAAAATTTTCCATTTGTGAATCATGGGATCGTTTCAGATAGATGAATACTTTATCCTTTGATCTGCCTTGGCTTCTAGATGGTAGGTACCCTCTGCAGTATTGTATATTCATAAGGTTCAACAGCTGGAAAATTATAAATCCTTGAGCACTGTCGGGCTTACTTATTGGAGGGTGTTTCAACTGAGTGGAAACATAAAAAAATGGGGTTAATAAAAGTTAAAATTGGCAAAAATGAGGTGCTTCCCATGATGTTTTCTAAAAGGTTGAACTCCAACCTTGAGGGCCCCCACCGCCCCTACCCTGGAGCTTGGTGGAGGAGGTAAATCGCAGGATGTGCTTCAGTGGAACAGGGTACGAGAGCTGTTTTTACTATTCTCCAGGGATTTGAACTCCTGCGGCAGCTAGCTAAGACTACCTCACTCTTGCTCTTTCACCATTGAGCTACGCCCCGGGGGCCTTCCCATGATGTTTTCTAGCCTATTGGTTTCAGTGGGGCCTTTGTACACAGAATTCAACTTCAGGACTTGTCCTCAAATAAAAGTTGCAATTCTGATCATCTCCTTGTTTTTGGCACTTGCAGCAACCTTTGTCAAAAAATTCATATATATATATATATATTTTTTTTTTAAATTTATAAATTTCGGAACCTCTTAGTAAAACCCTCAAATAAATTCAACCTGGATGTTCAGATGGACCACTTGAATTTGTTCATTGCCCGTGAGCTAGGGAGTTGTGGAACCTGGCCTTGTCTTACTTTGGCGTGCCTTGGGTTTTCCCATGGGAGGTGAGGATGGTCTTTATGGAATTGTGGAGTACTAGAGTGGAGAAGGAAGAAGGAAAGCTTGGAATGTAATTCCAATGTGTCTAATCTGGTTGATTTGGTGCGAGAGAAACGAAAGAAGCTTAATTGAGTCCTCTTTGTTTAGGTTAAAGAGTTTTGTGATATTCTCTTGTATACCGGGGTGTCCAGAGGCAAAGACTTGGACTTGAGTGGCTTTTTACACTTTATAGACAACATGAATAATTGTTCTCAGTCCTCTCCTTGTTTTTCTTTTTTTGGGGGGGGAGGAGGGGAAGGTTTAAGGGCACATCCCCTTGATGCCTTTTTAAATAGAGTTTCTTATTTGTCAGGAAAAAAATGACTTTGATTGTGTTTTTCTTGTAAATTTTCTCTATGTTTGCCTGCAGATTCTTCTTTTACTCGTAAAGAAACAGGTTCAAATGTTCTAATTAAAAGAAAAAAAAAAGCAGCTCAGTGACCTTTTGATTTATATGCAGGCTATGTCAAGGTATGTTCGCAGGGAGTCTACTTGCCTCTTGTTAACAGGTACGCTAGCCTTTGCATATATCCTGATATGATTCTGTTGTATATGCATCCTTTTAGGATGAAGTATCAGTTACGGGGCTAGGGTTAAGTGTTTTGCCATCGGGTCAATGTTGGTGCAATTTACCTTATTGCTAACCTTGGTATAATACTCCAGCCCATTCCCACCCACCCACCAAAAAAAAAAAAAAAATAAAAATAAAATAAAATAAAAAGAAGAGAGAGAGAGAGAGAGAGAGAGAACAGAAGGGAAAAACAAAAACAATAAATTAATAAAACACTCCACTACAAAACCAAAGAAAAGGGGAAGAAAAATGGTGAGGAAAAACAGCCACAATAATTAGTGACATGTTGAGAAAGGAATTTGATGCCAAAGGATTGTCAATAGCCTAAAGAAATAACTTCTACAATTGGTATTGTTTTTGGCTCATGAGTATACTTTATTCATGAGATGGTATCAAATTAAATAATTGACTTTATCCAGTTTAAGATATTTTTGAGTTTTATATATATATATATATATTATATCATGGATGTCAAAGCTTAGAAGAGCTATAACTCGACCCCATTGCACCGAGTGAAAACTTGCGTTTTTGACTATGTACCGTTTGGCCGAAAAAAAAAAAAAAAATAGCATAAATTTACCAACTTTTAGCCAAAAAAATGCCAAAAGTTAGTAAAAATTGGACTTCCAAATGGAGCCTCATGGATAAAGTTGGGGAGGTTTGTCATTTTGTCTGACAAAAAATCTTATTGATGCGCAGATAAAGAAGCTGTATTTTCTGGGAACTTTATGTTCACCCCAGTGGAGTTACCAAGTGGGCAACCAAAATAAGTTTAAGAGAAGGCCATGGCGATGATGTTCCTCGTGTCACAATAAGAGACAACCACTTCAGGTTCATACGATATGCGGGTAGAAATGGATTTCCATTATCATATGTATAAACATCGTATACGAACCCCCGCTGCTTCATCGCAAGGAGACGACTGTTTCCAACTGTATCTAATTCTTCTTTTTTTTTTTTTTTTTTTTAAGTGTTGTCACGTGTTACTTTAAAAAAAAAATTGAATGTTTTGTAAAAAGTAATAAAAGTTAAAAAGAAAAAAAAAATGAGAAATGGTTGGTAGTTTTGTGTGTTAATTAACTGTTATTATTGGTGTTTAGTTAATTTTGGTGAAAAATTTTGAGAAAGTTGGCAAAAATTGATGGATTGCATTTGAATAATGAACCATTGAAAAAAATATAATAATAAGTGAAATTTATAAGAAACTTGGTGGAAAGTATTTGTAAACTAGTATTCATTTTCAAAGGTTGATTATCTAAGGATTTGTGTAGTTCACTTGGTTATAAAAAAATTAATAGCTTTTTTTATGGTTTTATATGACATTGTTTTCATCAAAATTTAATTTTTAAAGAAGTTATAATTTTGAAACATGTTAATCATATTCATAAAAAGTAAATCAAAAAATTTTAGGTAAAAGTGATTTATTTGTGTAAAAAAGTAATGAAAAGATTAACTTTTTTTATTTTCATTTTTAGATTTTACCTAGTAGGAAGTATTTTTTTATTTTTTATTAATTCAATTAACAACCCAAAAAGACATAACTTCTAAAATAAATTAATTTTGGTAAAAAAAAAAAAGTCATTCATCACTGTTCTTTGCAAAAGTAAAAACTACCTGCAGTATGAAAAAGAAAATTACAGAATACATTTTTATATAGAATTTTAACTTTTTACTTTCGTAATAAAAAAATCCTAATAAATTATTTGTCTTAAAATGATAAGTTGATAATTGCCTTTGTGTGTTCATATATGTGTATATATATTTTGAGAAATGATATTAAATGTGGTATGATATATTGATTTAGCATTTGAATTATCTAATATTCTAACTCTTGCTCATTTTATTTCAAGTTTTAAAAAATTAAAATTCCGCGAATAACAACGCTATCTTATTTGAAATTAATTTTGATCTTAATTTTAAATAAGGGTTATTATAAATAAAAAAACTAAAAAATTAAATTAATTTATCAAAATCTAAGAAATATGAATAAAAAAGACACAAATATGTTGACTAAACAAATTTATGAATAATTAACTTGATAATTTTAAAGACAATCAACACATTAATTTAAGGAACATTTATAAAAGTGAAATTTAGTAGACATAATAATGAGTCTGATTTAATCTTATTTTCATGAGATAAATACGAGTTCTAATAAATGAGATTGGGGTCATGGAAAAAGATTATAACTTATTAATTCATTTTTATATTATTAAATTGTATAAATAATAAAAGATATTAATAATTTTAGTATTTACATAAGTTTATAAATAAAAAAAAAATTATTACAATGTATAGCCAGAATTGAAGCAACTTATGTGGAGGTTGAATTATGACAAAGAATGAGAGGTTACTTAGAAAGTCAGAAAAGCCATTGGATTTTCTTGAAAAAAATTTAACGACTTGAAATTTTTTTTTTTTCCCTTTCTCATTCTTTTCCTTTGAAATTTTTTTAAATTATTAGCCTTTTAGGCATATTATTTAAATTCATAAAAATTAACAAAAACGAAAAGAAAAATAAAATAAAATTTCTCTTGTACACGAATCATTTGGTGGGTGACAAATTTTCGAAATCCTCTGTTAATGAGGTAACTTACGGCTAGCATGTTAGACAGATTAGTAATTTGTTATTGTTATTATTATTATTATTATTTTGGTAGCCGTTACCTTGTTGCTTTCCCTCTGGCGCCATCACAAAAACAGACTCCCATTGTTGTTACCACATTCAATTTTGATTCGTTCCTAACCCCATTTGACTACTC
>JAVXUM010000004.1:22662656-22684255 GCA_035590655.1 Pouteria glomerata
TTAATTCCATTACATACCAATTTCTAACTCATATATATGCATATTTACACAACTATACATATATATACACATATATATATGATTCTCCACATATCAACAAAATATGCAAATATATATACCAAAATGCTCCCTACGACGTCTAGAGCACTAATATAAGTCCCACCTACCTCGAATCCGAAGAGAAATGGAGAAAATGAAGAAAATGGGTTTGGCCTCCAAACTTCAACCTTTGATTTCTCCTTCCTCGCTTCGATTCACGCGAAATGGACCTCACCACTGCGATCACGGCGTCGAGATCTATCCGGATCGACCCTTGGTTTGCTCCGAACCACTCTCTCTCTCCTCTTTCTCTCTCCTCTCTCTCTCTTCCTTCTCTCTCTCTCCCCTTGGTCAGCCGAAGAACAAAGAAGAAGAAGAAGAAAGAAACGGGGAAGGGAAAGAAGAAAAGGAAAAAGAAACCCCGGGCCTGGCCCACTCAGTCCAGCCCAATCACAATTCGAGCTAACTCAGCCCGTGAAAAATACAAACATATATTAAAACTCATTTTAATTATTTCATTTTCTCAGAAATAATCCAAAAATATATAAAAATTAAATACGGGGCGTTACATAGGTTGTTTGCATCTCATGTGAAATTTAGAAATGCTGTGAGGGAGTATGCCATACAAAATGACAAGAATATGAAGTTTATTAAGAATGAGAAATGAGGGTTAGGGCTAGATGCAAGGAATGATGTAACTGGATGATTTTTGGTTCAAAGTTACAAAATCAAACGACGATGCAAATTAAGACATACAAAAATGTTTACAACTGCAGAAGGGAATTTTGGAATAGGCATGCGAATGCAACTTGGCTTTCGAAACATTATGTTGACACCATTCAGGCTAACCCAAAATGGCTAGTTGAATCCTTTAATGAGACTGTGAAGGCAAACTTTATGATTAGGTCATCAAAAGCCCAGCTTTATAGAGCCAAGAGAAAGGCCATTAATATGATAGAGGGTACAAATGTAGAATAGTTTGCAAGGTTATGGGACAATTATGAGGAATTAAAAAGGGCCAACCCCGGCATGACTACCATTATGAAAGCTAGTTCAAGTAAAGCAACAAATATGGGTTTGAGAGATTATATATTTGTCTAGGTGCATTGAAGAATGGATTGTTGGCAGGTTGTTAACCAATCATTAGTTTAGATGTATGCCATTTAAAATCAAACATCACGGGTCAACTGATAGGAGTTGTTAGTATCGATGCAAATAACCAAAGCTTCCTATTTGCATACGCAGTGGTTGAGGTTGAAAATGAGGATTCCTAGACTTGGTTCCTTCAGTTGCTAGTTGAGGATATTGATATGCAGAACCAGCACAGATAGACATTCATTATAGACAAACAAAAGGTCAATATCTGTTTGAAGTTATTTTACATTTTCAGTTTGTTATTCTTCAAATGTTTTAATTATATTTGTTATTTAATCTACTATTAATTATACATGTTAATAATTCAATTGGTTTATGTTTTTAGAAGGGATTTGTTCCAGCACTCGAACAGATTATGCCATATGCTAAACACAGTTGGTGTGCTAGACATTTGTATAGCAATTTCAAGAAGACCTTTAAATGTTTGGCACTCAAAAATGAGGTCATGAGAGCTTCTATGGCAACAACAGTTCCAAGATTTGAACTTGTGATGAGCCAGTTGAAGGAGATGGATAAGGCAGCCTTTGAATGGTTCTTGGACAAACCACCAAGGTACTGATCTAGGTCACATTTCAGTACTTTCCCAAGTTTGACATTTTATTGAATAACATGTGTGAGTCATTCAATAATTTTTTGATTGAAGTAAGAAATAAGCCTATCCTAACCATGCTTAAGAGGATAAGGTCTAAACTAATAGTAAAGATGCAGGTTAGAAAATAGTTGATGAAGAAGTATGTGGGTAAGTTGTGTCCAAAAATTGAAAAGAAGCTAGAAAAATTAAAAGTTAAGTTAGAAAGTTGTTGTCCAATGTGGGCAGGAGAGGGAAAATTCTAAGTTAACTATTCAAATGGTGATCAGTGGGCTATGGATTTGGAGGAACGCAGTTGCTCATGTCGAGTTTGGGAATTAAATAGAACTCCATGTGCTAATGTAGTGTCAACAATATTTTATAAAAGTAGACAACCAAAAGATTATGTGAGTGATTGGCATTTAACATTGACAAATCAAAAAATTTACAGTGCCATTATAAACCCCCTGAATGGTCCTAACATGTGGGTTAGGACTATAATACCACCCCCTGCCTCTTTTCTTCCACAAGCAAACTGGTCAGCCTAAGAAGGCAAGGAGAAATGAGATAGAAGAAAATGAGTGCACTGATAAAGTGAAGAAAAGAGGAAGCATTGTAACATGTTTCAAGTATGGGGTTTTTGAGCATAATAGCAGGGCATGTAAAAATTCACCAGACTTGGACCACCAAAGGAAGCATCGGAGAAAACCCCTTAATAGTTCAACCCCTCCAAATAAGTCAGCTATGAGTTGTGTTATTTTTTGTCTTTCTTTGTCAACATTTGTTGATTCATTTTGAAGTTGTGAATATGATTTCCATTTTTTTACAGTCAACACTAACTGAAGTTACCCCAACAATAAAAGGTCTTGTAGGAAGATTGCAACCAACTTTACCAAAAACAAAGGCAATTGGAAGAAAAACGACAGCTTCCAGTGGAGCAATTTTAGCTTCAGCATCACAAGTAACAGGACTGATTTCAACCCAATTATCAATAACTAGAACTAGGTCTTCAAAGTCTACTTTGAAAGAGTTATATGGAAAAACGATTGAATGAAGAGGCAAACAACATGTTGCATTGTCATCGTTGCAAGTATTGAGGAATAGATCAAAGAATAAGTGAATCAAAGTGACTGTTATTTTGTTTCGTGAAAGTGACTGTTAAATATTTTGTGAAATTTGAAAGTAGGGTACAAAGGGAGGAATTATATATTTTTCGTTAGGGAGGAATTGTGAATGCCTAATCAAATGATTTTACTAAATTATGTTCTCTGGTTTTCTTTTCTATTCTTTGTTTTCAATAATTCTATTAAGGTTGGTTGATGATTTGTTGGGTTAAGGCTGCTATAATGTATTTGGTTGCTTGACTGTTATTTTTGGTTGCTTGGTTGATTGCTTCAAATGCAAAATTGAGCAGGTGGTGTATTTGGGCAGTTTTTTTTTTTGGTTATTGTAGAACAATGTGAAGTCTCGTGGCTGGTTGATGATTTTAGAACAACGTTTGTTGGGTTGAGGCTACTGTAATGCATTTGGTTACTTGACTGTTATTTTTTGGTTGCTTGTTGATTGCTTCAAATGCAAAATTGAGCAGGCAGTCTGTTTAGGCAGTTTGTTTTTGGCTATTTGGAGCAATGTCAAGGCTTGTGGCTGATGTATAGATGATGGTGATTTTGGATGATAATTTTGGCTCATGGTGTCCTTTGTTGTATGTTTAACTTTTGTTGTATGTTTAACTGAAGTTTTAGAGAAGTGAAGTATTTGGCTATTTTGCTTGGCTAATGTGTTCCAAACATATGGCTACTTTGCTTTGAAGTGAATTTTTTATCTTTAATGCAACATTGACTATTATTTTTAGTGCTTTCCATTTTGCTGCATTGGAACACAGCAGCCAAGTTACATTTGGTCACAGTCGTCATGTTGTTGCATGTTGGCCATTTTTCCTACTTACTGATGTACTGTATGAGCCAATAACAGTATACAAGTCCAAAGAAACCAAGAGAAAAATTTCCATTGAAGAACTTCTAGACCAACTTTATAGAGTAAATAAAATTGAATGAAAATATGGAATTTTTTTGGAGAACTATTGAAATTAATGGTAGAGTCATTCATTCATCAAACTAACGCAAAGAGTAATTCAAACTAATAGCCAATTTTTTCATTACAACAAAAGCGTTTATAGATTACATCCCAATAGTAACTCCTTTAGTACATCCACACAAACAATAAAAACTAAAACCAAAATTATATTAATGTAGTACATCAACTTTAATGCAAGTGCTTCACTTAAGTATTAAATCTCCTATTACTCAAGTTCAATCCAATACTATCATTATAACCTAAGTTAACACCAGTGTTGCCTACAGTAACTTATCTTTTTTTTTTTCCTCCGCTTTACTTCAGTCTCTAGCTATGTAAGTTTCCTCATCAGTCTAGGTATGACTACCTTTGATCTAGTACAAACTGGGGGATCATACCAAGCAAAGAAACCACAACCTCGTTGATTCTGGAAAATAAAAAAATTCCTCAATTTATTCATAAGAAAAAAATTAAAAAATACTTACCAATGTATTCGAATATATATATATATGTATGTATATTTATATCAAACTAAACTTACTTCCTATGTTTGACAACTAAAGAATCTTCTTCTTGGGCTCATTTCGGTCCATGAAGTCCTAGCTTGCAAAGTTTTTTAGAGTCACAAAATTTCCATTTTGCTCCACTTCAGCTTGAATTTTTTGGTTTAGAAGTTTCTTCATGTAATACTTCTATTTCGCACGAGGATGGAACGACGTGAGTGAAACGACGTGAGTGGGATTTCTTAGGGTCAAAATTGAGAAAATCGATTTGTAAAATGCGTCTGTTAAACCAGAAAGAGGAAAAGACACTTTTATCCTCACACTAACGCTCACAATGAACAGTAGACAGATAGAAGAACTTAATTGCTATTTGACCAAAAGTACAGGGATCTTACTATTGCAATTAAGATGAATGGGACCAAAGTGAGACCGAGGGCAAAATATAATGGAGGTTTCAGTACTTTGCCCCTATTTTTTTTGTTACATTTTAAACTTTTTTAAACTATCAAGTAAAAAATATCAAATTAACAAAAAACTAGCTACTAGAAAATTAACTTTTTTTTTTCTTCCTAAATACAAAATTAAGTAGCTGTAGCTAACTAATATACAGTTACAAAATAAATAAATTAATTAATTAATTAAAAAAATAGCTGTAGCTAGCTATTATGCAATTATAAAAAATAAATAAATAAGTAAATAAATAAAACTAGCTTTTTTTCTTTCTAAACTAGGCCTTAGACAGAGGAATGTCGTCAATATCCCTGCATAGTTGAGGAGTATTGGAATATGAAAAAAATAACACATGATAGCCATAATTGTGTTGACAAATTTCCTGAGCTGATGATGATAATGGTGACGACGATTTTTTCTTGTCTTTCCATGTCAAACCATATTTCTATTTTTCTTTTGTTGCAACAAGCAGAAAATTCTCATTGGTAGCTATAAATCCAGCTATAATAAAATGATCATTCGTTGCTTGCTCAATCATCATCGCCATCACTCAGACTCGAGCTTTCAGAATTCTAGTCTATGAACCATGACAATCATTTAACAACACTCAAACAGTGAAGACACCCTTTGTGAATTTAACCATATAAATAGATTTCGATTCTCCTTTTTCCCACTCAAGTACCCCCATCATGCAGCGTGAATGCCTTAGACCTTTCCTTATATCCTTTGGTAATTTAATGAATCTTGCAGTGCCATTCTGAAGGTCACATGCCATGACTTAGGGCCAGTAGAAAGGATTAATGTTGTTTCTGATTAGATAAGGAGACCAATCTAACAAGAAATAAACAAAGTCGTTACTATGAATAATACTTTCATGAATAATATTTCTCGGACCAATCTTTATACTCTCTCTCTTTCCTCCTATGCCCTTTGTTTGGTTGAATATATTTTGCATTCTAGGCTGTTATCTGACCATTTGTCACTTCCCTCTATCAGCATCAACAAAAAATCCTTGGATATATTACATTGGAAGAGGATATGCAATTTCCTATCAGAATAATTGTTTCCCATGCTATTCAGGATTGGAATATAATTGTTTCCCATGCAATTTCCTATCAGAACTTAATTGCTTCTCTCCCATGTTACTTATAAATTCATACATCTATTTTGTTTCTAACACACCAAAAAAACTCTGTCTCTCTCATTTTATTTCTCTGCATATTTTCACTGACAGTGATAGTGTTCTTCTTTTGTTTACTGTTTGCCAAAAGTATCGAACTCTTGTGCTTGCTTCAGTGCTACCAATTGTTGTATCCTAAGAGATAGACGTCCATATAAACCTCAAGCATTGGCAGAAGAGACGAACCTGTTTTAAGGAAACTATGTCCAACACAATCCTTAGTTTTTTATTGCTACAATCTGGTTTTGAATTTAATTTTATTTACTTATTATTATTAAATTATATATATGTATATTATTGTAACAGTTTATTACAATCTGGTTTCGGGTTGGTGTAAAAATTATTATTATACAGATTATTATTAATAATAATTTTTATAATTGTTCTGTTTTATTTCTTTGTGTAAATCGTTTCACTAAAGCAATTTTAGTTTTAATTTAAATTTAAATTTAATTTCTTTTGTGCTGACAATCTTAAAATAGATTTTACTTGAGTTAAAAAATGACAACCAGACATGATGGTTTTGATATAATTGCTGCAAATAAGGGTAAATGCTCTACCTCTAGTGCTACAATCATACTACCTAGCTTAGTTTCTGCACCAACGGCTTCTGTGAACCATGGTGAGAAACCTAAAAATTTCAATGGATTGAACTTTAAAAGGTGGCAGCAAAAGATGTTGTTTTATTTGACTACCTTGAATCTTATGAGACTCTTGATTAAGAAAGCTTCTAAATTACCCGAGGGAGAAATAGATGTGCAAGTCATCAATGCTGTTGAGACTTGAAAACATTTTGATTTCTTGTGCAGAAACTATGTCATAAATGGTTTACACGACTCATTATATAAATATTTATTATACAATGAAGACTCCAAATGAGGTGTGAGAATCCTTAGACCGAAAATATTGAACAAATGATGCTAGAGCAAATAAATTTACGGTTGGTTGATTCCTTGATTATAAGATGGTGGATTCTGAGACTGTGATCAGTCAAGTATAAGAAATTCAAGTAATCTTATATGAAATTCAGGCTGAGAGAAAGAATTTGGGTGAAACCTTCCAAGTAGTTGCAATTATTGAGAAGTTACTACCAGGGTGAAAGGATTTCAAAACTACCTTAAGCACAAACGAAAAAAAAAAGAAGAACTAATTATAGACTTCAAATCGAAGAAGACAATAGGAGTTTTGAATGTAAAGGGTTCAATCCTGCCATTGCTAAGGCAAATGTTGTGGAGTATAAGCAAGGCCCTAAAAATAAGAAAATTGCAAAACCAAAGCTAAGCCCAAAAAGAGGAATTTCCTTGCCGAAGTTTCAAGCAAAATGCTTTAACTGTGGCAAAATAGGTCACAGATCTGTGGATTTTAGACTTCCAAAGAACAAGCATCACGAGATAAAATGTGGTGAATGACACTATTCAACATGTGTCAGATATAAGCCTCTCTGCAGTGTTTTTTGAAGTGAATTTGGTTGGATCCAACCCAAAAGAGTGGTGGATAGATATTGGTGCCACTAGGCACGTATGCTTTAATAATGAGCTATTCACCATTTTTAAACCAATTAATGGGGAGAGAATTTTCATATACTACTTCTGCTGTTGAAGGTCAAGGGAAGATATTGTTGAAGATGACTTCTGGGAAAGAGCTAATTCTGAATAATGTGTTGTATGTGCCAGAAACCACAAGAATCTAGTGTCTGGGCCAGTGTTGAATAAACATAGGTTTCATATGGTTTTTGAGTCAAACAAAGTAATTTTATCAAAATCGAGAATGTATGTGGGAAAGAGTTATGTAACTGATGGGCTTTTTAAGTTCAATGTTATGGTTATTATTAATAAAAATAATAATTCTTTAGTTTATTTGCTTGAGTCTTCCAATTTATGGCATGGTAGACTAAGATATGTGAAATTTTTGTTGAGGCAAAATTAACAAGGTCATCATTTCAAACAGTTGAAAGAGACATCGAACCCCTTGAATTAATTCATAGTGATGTTTGTGATTTGAAATTCATACAAACAAGAAGTGGTAATAGGTATTTTATAATAATAGGTATTTTATAACTTTTGTTGATGATAGGTCAAAAATACTGTTATATGTATTTGCTAAAATGTAAAGATAAAGTTTTAGAAAAATTTATTCTCTACAAGAATAAAGTTGAAAATCAACTTAATAAAAAGATTAAAAGATTGAGAAGTGACAGAGGTAGCGAGTATGTAACACCAATTGGTGAATTCTATGTGCAACACGAAATTATACATGAGGTCATTGCACTTTTTGCACCTCAATCAAATGGTGTTACTGAACATAAAATTCGTACATTAAAAGAAATGATGAATACGATGTTATTAAGTTTAGGGTTACCTCAAAACATGTGAGGTGAAGCTATTTTGTCAAGTAATTACCTTTTAAATAAAACACCTTGAAAGATAAAGGAAAAAACTCTGTATAAGTTATGGAAAGGTAGGAGACCTTTCTATAAATACTTACGAGTGTGGGGTGTTTTACAAAAGTAGCTATTCCAACACCAATAAAAACAAAGATATGTCCTAAAATAGTGTATTATATCTTTATTGGCCATACACATAACAGTTGTAAGGTTTTTTGTGGCAACTCTATACAAAATCTTAAATTAAATATAACAGATTCGAATATTTCCTAAATTGAAGAAAGGGAAAGATTTGAGTATTTCCTAAATTGAAGATTTTCCAAGATGATAAGTTTCTATTCTAAGTTGGCAACTTTCTAAAAGACCACGATCGTAATTTTGTAATCCAAATCCGATTAAGAGTAAAGAAAAAGACTGCAAAAATTAGGAAATATGAAAAACATTTTAGTACGCCTTACAGGTAAGATGCGGAAAGTGCGCGGCTGCGCCACATGGACGTTAGGAACTCGCTAGATGCGCGAGGGTTCGCCCGTCTTAAATTTTAGCCTTCAAAATATTTTAGTCTATCGCGCAGGCTGGAGGATGGAAGCAGATGATTCGAGCTATGTATTATTTGGAAGATTCTATTTTTAGTTTGGAAAATATTCAATTCAGGAAATACGCAAATCTTTCACTTTCTTCAATTTAGGAAATATTCAAATCTACCATATTTAATTTAAGATTTTGTATGGAGTTGCCGCAAAAAACCTTACAATCTCCTCCTTGACAATTCCATATCAAAATTTAAATTAAATTTCAAAATGCATCTGCAACACTTGAACAAATACATCAAGACTTCATATGGCAAAAATTTTAGTGCGAGTGAGTCGTAGAAAATCTGAGTATGATCTTATAACCTGTTGATAAGAGAGATTTTGTAATTGAGGTTTATCTCCTTGTGATAGGGTTTTCTCGTTATTCTCTGGTGTTATTAATTTTTACTTTGTGTGATTATGTGGTTTGAAATTTACAAGTGGTATTAAAGCAATTTGGATTGGCTGGGAATTTTTTTTATTTAGTATCAAAGTGGATTACTCTACGTTCTTGAGTGAGATCAAAACCAAATCAATGAATACACTTTTTAAAACCTTAAGCGACACCAAGATATCAAATCATGACAATGATGACTCTGATGACGAATTTGAAGATATTCAAGAAGCCAACGAAAAACTCATCAAGGAATGCTGTCGGATAAAGAAACAAGGAAAAACCCAGCATCAAATGAATAGTATGCTAACGAATGAGATAGACAACTTGAAGATTAAGAATGAAAAGCTCACAGGTAAAATATCTATTTTAGAATCTGATAAAAATTCTCTATCTCGAGGTATAGAAAAGATGAAAGCAAAGATTAAAGAAAATGATAAAAAGCTTAAAGTGAATGATAAAGAGCTTGAAGAAAAGAAGAAAAATATTGAAGAATTGGAGAAAACCAATGGAAAACTACAAGTTAAAATCAAGGAACTGGAAGAGAAGATAAAGAATAATGTGAAGATTTTTGAGAAGACGACAACCAGTTCAAACATGTTTGAAGAAATTTGGAACAAGCAGAGGCCACATGGAGATAAATCTGGCCATGGTTACACTTGATAGAAGACCACACTAGCAGTATCTCTATCTCCACCAGAAGCTCCAAAGATTGTACCAAACCATACAGAAGCTTCAATGACTTCCCTAAAGCATGCAGCTCCACCACAGAGGAGTGTTCCTAAATTCAAATCACAATCATTCCCTCATTCTATGGTAAAAGGTGCATTATTTTCTATGTCACAATCTTTTGTACCCACTTATCATTATTGCGGAATTAAATGCTATATACGCTCTAATATTCATAAACTCTACGGTATTCCTTTAAATGATGCGAAACATTTTTCTACAAATCAAAACCCTAGGTTTTAACCTTTTTCTAATTTTTTCAAAAATAATTTTAAAAATTCACATCAATTTCAAAAACCTAAAAATTTAAATTTTGTAAAACCACGCTAGTTTTCAAATCCAAAGTATGAAAATTTGTAAAAATCAAAAATTTTAAATTTTTATGAAAAACGTGAGAAAAATAAAAATTTTGACAAAATTATTTTTCCTAAAATTAGGATTGTTTAGGTTAGAAAGAGTGATTTAAATGTCGTACACACCCCTAAAAATGTTGAAGGGGTGAGCCTTGACATAAAGAAAAAATTTTTCCATAAACTAGGCTGTACTTTATTGATAAATTTTTATCTTAGATATTTTTAAATTTTTGTACAAATTTGTTTTGTTTAAAAAAAAATTGTTTGAGTTCAAAAATTTGATTCGTTCCCTAAATTCTTTAGCGCCTTTCACTTTGAAACTCTTGAAAAATCTTTGGGCATTTGTGCATATTCTTAATTTTATATAAAAAAATAATAGGAGTTAATTATTTGTTTTGAAAATATTTTATAATTTCTATCTCCTTATATGTTCATTAATCATTTGAACAAAAAAAATTTTAATGGATTAAAAATTTGTATTTTCATCAAAATTGAAAAAAAGTGTTTTGATGAAATTTGCTATAATTTTGATGTACTTCTATTTTACACTTGACTGGTTATGCATATGTCTTTCCATCTTCTTATCTATGAATTATGGATTACTATTTGATGTGTTTAAAAAATGTTGAGGAGCTTACACTTAAAAAAAAAAATCTTTTCTTGGAAATGGCTACCAGTGGGATTTGTAAGAACCCTTTAATGACTCGTTGTTTGTTAAGGGAAAGTTACCTGCCCATAAGTGTGTGAAAGCTGCTAAGACCTCAAAGGGGATTTAAGTAAAAAAAAAAAAAAAAATTGGCTCTCCATTTATTTGGTATATCAAATATAATTCATTGATTTAATGATTTGTTTGAAAGGGAGCCTATATATATATTTTAGTCATAATCTCACACGTGCACAAGCATTATTTTGATTTTATGGCTTAATTCATCTTATGATGCATTCTTGAAAATTTATTTGGAAAGATGAATTTTAAGTCATTTAAATTTATGACGATTGGGTGATAGATTTACATATTTGGAGATAGGTGAAATAAAATTTCTTTGATCCATTTTATGAACTTTTTTACCATTTTTTAATATATTCAAATTTTTTTGTGTGCACAAAAAGATCCTAAAAGAATTTCTCAGAAAGGTTTACTTGGAAGGCGTTAGCTATTTTTTATTCATCTTTTTATTCTGATATTTTTGTGTGCTCGTCAATTCATATCAAAAAGGGGGAGTAGAAAATTTTAAATTATTATTTTGTGGTCATATGAACTTGGAATTTGAATTTGAAATTTAAACTTGAAAATTGTTTTAAAATTTTTGCCATATGATGCCTTGATGTGTTTGTTCAAGTGTTGCAGATGTATTTTGAAATTTAATTTAAATTTTGATATGGAATTGCCAATGAGGAGATTGTAAAGTTTTTTATGGCAACTCCATACAAAATCTTAAATTAAATATGGTATATTCGAATATTTCCTAAATTGAAGAAATATGAATATTTGCCTATTTCTTGAATTAAAGATTTTCCACAATGACAAGTAAGTTGGCAACTATCTAAAAGACCACGATCATAGTTTTGCAATCCAAGTCCAACTAAGAGTAAAGAAAAAGACTGCAAAAATTAAGAAATATGAGAAACATTTCAGTACGCCTCGCAGACAGGACGCGGGAAGCACGCGGCTGCACCACATGGACGTTAGAAACTCGCCGGATGCGCGAGGGTTCGCTCGTCTTAAATTTTAACCTTCAAAATATTCCAGTATATCTCGCAGGCTGGAAGATGGAAGCACGATGATTCGAGCTATGTATTATTTGAAAGATTCTGTTTTCAGTTTGGAAATCTATTCCATTTAGGAAATCTATTATTAGGAAATTTGTTTATGGATTTTAATCCTAATTGAAATAAGATTTTGTATCTCTATATATGTGTATCTAGCCTTAATGAAAAATGGATACTTGGGAGAACATATTATAGAGATTTAGATAGAGTTTTTATTTTTGTGAGTTTGAGTGTTCTTTCTCTAACTTTTGTTATTTATTATTTCTATACTTTTTGTGTGAGGCAGAAAACCTGTTTGTAGGGTTCATTGAGTGATTCGAGCAAGATTGGTAAAATAATTCGTGCGAGGGAGTCGTAGAGAATTCGAGTAGGTGAAATGATTCGTGCGAGTGAGTCGTAGAGAATCTGAGTAGGATCTTGTAACCTGTTGATAGTAGGGATTCTACAATTGAGGTTTTTCTCCCTGTGATAGGGTTTCCTCGTTATTCTCTGGTGCTATTAATTTTTGCTTTGTCTGATTATGTGGTGTGAAATTTACAAGTGGTATTAAAGCAATTTGGATTGGCTGGGAAATTTTTTTCAACAGTAATGCTTATCAGTTTCTTGTACATAAATCTAAAATGATAGATATACACAAGAACATGGTAATGGAATTTAGAAATACGTCGTTCTTTGAAGATGTGTTTTCATGTAAATCAAATGCGGAATCGAGTTTGTCTAAACAAACAAATGAAACTCTAAATAGAAAAAGTCATGATTCAGAACTAGAACAGAGACGTAGCAAAAGAACAAGAGTAGAAAAATCATTTGGAAATGATTTTCTAACTCATTTGTTAGAAAAGAAACCATTAAGTTATGCAGAGGCTGTAAATTCTTCTAAGGGACATTTAAGAAAGAAACAATAAAAAATGAAGTAGATTCTATCGTACAGAATCATACTTGGGAGTTAGTGGATCTTCCTCCATTTGTAAACCTTTGGGGTCCAAATAGATCTTTAAAAGGAAAATGAGAGTAAATGGCTTCATTGATAAGTATAAGGCCAGGCTTGTAATTAAATGATACATACAAAGAGAAGGCTTAGATTACTTTAATACTTATTCCCCTGTGACGAGAATAAATTCTATTACTATAATACATGCTATCGTTGCTTTGCAAAACTTAGACGTATATTAAATGGATATAAAAATAACTTTCTTAAATGGTGATTTGGATGAATAAATTTATATGGAACAACCTGAGTGTTTTATAGTTCCAAGACAAGAAAAGAAAGTCTGTAAATTGATAAAATCATTGTATGGCTTAAAACAAGCGCCAAAGATATAGCTTGAAAAGTTTGATAATGTAATGATTACCAATGAATTTAAAATCAATGAGTGTGATAAATGTGTTTATAGTAAATAGACTAAAAATGGCTATGCCATTTTGTGTCTTTACGTGGATGACATACTCATTGTTAGTAGTGATTACAAGATGATCAAATCTACCAAGAATATGTTGAATTCAAAATTTGACATGAATTACATGGGGCTTGCTAATGTGATTTTGGGAATTAAAATCATAAGAACACCAGATGGTCTTATTTTGAATCAGTCGCACTATGTGGATAAGATTCTTGAGAAATTCAACAAGAATTATTCTGGAATTGCTAGAACACCATTAGATAATAATATTCATTTATCTAAGAATAAAGAAGAGGGTATTTCTCAAGTAGCATACTCCAGAGTCATTGGAAGTCTAATGTACTTAATGAGTTGTACTAGACCAGATATTACTAAAAGGCTAAGTAGGTACACGAGTAATTTAAGCGCTGACCACTGGAAAGCAATAGTAAAAGTACTTAGGTACTTATACTCAGAATTATGGTCTGTATTACACTAGATATCTAGCTATTTTTTAAGAATATGATGATGCAAACTGGATGTCTAATATAAGAGACTCAAAATTTACTAGTGGATATGTATTCACATTAGCAAGTGTAGCTGCATAATGGAAATCCTGTAAACAATCTGTTATAGTAAGATTCATAATGGAGTCCGAATTTATAACTTTGGGTAAATGTAGTAAAAAGGCTGAATGGCTACGCCATTTCTTAAAGGATATTCCAAAATGGGAAAAACTTGTGCCACCAATTTGTATACTCTGTAATAGTCAATCTGCAATCAGAAAGGTATAGAGTAATATGTACAATGGTAAGTCTAAACATATACGTCGTAGATATAATTCCATTATACAACTACTCTCAACTGAAATTATCTCTATGGACTATGCAAAGTCTAAGGATAATATTGCGGATCTACTGACCAAAGGGTTAAATAAAGAATTAGTTGAAACGTTGTCAAAGGGAATAAGACTAAAGCTCATGGAAAAATAAGTTCTATAAAGGAAACCCAACTTAATTGACTAAAGATCCCAAGATTTAGGTTCAAAGAAACAACCTAATTATAAAAACTTAATGAGGTCACTATAGGGGTTCTTCCTCAACCCATTCCTATAATGAAACAGTGATATTGAAAGAAAAAGGACAGTAAAGGTTTGCTTTAGTGATTCTTAAGTAAAGTAAGCAAATGACTTAAGATTAAGTAATCACTTATGTGAGAGAGAAGTGAGGCCGCTTCAAAGGAGAATTGTTTAAGGCTCAATTCTTTAGAAACTCTTGTAGAACCAGGTCAATATTTATGGCCATAACGAACATAATCATGAGAACAGAACAAATGTTTAGATAATTCCTATGTACAATATACGGCCCATTTACATAAAAAAGTAGGTTAGCTCAAGGACATCATGTCTACTGAATAGCAAGTAAAGTAAATATATTGTCACGAGAAAGGTTCAAAGAGTAACTCCTACCTATCTTATATGGGTGTCAACCGTTGAATACTATCATAGAATCAAATTAAAACAATCTTCTTTCATGTGGGGGATTGTTGGAAAATTTGGCATTAAATAGTAAATGGGTGAATGAGATATTGTATTTCCAGAAATCACTATTGAATTGAAAAGAAAACAATAAGGCTAAGTGAAAAGTATGAAAACACTTGTCCCACATTGGAAATGAGATAGGAAATTGAGTATTTTATATATAGTTACACTCTTTAAGAGTAATATATATATATTATAACAGTTTATTACAATCCAATTTCTAATTAGTATAAAAATTATTGTTATTATTATTATTATTAATCCGTATAATATTTTTATAACTGTTCTGTTTTATTTCTTTGTATAAATCGTTTCACTAAAACCATTTCAATTTTAATTTAATTTCTTTTATATTATCAATTCCATCCATTGTCATTAATTTTTACTGCAACACAATAAATAAATTAATAAATATATAAAATTATTAGTAGATGGTAGATATATATATTATACATGATTATTTAATGATAAAAAAATAACGAGGCAAAACTCACAATAAATAAATAAATTGATTAATAAATAAATAAAAGTATTATACGATTGATATATATGTATACACACATATCATATAAAACACTATTGAATAGCAAGAAAATAGAGGCAAAACTGAATAGCTATGAATTGTAACTATCTTCTTAGATTTTGTATAATTCTCTGTATTTGTTTTAGATTAAGTAAAGACGGATATACATAGACTTTACATACCTAGATAAAATAATAATTTCTTTAGCAACTCAGTAGAATTGGATACTTTAATATCTTTCAATGGTTGAAATTATTTATCTTTGAGATTTCTCATTAATTTAGAAATTCAATTAATTATAACATCTTTGCCAATCAAGAAATCTTCAATTTGGAAATTTATAAATTTTTATCAAAAACGTTAAAAGTTACATTTTCATAACTTTTGGTGTAAAATTACTCAAAATTATCAAAAATTGGTGTGCCAAATAAGCTTTAGATTACTACTAACTTTACTTCATTGAACATCTTATTATTATTATTATTTGAAAATTTTTTGAGTTCATTCAATTATTTGGGTCAAGATTTGAATTTAACATGCCAGCTCAACCCAAAATATTAAAAGAGATATATTTATATATTATTTATAAGAGTCTGATTGGTTTGATTAAAATCGTATACTTCTCAAAACAAATAAGGATTATTATCAAAATTTATTTAAAATTTTGTATTTTTATTATTGTACAATAATATTTTCATATTAAAAAAATAAATTAAAATTTTAAAAAATTGTACCTTATATATAAATAAAAAATTGAAAAATAATTCTAAGAAGAGGCTTTTGTTGGAATTTAATATACAAAAATTTTAAATTTTAATAATAATAAAAAATAATAAAATCTAGAAAATTATATATAAAAAATCACATTAAAGAATTACAATAAAATTTTTAAAAAATCATATCTTTTATTTTTGAATGAATAAATAGAAAAACATAGTAAAGGAATAAACTTTCCCTAAAATCTGATACACAAAAAAAATTAGAATTTTATCAATAAAGAAAATTATAATAAAATTTAAAAATCTAATATTAGTAATCACACTAAAAATAGAATAAAATAAAAAAAAGTCAAACTTAAAAATTAAAAATTTAAGAATATATGTAATAAGCAAATCGTAAAGTCCAAGAAAAATTGTTGTACCAAGCAAATCGCAAAGTTGGATGAAAATTGATGTAATAAAAATTCTTAAATAAATTTGAAAGGAAAAAAATTTAGTATTTATTTATGAATTTTACATGCAGAAGAGTTCTATATTATTTAGATTAAAACAATTTTTTGAACGAATTAAAATTCAAATTTGGTAAATAGAAGAATTTTTTATATTTATGTTTATTTTAAGTTTTATTCATAGTTTTAAACTTATTATTTTTTAAATTTATTTATTTATTTTTATGTATTTTTTTGTTTCACTAACTTATTTTTCGATCAATGAAACTATCAATTTATAATATTTCGGTATTTTGCGACAAATCAATACTTTGTTTCTTTTTTTTTTCAATTTGAGACGAAAAATTATTAATTAAAACAAATATATAAGTACGAGTATAGATTAAAAAAAATACCACATGATATTTATGAACATTATAATTTGAATAGAATTGTGAATAAGTAATAATTATGTACATTATTAATTATTTTTAGTTTATAAAATTATAAATTAAGATAATTATAATTATAAATTTATGTTAATAAATTAAAATCTTTATTTGACAGACTAATTATTTTTTTGCACTATTTTGTTTAATAATAATAATATTTATTATTAAAATCTTTACTTAATAAAGTAAATATTTTTTGCATTATTTTGTTAATTAACTAATAAAATTTATTGTGTTTTAAATAATAATTTATCAAAAAATAAAAAATAAGAATATATTTAAAAAAATTAAAATATAAAATAAGAAGTTATATGATAGAAAGAAGTGCAGTCCAAAAACTTGTCAATTACTTCTATTATTGGTGTTTAGGACATAAATCATCATAAAAAATTTTAGGGGAGTTGGGTTACAGAGTTGGATTAAAATTAAGTAAAAATATTCAATAGAGTACAGATAATGAAGAGACATAGTTTAGTTAAATTAAAAAAGTTAAGAGCAAAGTGTTCAAAAAAGTTTTCCAAACATTACTATCACGAAGAATTCTAGTATAGTTAGGTTACAGTGATAGAATAAAAATGGATTAAAATAGTTAATAGAGTGTAAATAATAAAATTAGAGAATTGAGTTAAATTGAAAAAATTAAAGATAGATTAGTAAAAATTTTTTTAAACATTGGAACTTTTTACAATAGTACAGATAAACGAATCCAATCGAGTAGAAAAATTTTAATTTTAATAAAAAATAAGAATAAATAAAATTATTTTCTATAAATACTGACAGAAAAAATGAACTCAAATTCAATTTATTTAAGCATATTTAAAAGTTCAAAAATTTAAATTTTAATAAAAAAAATAAGAATAAATAAAATTATTTCCTATAAAGAGCAAACGTCACCAGCTACAATAAAACGGACGCAAGCGGGCATTTCACACTCAGAACCAGCACTATCAGCAGCAGCACCAACTATGGTCAAAGCCATTAGGGTTCATGAACTTGGTTGCCCGGAGGTTTCTCTCTTTCGTTCCTGGTCTACTTTTATATCTGCAATGTAAATATATGGGTTGTCTATTGAAAGTATTCTTTAGTGTGGGGGGTTTTTAGTGAATCGGCTTATCTCATTTTTTGATCACCACTTCTCATTCTGTCAATTGGGTTCAACCCAAATTAGTGCTTTTAATTCCTGATCTGCCCAATTTCATTTGTTTCCCCTAATTTTAAGTTCTGTTATGGTTTTTATTTGTCATAAGGTGTTTGATAATATATATGTGTGTGTGTGTGTGTGTGTGTGTGTGTGTGTGACAATGTATTTCACGATCCGTTGATGGTGAAATTCATAGAGCAGTTTTTAATCGGACTCGGATTTTTTTCAAATTAAATGATTTCTAGGAATTAACTATTTTATTCTGTGCCTCACAGATGGAGGAGTTGTTTGCTCTCATTTTAGTTCTGTCCTTTTTTATTCTAATTATTTTTCCTTAATACTATTATGATTTCTGCATTTTGAGAATGTTTTAGTTAAGCCATTTGGTTAGAGTATACAGTTGTTTCTCTACTGTAACATTGATATTCTATCAGAAATTTTAACCATAATATATTATTACTAAAATGCCGTGTAAGTGGCATTTGTGTAATATAAGGATACAATAACGGGTTTAATTTTTTATTGTGATAGGTTAAAAATGCTGCCATATCATTTTTTGTTAAGAATTCTGGCTGTATAGCATTACTCTTCTCTATTTTGTTTTTCTTTTTTCTAATTCTTCCTTCCAATCCTCTCTGCTATCTTACCCAAAAAGCAAGACTTGGTTAGCAAGCATACAGATGTTGATTATTGACTGTTGCTGGTTGATTTGCTGAAAATATCACCACCACCACCACCACTTGGACCTAGTTGATACTTTTTGCAATTATATTTCACTCTTTCTCAGGTGAATTGTGGCATTCCATGATTCCACACTCTTAATTGTGAAAGTTGCTGTTTCATATAGGTTTTGCTTCGACTTCATTTTTGGAACATGTCAACTCACATTTTGTAATCAATGCGACGATAGGTTCTGAATTGGGAAGATGTGGAATTAGGAGATCCAAAGGAAGGTGAGATCCGAGTGAAAAACAAGGCCATTGGGCTTAACTTCATTGATGTTTACTTCCGCAAAGGTGTTTATAAAGTGCCTACAATACCCTACACTCCAGGTTTGGTTTCTTATATTTTGAAAATTTATACACAATACCATGCCTCTAAAAAAATACTCGTGCTCATTAATAAATAGTTTCTGGTGTTCAATTATTTTGTTAAGCACATATCATGATCAATTGAAGCATTTGATTCCTGTTATCAGCTAATTGTATAGAATAATGTTTTGCTTTTATAAAAGTGAAATGAAAGAATAGGACCACCAAAAATAGGGTCCCTATTTTTAGGAGTTATTTGTCAATAGGATCTAGTGTTTGGTCTTGCAGGAATCACGTATTGGGACTTTTGTTCATGAATCTTCAAAAGTCCTTGGGATGGTTTTGTTTTCTTATAAGAACATTATTTCACCTGTGTTAATGCATTCAAGGGAACCAGTCAATTTCATCAACTGTGATGTTCTGAAGTTTATGCTTTTGAAATAGAAGACAAAATGAACCAATCTTTTGCTTTCACCCAAATTTGGCAGTTAGTATCTCTTTGGAATATGCTATTTGTATTGGTTGATATCATCCATTTGGTCCTGTTCTGTTTCATACCTTTGCATTTGATCTCCATCGACCTTGGTGGCACCAATCTCCTCTAGCACAGAGCGTTCCTGCCAAGTTCAGGAACCTTGACTAGTGTGAGTCTGGATAAATTTCTTTTACATCTAGAGGATTACCTTTCTTCTAGGAAACCTCACTGTTTCTACGGAATTGCCTCGCAAGTTGCGTCAGTTTTGGATGTACAAGGTATGGAGTTTATAAAAGAACACCTGATGCTGATGCAAGGTTGAGGCCCAAGGGTTAGTTAGGGATGATGTGAGTTAAGCAAAATTGCCTATCATCAATTGCAGGTGTGGAGGTAGTCAGTGTGGTAACAGCTGTGGGCCCTGGTCTAACAGATATAAAAGTTGGGGATGTCGTGGCTTATGCTGGTAGTCCAATGGGCTCATATGCTGAAGAGCAGATCCTTCCTGCAGAGAGAGCAATACCTGTTCCTTCCTCGATTGATCCAATTGTAGCCGCATCTGTCATGCTTAAGGGAATGACAACTCAATACCTAGTTCGCCGATGCTTTAAGGTATGTAATATGTTCATTTGGCACCATGTTTGGATATTGAAGTATGATGAGCTTGATTTGATCTTTCGTAAATCCATTTTAGTGCTACTTTGACTCCAAAATGCACCTACGCTCACTTTTGCATATAAGGAGATAGACGAATATGTCCTAGTTATAATCTTTTTTCTTCTTCTTCATTCCCCTCCTCATATCAGCCCAATTATGAGAGCTGTGACCTCTCTCTCTCTCTCCATATATATATACACACAGAGAAAAATATCACTATTCCAAATTTTTTATCCACCTTGACAAATTGAGATGAACCTCTAATGAGTTCACACCCAGCCAATAGAATATTATTCACAGAATTTGGAAGGTCCAGAATGGCAAAGGCAACTCCAGATTCAAAGCTTCCATTTATTTCCACATGACTAGCCAATGAGAATTCCTTTTCCACACGTACTCTTGCAGATACACAAGCAAGTCCAATGTGGCCTGCAATCTTAATTTAAGAAACAATAATTTCAGAGGTCATATAAGATTTGTGATGACTATTTTGCTTGCGCAATATAAATTGACCATCATTAGGACTAGTGTGGTTGTCCAAATTTAGTTTATGTTGATTGGGCTGTACATTGAGAACCTTTGTCATCTTCAAGGACTGAACCTTCTGGACTTTGTGAAAGACAATCTTGAAATGCTCTTGGTACTGTGGTATTCCAGCTTGATAGAGTATATATTGATTGAATACATATTCTTAAACCAAACCAAACCAAACCAAACTAAGCCTCTTCCCACTAGGTGGGGTCGGCTAATTGAATACATATTCTTCATGATATTTTTTTCTACACAGTGTTGCATGCAAATATTAAACTTCAATAAGCTGCATTCATCGCATGGATGTGCGTCAAAGCACTGTTTGTGTTTGTACTAGTCATTGTTTACTTTACAGATGGCTGTTATAACTGTACAATTATTTATGTATAGGCATTAGTGAATGTAAGATTGCCATGTTGTACAGGCCTGCACATTAATATTGTCATGGGCAATTCAATGCTATGTGACCAAAAACATTAACTAGAATGATGTGGATGCATTGTGGGACAATCACTTTTAACTAACTACTCACCAAAGTGAAGTTTTATTACACAAAT
>JAVXUM010000004.1:22797813-22809689 GCA_035590655.1 Pouteria glomerata
TTCCTCCCTCACCAAGGAATCTTGTCCATTCACTGCTACTGCATTGCAAGAGTGAAGGGAAACAGAGAGAAGGAAGATGAAGAAGGAGAAGGAGAAGGAGAAGGGAGTGTTAATAGCTAATCGCGATAGCCGTGGCCAAGAAGAACGTGAAGAAAGAGAACCCGATGAAGAAGAGAATCGCAGCGACTCCCCTACCCCTGCCGCCAAATTCCCTATCCGAAATGCTTCCTCCAAATACGATTTCGTTAAGGTCCCTTCACCGACCTAACCCTAATAGAATTGGGTCTTTCGTTGATTGATTCCTCTATTATTATTATTATTATTATTATTATTATTATCATCATCATCTTGGCTTGTTGCTTCAGGTGAAGGTATGGTTGGGTGAAAATGCGGATCACTACTACGTCCTCTCCAGATTCTTGCTCAGCAGAATGTTGACTGTCACCAAGGTTTGCAGCACTTAAATATTTTCTTGTTTGGGAGGAGGTGAATTGAGAGGGAGAGGGTCAAGGGTGAAAAGATTTGTCTTTGGGAGAGAGTGAATGGAAGGGAGGGAGGTAACTAATTCATTTGCATTTACCAAGTTTTCTCTCCAACCCAATTTGAGGTGTTATGGAATTTGAGTCGCTATGGGTGTGAGAGAGTTCTAAGTTATGTTTTCCTATTTGGCCCTTGGTATTTTTTTTATTATTTTTATAAATATTTATCACAAATAAATATATTTTAAAGAGTGTAATGGTATTTTTAATTATATATATATATATATTTACCTTATCTTCCATTCTCTTTTCCATCTCTCTCAAACAATAATTTTTTTTTTCCTTCCCATCTCTCCTAAACCAGAAAATATAATTAACCTTCCTTTCCTTTCCCCTTTCACCCTCCCAAACTCTCTCAAACAAAGGCTTACTGCCGTATTAAATTTCAATCCCCAATTTGATCCCCTTTTTTTCGTAGTACTAATTTTATAACTTTTGTTTATACATATTCACAGAGAGAAAACCTTTGTTATACTTTTGGGTACTTATTGAACTGTTCAAATTAAAATAAGTCTTACATAGAATTGCTTTAGCAATTGCTGAGAGGCAACCACTTTATGATCCCAATCCCAATGTAAATTTACTTCTGTGGCTGCTTTGAGATAATACCTGAAGTGCTTTTGCTTTGATGGGATTTTATCTTGATTATAGGCATTTAATTTTCTGTATTTATATGTACTACCTTCATGATGTGCATGCTATATTGCATTTTTTTTTTTTTTGGATGTGTAATAGGTAAATATAATTTCAAATTTGGTTAGCCTCTCTGAACAAGTCAACAAAGCCTTAGTTCGAAATTGGTTGGGGTCTGGTACATGAATCATTTTTCTCTATTCATTTCTATCAAGAGTTATGGTTTTTGTGAGTTTATTTAAAATTAAGAGTTTTTTTTTGTTTACAATTTCAGTCCATGCAATATTATGTATACTTTCTGTCCTTTTTACTCATTTTACCTTGATCCAATCACTTTTTTTTTTTTACTAGTTCATAGCTAGGTCTACGTTGGATGTACTGATGAAATTCTTTTAATTTCTCTTATATTGGTGTCACCTCAATTTTCTTTTGGATATATTTATTTCTTATTTTATCCTTCTTTTTAATTATTACGCATCAATCTTAGTATTCTTGTTTCCACCACTTTCTGTTTGTAAGAGCGTTGTTTCTTAATGGACCAACACTCTATACCATAAAACATAGTTGAACTTATAGATATCCTCTAGAATTTTTCTTTCAGTCTTGTAGGTATTCTACGGTCACAAAAAAACGCCCATGGTACACAATTATTGTATCACCACCAATATTCTTACCCCTGTAACCGATTCATCAGAGAACCAATTTGGTTTTGTGCCAGGTAGATCGACTATGTAAGCTATTTTTCTAATAAGAATAATGAAAAAATGTAGAGAAAGAAGAGGTGTCTTCATGTCATTTTTATTGATTTGAAGAAACCATATGATAAGGTCCTAAGAGAAATTTTATGGTGGATGTGGAAAAAGAAGAGAGTGGTCCCTAACTAAGTACATTGTATTTGGCCATGATCCTCAAGGAGTGGAAAATGAATAAAGAGGAGAAAAACGTTGAGATGAGGAAAATTGGCATTGTGTTTGTCTGCCCAGAGTACTGTCGAATGTAGGTGTAGACCAATTAAATTGCAATATTGTTGTACCCCATTTATTTTGTCATTTTTTACATACATTTTTTTAATTTAATTTACTTTTAAATTCTACAATTTCATCTTCCTCATCAATCCTCGTTGAAAAGATTTTGATGTAATGAATCATGATTTTTTATTACAGATTCCTAATCATGTGGCCATTAAAATTGCTCTTGAACTCAAAAAGTTGCTCGTAGACAATAGCCTTTTGGATGTGTAATCATATCTCATCTCTTATTTCAATGTCTATTTTTTTTTTCTTTTTGTTTCAACTTTCACTTAGATAATAAATGCATTGATTTTGAATGTTTTGCAGCTCTCAATCTGATCTTGAAGCAAATTTATTTAAGGTATTCTTATTACTTTCTCTTTTTAGAATCCAGATTGGTGTCAATTAGTATAAGTATGATAACAGTTAGCTAGGAGTAGGTTGAAGCGAGGAAAGCTTTAAAGTTCACATGAATTAAGAGTGAAGTTAACAGTGTACTCACTGTGTTATGTGTGATTCATACACTTTGGTTTTGGTGATTGTCCTTTCATTTTTGTTTCTTTACGTGCAAGTGTGTATTTTTCACAGCCTTTTGTGACAATAAATGCAACTGTAGTAAATGGATAATAGTAGGATCAGTATAACATAAGTTGCGCAGGAATTGAAGTTGATTAATTCAGGGTTAGAGTCACGAAATTTCTCAGGTTTGACGCTTCACGCACGTTCACGATGCTTGTGGCTTGCAGGTGGTTCTTTTCATTTGTAGGAAAAGAATAAAAAATAAAATAAAATAAAACTTGTTTATAAACTCATTCGTGCCACATTTATTTTGGATAGTAAAGGCATCCCCATGTTTGATGGAACTAATCCTCTCAAGCTTCTAACCATTGTTTTAAAAAATGGTAACAGTCAGTGTAACAGAAATAGTTGTGATAACATGGACGCAGGTATAATGGCATATAACAAGGGTGTAACGGGATCAGAAGGGCTCAAAACCATTACCTAATAGTAACAACCACCTTTTAAAACTATTTTCCTGAGAAATCCCACTAGAACCAAAAGCCAAGAATTGCAAAGGATCTATGACCCGTTCATGGTGCTGTATTATACAATAATTTCATAACTAGGGAGTATTAATTGTTACTGGTATTTTATGTTCACAAGAATCATCAAAACACATGATTGCTTTGAGGGGACTCATATCTCCATCATTATCATTGGAACGTATGTTATTCTAATTGTTTTAGTTAAATCATTGCTCCCTTGACCAAGAATGTAGTACAAGCCTGCAAGGCCCACATATTTGCGTTACCCCATCATCAGCTGCGATGCGTATAAAATTCTAGGGCTTTAGCAAGTCTGTGGGCTGAAAAGGAGCCTAGTCAAACCAAGTATCATGTTACTTCAGCTTGGCTTGTTGGACTTTAGGTTGATCAAGGTTAGATTGAGCTCTAACTTACATGAAGTTCTCTCGTCATGTTTGGCTCCGTCGCTCTATTGTTCATCTTCTGAGTTTTGGACGCCTGGGTCAGTTGTAGCTTGAGGTTGTTTAGAATACTTGTACTAATTAGTTATGTTTAATGGCAACACCAGTCTAGATTTAGCTCCTTTTTTTTTTTTGTTAGAAAAGCAGTATTCTTAAAATTAGAAGAGAAAAAGTTTATTGATAAGGCATAACTATGTTCGCAAAAGAATGACAAAAACTTGAAGAAGTATTGGTTGGTATTATTTATTTATCTTTTTTCCCCCTTGTGCGAGAAAGTAAATTATTTTGAAGGGAGGAAATAGGCATTTCAAAGACTACTATTGTAGCTTGAGCTGTATCTCCTACCATCATCAAAGCAGAGTTATATAGGTTGAATTGGTTAATGTTTGGAGATCTCTCCAAAATAAAAAGCACGCTTAGGAAATGAAGTTGAACTGATTGAACTTTTGTTCACATGGAATCGAGTCATTTATATTGTGTGCCCCAAAGTTAAGACTTAAGCTTTATTCATTTCTAATGTAAACAAACTCTATATTGAGCTAAGCTCAAGTGGTCCTTTGTGTTGTTGATGATCTGAGTAGCATGGATATGACTGATGCGTTGTTCCAAAAAATATCATGAAACATAAGAATTTGGGGCACATCAAATAATTTATATACATACATTAAAAACATATATTTATACACCAATTTGAGTTTGGGTTTAAAAATTTTTGAAATTACGAAAAAAATAAGCGAGAAAGATTTATTAGATACAAGTCCATGTTGTTTTCATCTTACTTTTTGATTTCAAATACTTCAAAATTATAGCTCGTTTATTTGTGTCAAAGTGATGGAACACAAGTGTTCTTCATTTGTCTGACTCTAGAAAGTAAAAAGGGTGGCCTGGTGCATAAGGCTGCCACCTATGTTTGGTCGGAGAAAGGGTAATGTACGCTGTCTTATTCCCACTAACTGGATAAACTTTATTCAAGTATGAACCCTTGTCTCCCGGTTGCAAAAGAATAACCTTATCTTGCGCCATGGCTCACCCTCCTGGAAGTGTCCATGCTTCTTAGCTGATAATAATTTCTTAAGTGAGGTGATGGATCATATGACACTATTTACTTGTTAAACTGGAGGTAATTGTCAGCCTTTATCATGATTATTTCTTAAATATGAACCTTTTGCATCATATTATATGCAGAAAAACCAGAGATTGATGCAGCAGAAATTTCAGATCTGCAGTTGGAGTCTTTGTGAGCAATTCCAGCAATAAATAATAGAGAATGGCGGTAGATTATAGTAGGATTGACTTAGGAACTTGGGTTTATGACTCTACAGGGAAAAGAGACCCGAAAGAAAAAAAAATCTGATTTCTGAAATAATAATGCAAAAAGCTGCTTACAAGGACTCTTAAAAGACTATTTTTACCAGGGTTACAACCCTAGCATCCTAGCCTTAGATTACCTCAGTAACCCTTTAACCCTAGCCATCCTAAATAATTAAAAAGTCAGATGCTAGTCATGTGATCACTTGGTAAAATAAAAGAACATAGCTAATAACCTAGACTCAAAATAAACTACTCATGACAATGCATAGCTTGCAGGTTGATTTCCTCCTTCCCCTTTCATCGTGCTTCTTATCTCCCCTGCTCTGTTTCTCTCTCTGAGCTTCTTGTCTCTTCTTGGCTTATTTATTTAATTCTTTTCTTCTCCACTTCTTTCTTTGTCAATATCTATGCAAATTCTTATTTACATTCTAGTTTATGTAATTGCAACAGATCAACAATGCCAAGGCTGTTTAAGCATTTCTCTGAATTTATGGATGTCAGACATAATAGAATGACATATTACTACTGGACTTATTTGCAGCTAATGGAGCGGCGGGGTTATGGTGAAGAGTATATAAATCGCTATAAGATGATGACAAGGTCAGTAAGCTTTCTTGCAGCCATCTCCTGCCTTGGATGCCATGCCTTAATGTGTGCATACTTGCCTTTTAGGTTATTTATTGGTTACCAATTCTTTTTGTTCCGCATGGCTTGCTCTGAGAGAGAGAGAGAGAGTGTTCATGATGCTCAAGGTGGGCCCAATGTCGACTTTGGGCCCAACCTGTGAGAGGACTAGGGATCTGAACTTTGTGCGGAAGCTTCACTGTAGAAATACAACTCATATAAGAATTAGAACACGAAATCAAAGTGGATGTTACAATGTTATTGGTACCTTATTCCATATAGACATGTTGTAGTTAACATTGCTTTGGGTTGGGCCTTTAAATTTATGTCCAAAGTTGAGTAGAACTTGACCTAGCATAAGCAGGCATGGCATATTGTTACCAAAATTAGTGGCATGCCCATCGTTCAAAATATCCCCCAAGAATAAGATGGATTCAAATTGTCTCATCTCAGTAAGGGTTGAGAAGATGTTGACTAAATGCAAGCATAAAACAAAATTTTATTTGTCAGGGATGAAATTTGTTTTCTGGAGGCATAGTAATAGGGCAAGACAATACTAGAATAGATCATTAACACGAAGGCTTCTGTGGACGTCAATTATTTTTGCAGGCAAAAGGCAAGAAAAAAGAGAAAAAGAGTGCTAATGTATTAGCATGAATGTTATATATGTCTTACAGCCAGTAATTTTGAAGCAAGACCCACATTTAGCTTTGCAAATTCCCTTGCAAGTATCCTTAACAAATAGTATTTAACACTTACGATTTAGCAAAAAGTCTTAGACATAGATAAAGACTTATGTTGGAAGATGTTAGGAAAGTCTGTGGTTTTTATGATGCCTGGAAGAGGCTTTTACAATATTAATCTCCATATCCTTTTAATGAAAAATACCTTTTACTGACTGAAAACAAACAAGAAGAAATAAATGCTGCTTTGTATTCTAATGTTGCTTCTCCTCATTACATTCCTTTTAGATTTCACCATCAAAGAGTACCGCTGGTCATTCTTGTATGTGGTACTGCATGTGTTGGGAAGTCTACAATTGCTACCCAACTTGCACAGAGGCTAAACTTGCCCAATGTCTTGCAGGTGAACCTGACTTGACATAATTCTGTAAGGATATTTCTGCCTCCTCTCGCACACAAACATGCACGCGCACACACTTGCACAGGCATGCTATTCTTTTACGGACTTGACATTTTGGTTTCTTAATCTTGCAGACAGAGATGGTTTATGAATTGCTACGCACAGCAACAGAGTATGTAACAAACTCAGTTCCTCTTGCTGAAAATTACCTGATGTGTACTCCATTTAATATACTAGTTTATTGTTCACAAAAATCTGTCTTTGCTGGTATTATTAGTAGGCAGTGCGTATTTTCTGCATTTGGCATATCTAGATTACTTTTGTGATTGTTCGTTGGATTGATGATACTCTATTTGAAACAAAAATGTAATTTAATTGAAAAGAGGCAGTAGTAAAATTGCAAAAGGGAGATGACTGCCAGATTGCAGGGACATCATTGTGAATGATATTATGTTTGCTCAAGTATCTGGTGGCAGCTATACATAAATGACCATGCATGTATGGCTTTGACTGAAAACCATGACAGAAGAATTATTTAGTGACATTTCTTTAATTCTTTCCATATTGAAATAAATCTTGTGCATCAAAATCTATAGAGTTTATTTGCATTTCATGGCTTTTCTGTTTGTAGGTGGGTGATATTTGCTATAAAGTTAAAGGAAATGATGGTAGATGCATAATCTGGATATCTTTTTCCAGTCATATACATTTCTTGAGAATTTATTTAATTGAATGATATGATAATAATTGAATGGTAGAAGAGAATTCTTGTAGCCGACTCTAATTAGTTTAGGACCTATCGGGTACAACCGTACATATATATATGTAGAGGTGGATCCATTCTCTTATTCATGGATACGGGGATACGGGAAAACATTTATATATTTAATATAATTATTTTATTTTGTAAAAAAATATGCTATTAACAAGGTTACATTGGATGACTTCATGCATAAAATATAAGTTTTATGCATAATTATGTGCTAAAATTGAACTTTTAAATATGTATCCAGTTATATTAGGATGCATATGCCGTACCCTTAATCCATGCTTCACGTGTCGAGTATCCGACATGGGTATGCTGTGTATTTAGAAAAGAGTATGTTACATAGTTTGCGAAGGATTTGTTGAATTGTATATTCATTTTCTTTGATATGTCTTATTCATAGAAATCTTATATGAGGTTTTGTAGCTAGGTGAAGGGGAAGGGTTCCCAGTATGTATGGACTTTGCTATGCTACTGTTTGATCTTTTTGTACTCTTTGCCCTTTTTGTTCTTGATAGGGGTTTGTATTAGATTCTTTCCAGCTTGAAGTAATAATTTACACATATATATTTGTATATGTAACTTAAAAGGAATAGCGTAAGTTTATTTCTAGAAAAATTTTCGAGCTGGTTTCCTTTTAGTCATGACTCATGACAACTACTCCTTGCTTTAAAGGCCAGGTCCTGAAGGGAAAATCTTCAGCGACAATGCCTTTTTGTTTTTCAATCGCCACATTGGCGCGCTAATACTCCTTTATTTATTTATTGTATTCAGTGCCCCACTGACATCTTCCCCTGTATGGGCACGAGAATTCAGCTCTTCTGAGGAACTGATTACTGAATTCTGTAGAGAGTGCAGAATTGTTCGGAAAGGTAAACTACACATGCATGAGGACGTTTTAAGCTTTTAGGAAGCTTTCAGGAAATATTATATGCATTGAGTAATTTCCATTTCCTTGCAGGTTTGAATGGTGATCTAAAGAAAGCAATGAAAGATGGAAAACCCATTATCATTGAGGTACATTGACCATTGAAAAACAATGTTGTAGACCTTGTTTGTATACATTTGCAATGCCCTTTTCACTTGATTCATTTGTTTATTTATTTTCAGCACTCTGTCGCGAACTTATTTGACAAAATTGTATGAAGTGAATAACCTTGATTCCTAATATACATATAAAATGAAGGCTGATAAAACTCTCAAGGCAACTAGGACTCCTTTTTTTTAGTAAGTAATGTAATAAAATTATATCATAGTCGTAAAGCATCAAGGGAATCCTAATCAAATAGAAAAGTGACTTAGGAAATAAGGTGACTTTGGAAATGTACATTGGATTGCATAAGCATTCATCATCATCGGAGCATGGTATGTGGGAATATGACACGCATTTGACATATGAGAGTGAGAATTATTGAACTTTCAACTGATTTACTTGTCAAAGAAGAAAATAAAAAATAAGTAGAATTTTTTTGTCAGTATGAAAAAATCGAACTTTTTAGGGAGGACAAATGTTGCATGTGTTTGTGCCTAACTAATAGAGTCTGAAGTATCAAAATTATCCCTTGATTAAATATGTCTACCAAACTCACTTTAAGATGATAATATTGTTAGGTCATAAAATTAGGACTTCTCAAATTGGACAATCTTGTTAACATCTCAAAGTGGAACAGAGGGAGTAGTTGACAGGTTAGAGTGACTTACAAATTAAAAAAGATTTTTTAGACTATATGTGCAGTTGTAAAGAGACAGATTTCATATACATGTTACAAACACATGAGTACACCACAAGGAGAATGAAGAACCTTCCATTTGGAATAGGAAAGAAGCAAATTTTAGGGGGAAAAAATACATTCCGTAAGTTAGCATTCATGTAAAGAAATACATTTGCAGTGAAACAAGGAAATTATGAGAAGGAACATGATGGTTTCCTCCAAAACCAGCCAAAAGAACAAATCAGGATGCAAAAGGAAAGAAAGGACCAAAAACCAGCCCACTATCACTTTTTTTTTTTCCATTGTTGCAAATACTAACAATACTTCTTAGTTTTTGCATGTCATGAATTATTTGTCTTTGATAAATTAATAATACACTTGCATTAAGCATTATTGTATTCTTGCATGCCTCGTGAATTTTTAATTCATGTTTTTTCTGATCCACATATTTGCTTGTGACAATACAGGGGATACATTTGGATCCAAGTATATACCTAATGGATGATGAGAATAAATTACCCAATGATGTGCCCACAAAAGTTGAGGAACCAAAATTACCAAATGACGGGCCCACAAAAGTTGAAGAAACAAATTATTTCATACCAGACAATAAAAATCCAACACAAATGGAAAGTAATTCCTCCATTGTTTGTGGTGGTCATAGTGAGAATCAGAATTGCTCTCCTGAGAATGCGACAACAGTGGATGGGACCTATGCTGACCCCCTGAACAAGGTTTTGGATGGTCTAGAATCAGTTAATATTGCTCCTAATGTTTCTGACGTTAAAGGTTTATTTGCCCTCCCTATTATGATTACGTATTTAATTATCCATTTAGGTTTTCTTGTACTACGTACTTTTTTCTTCAATTTTCAGTTCTTTTATTCTTTGCCAAGATATGACTGAAATGTGCAACTTGGGTGGATTGAATTTGTAACTTTTCTGGCCATGTATCAACTTGGGTGGATTGAATTTGTAACCTTTCTGGCCATGTAGGTAAAACTATTAAAGACCCAGAGACAGAAAAAAAGACCTTTGGTAGAAAGAAGTCTGGTGTTGAACCAATAATTGTACCTATAGTTCTAAAGATGGCTGACTTCGACCATGAGGTGAGATTAAATTTTTTCTCTTTTTCCTGTTGTTTGTGCTATAGCTTGAAAGCAACTGAGAAGGTTAATATTCTTTCGTATTTTAGTTAAGTGTGTGTCTTCTTCTAATTATTTTTGCATATAAATATATATACGAGATGTAGGCGCATGCACGATGCATATGATTATTGCTCACTTGCACACAACTGTTTTTTTTTTTTTGGACTGTTTAAAAAAAATGGAAGTAAAATTATTTAAATGGACAATGGTTTTTTTAAAACTACTTGTAAATCTCTTTAATTTGTAGGTAGTTATAGGTGGTAAAGGGGTGTTATGGGAAGAAGTGTGAAGTTCCACCAAAACTTGTGGATTCACCAAAAATTGAGCTCCGCTAACTACCGTTTCTTTTTATGATAGTATAGATATATGAATTGTTAGCATAGCGGAGATGTTATGATAGAAAAGAATTGAGAAGAGATGAAGACTGCAGGAAAGGTGGAAATGGGAATTACGTCACTGATTTAGCATAGCGTTCTGAGTCTTGTTATAATTTGAAGCATAATGAATGGGTTGCTTTACATATATATATATATTTGACAAGTCATCAAATTTTATGACAAACATAAAGAAGATGCAAAAGAGGGCCCAAGAGCTAATTACAACTCCAAGTTATCTGCAAAAAGCAGAAAAGGAAACAAATCTAGTTCTTTAACCGTCCTAACCATCCATAAAGCAAGGACAAAAAGTAACCCTTCAACCTATGCAAAGGAAATTCTATATTTGTAAAATTTCCCCCATTTCTTTTCCCACAAAGTAACTAAAGAATACAAAATGGGATAAAAAAATCACATATCTTTCTCCTACGTTTAGGTAATCTCACACCCCAACAAGCTGTTATAAAGGGTTTCAACTTTGTTGGCGAAACCCAATCCATCCCACTTATAGACAACACAACATTCTATAGCTCCATCTCTACAAACAGGTGTTCCAGAAATTCTTCCATTTCATTGCATTGTAGAGGTTTGTTGAAGAAAGAGAGAGATTGTGGAGATGGATGGTGTCCTATATTCAGGACCAAGCGGGGAGAATAGACTTCTAGGAGTAGCAGGACCTCATGAGGTTGGAATATGAAAGATCATCGTAGCTCTTTGGCCTTCATTTAGCACTTACAGTCAAGTGGATGTATGACAGACTGGGATTTTGGGAGGACCGATAGTTAGGGGAGAGGTGCCTAGGAATGAGATCAAGGAGATCTTATTGTTGGTTCGGAACATATATGCTATTGTCCAAGAGAATGTTAGACAGGATGGCGACTAGGTTGTGTGGAAGGTCTATTTGAGAAGAGGTTTGTAAGACTAGGAGATGGAAAGCTACATTAGCCTGTTACAATGCCTGTATGCCTTTAGGAGGAACATTGGTGAAGACAAACTCCTTTGGAAGTTGAGTAGCTCAGGTAAGTTCTAGGTGAAATCATTGTAAAAGGCATTGGTGGAAGGAGAAAGGGTGGGCTAGTATTTCGGAGTCTCCTTGGCGCAAAATTTGGAGGATTGGGACTCCATCTAAAGTGGCTTTTTTTTTTTTGGGGGGGGGGGGGGGGGGGGGGTGGGTTAGGGCAAAATTTTTAC
>JAVXUM010000004.1:22810393-22823979 GCA_035590655.1 Pouteria glomerata
TCGGAGGCACGACTGGCTCGGTTCCAGGAGCCTCTACTGGAACGTCATTGCCAAATTCCGCATTTCCTTCTTCATAAACTTCAATAGATAAGGAAGCTTCAGACTCTGGAGCAGCAACTGACTCAAAAAACACTTCTCCCTCAGGAAAAACCTGACTCTAGACTGCCATCCCTTACTCCTCCTTGCTCTTCTGATTGATCAACTCCTTTGCTTCGCACCGAATCCATGATCGATGAAAAAAGTGATATTTATAGAGAAAATGTCAAGTTAAGGAGGTTGGCCACTTCCCCAAGGAGTTGGCCTCCTAAGTGGCTTACTTTGCGTGTTTTGACTTAACTGTTAGTGGAAAGTCTAGAAAAATGGTACGTCATTGCATGATTAGACCTCGCAAGGATCATTGTCTTGTTGTATATGTATGCACGTTTTAGTCAGTTTGTCTGGTACTACCTCTTTCTGGACTTATTAAGCCTCAACGAATCTCCTAGTTGTAGCCACGAGCCGTTAGTCCATAATGATCTCACAAGTGATTAGGAGGTTATGAGACACTTAGGTGCTCATGAACGGCAAGTATCTTTGGTGGGGAATTCCTGAGGCTTACTCCTAACCTAGAGTGATGGTTGATTTATGCTGAATCCAAGCGTAGAGGCCATGGATAATGCATGCGGAGTCCCACGTGAGGGATAGAGGCCCTAGGAGCTTGTCATGGTTGGAGGACTCTGGAGACCCTGAGGCCCCAAAATGCCGTGAGTTTGAAATTCCTTGAGGGAGGGGGGGGGGTAGGTGGTGGCTGCGGGGGCTTTCTGCACTTGGAGGGGTCGTCATTCTTGGAGCTTAATGAGGCTGTTTTGGGATGCCTTTGTGGGAGGGTACCTGCAGGGACGTGCAAATGATGAGGTGTGAAGTTCTTAGGGTGGCATGACCATTGAGGTAGGGCTAATGCGGCAACTGACGCTCACAATATCCTCAAGATCCATGGTGCTCTTTTTGTAATTTTGTGGAAGTTTTTTTTAATTTCCGAAGTAACTTTTCTTCCATTATTTCTTCTCCATTTACTCTAATTTTCTGTATATTAAAGGTCATTTCCTCTTGTTTGCAGGCATTAGTGGAGGAGTAGATTCTAACATTTATTTCTTCTCTGTTTCCTCTAGTTTTCTGTCTATTAAAGGTCATTTTCTCTTATTTGCAGGCATTACTGGAGGAGTGGATTTCTACTCGAACATTCAAAGACAAATATCTAATTCAGGTATCAGAAACTTGTGTCTGTCAGCTCTTGGACTATGCTGTTACTTTTGTTGATTTGAACTTGTCTACGTTGAATATGTTTCTTGGTTTTTGGCATTTTGAGTTGTCGTGCTTTTCTACTTTGTTGTTTTGATGCGCTGGGGAGAAGATGAAGATTGGTCCTTTGTATTTCCTCTTAAGCTCGTCAAGTTATTGTTAATCCACTTTCAGGCTTGGTTTGGGAAGTAAAATAGCTAGTTTTTTGTGGTTGGAAAGGGAAAAAAAGTCAACATTTTAGTAGCTAGTTTTTTAATTTTTCGTTAATTTGACAGTTTTACCCTTTATAGTTTAAAAGAAATTTAAAATGTAATAAGGTAAATTTAATAATTATAAAAAAAAAAACAAAAAAAAGGAGCCTTACATGTGTGAGAATGGCAGCCTGGGTTAGTGATTGCAAATCACAGCGCACACGTGACTAGTGAGAATGATGGGCACACGGATTCTCATCTTTACGAAAAGCTAATGATTTTTTTTTTTTTCACTTGGGAAACCTAGATTTTTTTCATTAATTTCTCTTATTTGTTCCTGATATTTTCAATCAAGTAGCTAGCATCTCAGCCACTGAAGTAATTACTTCATCTTTTAAAAATATATTTACCATCTTAATATCTTTGATTTAGTATAGTTTCAAATTTGTGTTGTGAACAAAAAAAAAATTAAATTCTATAAATATTGAAATTTTAAAAATTTAACAAAATTTAAGTGTCATTTGTTATAATTACTATAATTATTTTAAAATACATTTAGTTACTTGTATTTTAAAATTTATTTTAAAAAAATAAATTTACACCAAATGTAAAATTATAAAAATTCATTTTAAGAATTTTTAATTTTAAATAAAAATCTTAAAATACAAAAAAAAATATCAAATTAAATGTGTTTTTTATTTTTTATATTTTAAAATTTTTAAAACATAAAACATGTAAAATAAAAAATAAAAACCAAAAAATAAAAAAATACAAATCAAATGTCACTTTAAAAAACTCCAAATTATAATTCACGCCTGTCTATATGTGTGATTTGAATTAATCAAACGTGTGTATAGTATAAATTTCAAAATAACAGAACAATTTCTCCAACCGCAAAGGTTAGAGAGTTCGCGAAAAAAATTATCCCTAATACATGAATTCTTTCCCTTGTCTAAAAGTAAAAATTATTATTTATTAAATTAAAACCATAAAATATAAAATTATTAAAAATAAAAATTATGTATTTTTTAAATTAAATATTAAATAATACAACTAATAAATAAATATATAAATGAATAAAAAAAAGAATGAAAACTACCATACTTGTACCCGTCAAGAGATTATTTAAAATTTTCATACCCACAAAAAAATATTTAAAATCTTTATATCCACAAAAAAATATTTTATACCGCTTCGAACAGAGAACAGAAAACACAATTATCCACCGAAGTCATATAGTTTTGCAATCCCTAACCCTACCCACAATCCCTACTTGCCTACCAGCTTGAACTCCCAGCCTTCAATTTGAATGGTAGTTCGGGTCAACTAAATTACAACGCCCTGCTGCGATGTTTTCATGCCCCCGAGAGCTACACATTCTATAAACCAATCGTAATCATTAAAATGATTCACTCATTAAAAAAAAAAAAAAAAAAGCACAACAGTTCCTAAACGAATATCAAAAATTAATTTAATTAATATATATACATTAGACATGTACCAAACCATCTTAAAAAAGAGAGAGAACATTTAATTTTTGAACAGTTATAGAAAGTAGCAAATAGCTTTTTATCTTATAAGCTGCTTGATCGTTCATTTAAAAACCAACCAGTTTATGCAGTTTTCGATTGCTTCAATCACATCCTATGATAACAAAAATCCAATTCAAGTACCGAACTGGACGGAACGTGTAAGGTTTTTTGTGGTAATATGATACAAAATTTTAAATTAAATATGACAGATTCAAATATAACTGAATTTGAAGAAAGAGTTTCTTAATTGATTAAGATTCCAATTGATAAAGAATTCTGAATCCAGTAAAACTTGTGAAAGATAAATTTGGGAATCGAGATCAGCAAGTTTTCAAATTCCATCAAGTTTCCTAATTAAAAGAGAATTCCAAAACAAGTAAAAGAGAATTTGGAAGGAGATATTCAGAAATAAATCCAGAGTCAGAAAACTTTTCAAAACAAGTAAAATAAGAATTCTTGTTAAAAAAGGCCAAAACCGTTTTACGCGGAAAAATCCAGAAGACCTCGCAGGCAGCGCGCGGGAAGTGAGTGGCTGCGCCAAAAGGGCGCTGAGAACCCGCAGGATGGGCGCGGGTGCGACCTTTGAGTTTCCTAAACATACGAAATTTCCTATTTTGCCAGATTAGGGCAATCTTTGTAAATCTATATATATGTACCCAGACTTAATGAAAGGAAGATACTTTAGGGGAACATATTATAGAGATCTAGAGAGAGAGTCTTTTATTCTTAAAGGTTTTCACGTTCTTTTTCTAGTTTTTCTTTGTATTCATTCTTTTCTGTGTAAGGCAGAAAATTCACTTGTAAGGTTCATCGAGTGATTCGAGCAAGAGTGGCGAAAGGATTTATACGAGTAAGTCGCAGAGAATCCGAGTAGAGTCTTGTAACCCGTTGATAGTGAAGATTCTGTAATTGAGGTTTTTCTCCCTGTGAAAGGGTTTCTTCGTTATTTTTCTAGTGTGATTATTTTTTACTTTGTGTGATTTCTTGGTTTGGCGAATTTTTCAGCGTTCCTTGAATCTCACGTCTAGTCTTAGAATGGCTTCATTCAGTCCTTGAATGACTTCAGTGAGGACTGTTATTTGGGTTTGCATGGTTATCGTTTGAGCTAGTAGCCAGCAGTGTACTGATAACTTGAAATTTGCAAAAAAAAATTGGCTAAAAGAGGCTCAGAAAAATATTCTGAAGTGTCCTGAAGTGTCGTCGGAGTTTCACCGGATGTTGTCAGGGCACTAGTCAAGTCGCTAGAGCTTCACCAGAGGGAGGCGAGACCAGTGGTGGTGTTTGCTGCAGTTGGGTGTCACTAAAAATTCACAAAAGTGAATTTGCTAGGTTGTTGCTGACGTCAAGCAAAGAGTTAGGGCTTTGGATTACGATGGCGGCTGGGGTTTTGGACTTTCATGGCGGTTAGGGCTTTGGAATATGATTGCGGTTAAGGTTAAGGGCTCTTGACAGTGAATAAAATTCTGATTTGAGAAAGGTTGATGTAGGATTACAGAGAAGAAGAAAGAGGAGAAGAAGAAAGAGGAGAAGGAGAGGGAGAGTGAGAGCAGCAGCCGTAGGAGAGAAATTGTAATCAAAATATTATTCCATCAATAATCTTCTGTTAACCCAACGCTAATTAGGGTTTAAATAGAAAATTCATGGGCTTAATATAAAGGACTAAAATAAAATAAACCTAACAGTAGAATTGCCCAAAACAAATGGGTCCAAAAATAAGTAAAATAAAACTTAATTAGCGAAACTAAAAATTAATAATCAGTTCATAATAGTAATGCTGGGCCTCTTTGGCCCGACGCCTATACACATGCCCATATTGTTTACTAGTGTCCACACCACTTAGACCCTTAATACAACACTAGTTACATATAATTGAAATTATTGGAAAAATTGTCACACATGCAACAGAATGGTTTATACAAAAAGAAACTGTTACCTCTGCAATCTTAAAACTAAATGTTAAAATGCTGATTAGTTTAATTGCTCTAGGATTAGTAGCTGATGCTTTTACCTGGAGAGAGTATCCTTTGGGGGCTTAACATGCTGGTTTTTACACAGCTTGGAATTCCTTTCTGTACTTAAAAATTGTTACTGGATATGAGTATTAGGTAGCAGGCCAGGTGTCTCATTTGCAAACTCCAAAAGCTCCATTTTTGTGATGGTGGAATTGTGTGCATCTATTTGCTTGCTAATGAAGTAAATGTTATTTTTAATTGTGTAAGATAATGTTCTCTAAAAATGTATTAACTAATAAGGTGGTGTTTGGATGGCAAAAAAAGTACAACAAAAGTATAAAGATTTGATGTAAAAGTCATATATGGTGAAATTTGATTGGAAGAAAGTACAAAACATTGGTAAAAATTAGTGAGTTTTGGTTGGTTTCGGTAGACCAAACACTCCCTAAGTTGCATGGGAAACACCCATGTGATCAATGTTAAGTCATACATGGTTAAGGAGGATCCAATTATCTGGGAGTATGTGTGTGCCTTCTCATAATTCACTGGCACAATAATAGCACAAGTATCCTTGGGAAATGAAATTATGCAAGTGCTTATTCCATCTTGCCAACTTATCTTGGTCGGTGTGATTGCATGAAGAATTGGTTCTATAGTTGTTCTAAATTCTAAATTGGCACCATTGTATATGACAATTACTTGTTTTTTTTTTTCCTGTGGCTACAGTCGGATCTTCTGGTTGTGAAGAAGAGAAATAGACGTTACTGTCCTATATATTTCAGAAAGGTTTGTTTGAGCCATAGAAATAATATTTTTCACAGCACAACTTTGTGAGTTGCAAATATGCCTTTATGATTATGTGACTAAATTATGATTTGTGACTGAAACAGGAAGATATCGAAAAGGAACTTTCGGCAGTCTCAAGAGCGTCAAGGGGAGCAGCGGTTTCTCAACACATCATGGTATCAGTGTCATTCCCCCCCACCTCCTTTCTCATCTGGTGTGTGTATTGTTGGCAGTAAGGATGAAAATTTCCCAAGTACATACTCTCTTTGTAACTTGTGAACTCCTCCTTCGATAAAATCTTTCATATCGTTATTACGACACTCATATTTTAGCAGTTTCTTTCTTTATATAACAGCTGACTCTGACATCAGTGACGTGAGTATCACTGCAATGGTTGAAATTGGTATGGATGTGAGGTTAGGATATGATGAAGAATAGCAAAAGTGAAATCAGAGACCGCACACTTTTTAAGTCATCCTCATATTGTTGTAAAGACATTCATATTTTAGTTGTTAATTTCTCAATTATTTTACATCTGATGCTTCTACGTGGACATCACAGACACCAGTTACATTGTGATGGTTGAATTTGAATGGAGTTAGGTTGCCATGTTTAACCATTTGACCTATATCAAAATTGTGATCGATGCAAAGATATGGAGGAGAATTGTAAAATTGAAATGAGAAACGATACCTATTTCCTAAGGTAAAATTTTGAGGCGGAAAAAAAAAATTGAAAAAGGAAGTAGCCCCTTGGAAATGTCTCTATTTGTTTTTCAAATGGTTGGTGTTTCCTTTCAGATTTTTCATCGAATGGTTATGAAATTTTTACTTAAACAAATTGGATAGACAGTATAAAGTTCAATTATTACGTGATCTCTATGTTGTTCACTTGAATTGTGTCTAAGTTGAAAGTGATTTTTCCCCCCCATTGGGTCACAATACAGAAGAAGTATGAACGTCAAACATATCTAGAGAATATTTCTTAATTCAGAAAATTTAGCGAGGATCTGAGATTTGGATCTTGGCGAATTTACTGGGCCTGAATTTTAGGTTGTTTTTTGTGTTTTGAATCATGGTGTTGTGAGAGGTTTGCTTTCTGAATTATTATCACTCCTGAACAATAGTACGGTCATCGGTTGTTATTTTCTTCAACAGGTGGGAAGTTTGGAAGATGTTCTTAAAAAAATGGAGGTAACAGGATTGGAATGTTGGATTCGTTGAGTTGGTATTTTTTTTTTCTTTTTTCGCTTTGCTGTGTGAGAGTATTGTAAACACATTACTACTTTCTTTGTTGATGCCAGATGAATGAAAAGAACTCTGGCTGGGAAGATCTTATTTTTATTCCTCCTGGTAAAAGTCATCATCAACACATTCAAGAAGTGGTGAATGCATGAGTTGGTGCAGAACTTCTGCTGATCATATGAGATGATCTACAAGTAGGTGGCAAACACACTGCACGTTTACGAGGCTCCTAGCTGAGTAGGTCAGCCAACATGACTCTCTCTCCCTTCTGTTTGTGTGTGTGTTTGTGTGTGTGTGATGTTTGTATTAAAGGGTATGAATTTGTTGATGTTCAGATGATGGTCTGGGTAACAGGAAGATACTGAGAAGAGTGCCATAAACTAACGCATGATTTAGGAAGCGGTCAGTAAGATGAGATTTCAGACATTCTATTCATCAAGTCCAACCGTACCTTATCTATACAGTTTGATCATTTTGATGTTTCCATGGGTTGTATCAATGATTAATAATCATATGCAGAAGCAACAGACTGCACTATTGCAGTTGTGCCCACACCTTGGCACTTTGGATGTGGAAGATCATGCATTGTTTGTCTCTCTTTACTTTTTGGTTTGAGTAAATTAGTAATTTGCTTACGTGGCTTTTTCTAACCCATACGACTTTTTCACCTGATCACCACCGTGGATGGAAATTGGGCAATGCACAGTGCTATGTTAAATTAGGCTGGCAGCACAGGGAGAGGTGCTTCTATTTTGTTCACGAATCTTCTCAACTGGTTTAATATTTATCATGTATTGGCTGAGGTCTTACCTCTCATCTTTTGATGACGGCTTACCAATTGATTTAACAGCTAAAAAATAAAAGGGGAAAGTGGCAGCAGTTAATCAGTTTCCTTCAGTCTTAGAATTTTGGAAAGTGATGGGGCACCATCTGGATGCTGCTCACCTCCGTCGCTTTCCAAAGCGAGATTAAAAAAAAAAAAAAGCGACAGATTATTAGTATTGGTTTGGAACTTTGGATTGCAATGTCATCTTTCGTAGACAAACTGGAATTTTCGTGGAATGTTGTTCCTGGGAAGCTCCTTGTATTTTCACGGGGACGTGGAGTCGCAGATAATGTGTTTGTTATTGCCGCAACCGCTCTTTGCTCTCCATCAATGGTTTTTGTTTAGGCTGATTGTTGGTTTTTCTATTTTTTATTTTTGGTTAATTGAAATTTATTAGTAATCATGATAACAAATGATTCATGCTAATGTACTCGTTCTGAATGATTTAGTTGAAGCAAGCCCGACTAAAGTTCATGCCAACCAGCTGAAGAAACAAAGAAAGGGGATAGGGTTGATGTCATCGTGAGCTAGCTGAGCCAATTTTCCAGTGCCAAAAGCGTGGATCATCTCTAATGGAACGGGAATTACTGATTCCCTCAATTCGTTACCGTAAGCAGTCATTCATTTACAGGGGTCTAAAAGTCCTTTGGGCCGCATGTTACTTACGCCCAGGAAGGGACAGTAAAAATTTGAGTAACCAACCCTGCCAGTTGACAATTGGTATTCAATGTCTCTTACAACGGGTGTTGCAATTGTGAAAGTCATAGACAATAAGGATTCAATATCTCGCACAATGGGTGTAGCAATTGTGGTAGTCCAACGTATGTTTCAATTTGGTCGGGCAAATCAATGAGGGCAATTTGGTGAGGTGGTGGTGGTGATATCCAACCTAAATCAGAGTCATTATCCCACAATAAACACGCGTATCAATCAAATAAGAGAAAGAAAAACATATTATATCTGCAACAACCTAAAACAAACATAAACATGTATATATATATTTTAGAGAAGAAAATATTGGTGGAGCCTTCCGATTTCGTAACAGCCGAAAGCAACTGTTCACTGCACGTTGGACTTTGACGCGGCACCCACAAGAGTTGTTGGGGAAATTTTTTTTTGGCTGAGCTGCTGCTTCTAAAATTTAATTATATGACGTTCCTACCATTAATCCCCCTATGGGTTCACCAACAATTGCCAACTTTACCATTTTACCCTTGTTTCTCCACCCGCTGTGCTCCGTGAATTAAAGGGTACCGTTGGAAATTCAAAATAATTCACTAGATACACTGATCACCAACACCACATTGCAAAGAAGTAAAGCCTTATTTTCTCCCACCCTTTTGTTTTCAAGGGAAGGAAATCCAAACAAGGAAAAGTACAGCTGTTGCTTTCTTTCTCTCTGTTGTCTCTAATTACTTCCCTTCAAATTTAACTCTGATTTGGCCCCTTCTTATATTCTCTAACTGCAGATTTATGTCCATTTAAGTCACTAAATTTGCATCCAGATTTTACAAGTCAACCAGAGTTAGCAGACCTAAATAGCTTCGGCTTAGGAGGGGTTGTTGGAGGAGTTTGGCCCTTCAGAAGATGATGACGAACTTTTCGACCATGATGAAGTCTCTTCCTTCAAAGTCTTTGGTCATCAGAATCAACCTAGTTTTCCTTGCTCTGTTCCTTGTCATCTATGCAACTCTTCTTCTCCGGCCATCTTCTTCCTTTTATCGCGAGAATGCAGGTGCTATTATCGGGTGCTCTTTGCGCGAGTGTCATCACAAGGTAAGGTGAGCGTGCGTTAACTCCTGTTGAACAAACAAAAATGCTATTCTACAATAAAACACAGTCCCAGAGTAGTGTAATATGTATATATATATATATTTTTAAAGAGAGAGAGAGAGAATTAATCTGAATTACGTTTGAATTTTTTTTCAGGTGGACAATGGGATCAAGATGAAGGCTGTATTGGAAGAGAATCCTCAAGCCAACCACTCGCATCCCAATGGGAAGAAGGTTAAGCAAGAGATGCCAAGCTTCTTGAGGGACATGGGGAAGGGAATGAAGATTGGGATGGTGAATATGGAAGACGAGGACGTCAGCGAATGGAGCATCCATGGACAGACCATACCCATTTCATTCGAGCAAGTTTCGGAGTTTTTCGAATGGAAGGACCTCTTTCCAGAGTGGATTGACGAAGAAGAAGAGATTGATGGGCCTTTGTGCCCCGAAATCCCAATGCCCGACTTGGAGAAATATGGGTATATGGACATGGTGGTGGCCAAATTGCCGTGCAAGAGTCCAGAAGAAGGGTGGGGGAGGGACTTGTTTAGGGTGCAGGTGCATTTGGTGGCAGCCAAATTGGCCGCGAAGAGAGGGAAGAGAGACTGGAATGGGAAGACGAAGGTGGTGGCTGTGAGCAAGTGCAGACCAATGCTTGAGGTGTTTAGGTGTGATGACATGGTGAGACAAGAAGGTCCGTGGTGGTTCTTTGAGCCTGAAATGGCAAGGCTTGAGCAGAAGGTTTCTCTGCCTATTGGGTCTTGCAATTTGGCTCTCCCTCTCTGGGAAAGAGGTAGGTTTTCCAAATTCTACTCTCAATCTTGAGGATTTCTTGCTCTCTAATTATTGCTGGTGGACTTCTCTTAGGGAGTGGGGTATGTGGTTAAAAAATTAAAGTCTGAATATTATAGGATTAATTATTAAGCTTTTTAGCCTCGCAATTTTTCATCTGATTTTATTTCACTTCCCAAAAAATTAATATTTAAATTCTCAATAGAGAAAAAGAATAACCTATTTAAAATTATATATAATAAATACCAAACATAATTAAAGCAAAAGTAAAATTTTGCATATAATATACTAAATATAATTGAAACAAAAACAATATATTATTGAAGTAACATTTATCCCCTTCTAATCTATTCCACAAACACCCTTCGAAGTTATGTCATGTTGTTGGAAATTACTATATGGTTAGATCATAAAAATATATAATAAATGGAGATTAAAATGATAGAACTGTAATTAAAAAAATATTGTTACACAACAAGAGGAATTACGTGGAATCCTTGTGGAATTACATAGAAGTTTATTTTAATCTTTTTATTCAAATTCTAAATAACTTCCTTCTTGACATAGTATTTGATTTCAAAATATAATTTAAATATATATAATGAAATCGTTAAATTGTCAACTTATAATCATTTTAATATCGAAAAAAAAATTACTATTTATACCTCACTTTTAATTTTTTACATTTTATCTTCTCTCACAACGAATAATACTTATTCAAAATATAAAAAATTACAAGTAGAGTATAAATAGACTTACTCTTAAAAAAAAATCCTATTTTAAATATAGAAACAATAATTATTATAATAATCTGATACAAATTTTTGTACAAAAATTCTTAAAATATAACATTTCATTCTCCAATTTTTTTTTTTTTTTTATTTTTTTTTTTTGGGCTTCCTAATTGGGTTTTAGCAAATACTTGTACATGCTTGTAGTTGTTGTACCAAACGGACTTTTATTATTAGAGAGGTGTACTAACTGCTAAACAAAAGTTGGAATATTACAGGAGTAGACGAGGTCTATAATGTATCCAAGATCGAAAGCGACACGAGGGTAGTCAAACGCGAAGCCTACGCCACGGTTCTCCATTCCTCGGAATCCTACGTTTGCGGTGCAATAACCCTGGCCCAGAGTCTACTCCTAACCGGAACAAAGCGCGACCTTATCCTCCTCCTGGACAAGTCTATCTCCGTCCAAACCCGCGAAGCCCTCGCCTCCGCCGGCTGGAAGATCCGCATCATCAATCGAATCCGAAACCCGAGAGCCGAGAAGGGCTCCTACAACGAGTACAATTACAGCAAGTTCCGGCTATGGCAGCTCACCGACTACGACAAGATCATCTTCATCGACGCCGACATCATCGTCCTCCGAAACCTCGACCTCCTCTTCCACTTCCCCCAGATGACCGCCACCGGCAACGACGCCTCCATTTTCAACTCCGGCGTCATGATCATCGAGCCCTCCAATTGCACTTTCGACATCTTCATGCAGCGCCGGAAGGAGATCGTCTCCTACAACGGCGGCGACCAGGGGTTCCTGAACGAGGTGTTCGTGTGGTGGCACAGGCTGCCGAGGAGGGTCAACTTTCTGAAGAACTTCTGGTCGAACGGCACCGGCGAGGCCGGGCTAAAGAACCAGTTATTCGGGTCGGACCCTCCGAAGGTGTACTCGATACACTATCTGGGTTTGAAGCCATGGCTGTGTTACAGAGACTACGACTGCAACTGGGACATTGAGAATCAGAGGGTGTACGCGAGCGACGTTGCGCACCGGAGATGGTGGACGGTTCACGACGCCATGGATGAGAGGTTGCAGAAGTTCTGTGGGTTGTCAGAGAAAAGGAAGATCGAGTTGGAGTGGGATAGGAAGAAGGCAAGGGAGAGGGGTTCGACTGATAAGCATTGTTGGATGAATGTCACTGATCCCAGACGCTTCAATTGACATTATTGGAAACTCCTGATTTTTTTGTTTCATTTCATTTTTTTTTTCCTCTTCTTCTTTCCTTCCATCCTTTTTCATTATTTGTTCCCTTCTTTGGGGGGAGGACTTAGAAACAATTTATTGAACATGCATGTTGTTCTCGTAATTTATGAGTTAATAGATAGATAAAAATTGAATTGTTTGAGTTGATGAAATTTGTTCGGCAAAATATATTAGTATGATTATGACAAAATATCCATCTAAATGTAATTTAATTAATCACGAGACTGAAATTTTCATATCATTTTGCTTTTATTTTTTTAACAAAAATATTTTATTTCAATTTATAAATTTTATCTATTTTCAAACAAATATTTTACTTTATTATTTTTATTTTATATGCAACTATTATATATATTAATTATAACTGTATCTTGTTTCTTCTGTGATCGGGCCTCCGTTTGGTTTACTGTAAATATCTTAAAATTTCTGTAAATTTTTAAAAATCATTCACTTTTTATTTTATTATACGAATTACAAATTCACAATTTATCTCACTATCTTAATTTTTATCATTTCAAACACACCATGAGTTTAAAATTTTCAATTCAATTTCCTTATAATTGAAGATTTATAAAATATAAACAAACACATGCCATATAGAAGGGTGGTTTGAAGGTCCACAAATTACAATAAAATATATAGAATCTTTTTGGTGTTTGAAGTGGTGCAAACAAACTACAAAAAGATAAAAATAAATAGTAAGAAATTCACTTGAATGAATTTTAACAGAGAATTTTTTGAATTTTATGTAGAGATTTATTAAAATTTATAGCGATATATTTGGATTTATAAAGATTTTTAGAAATGTTAGAATTTTTTGAGTTTTGTGTAGAGATTTATTAGAATTTATAAAGGTTTTTAGAGTTTCAAATGGTCCCATTAAAAAGAAAAAGAAGCATTCTTGATTGCACTCATCTTATCCCTGTAAGCCTCCACTTATGGTGCATTTGGACGCTAAAAAAAAAAAGTAAAAAATACTTAAAAGTTGGCTCTATTATAGTATTTTGCTATTTAGTGAAACAACAACTTTTATCACTTTTCTACTCTATTACAGTAATTTAATATGACGGTGGGCCTCACTTTTTCTTACTTTTCTACTCTGCTATAGTAAAATAATTTACCAAACACACAAAAGTTGTCACTTTTTGTTCTGCTACAGTAATAATTTTACCAAACACCTAAAAGTTACCAAAAGTTGTCAAAAATTTCATTTTGATTCACCAAAC
>JAVXUM010000004.1:22832841-22846334 GCA_035590655.1 Pouteria glomerata
GGGGGGGGGGGGAGAACATGGTTGTTTGTTTTGTACTTTTTTTTAATGGTAGATATATATATATATTTTCGAAATTGATGAAGGTTAAAATTTGAAATTTTTTGTTGTTTTTATGGAGATGTTTAGCAAAATTTGGAACTCTAAACGGGCCTCTAGTTAAATTTAACAGACTTAGTTAATTTTGCACTTTAATGCGAATAACAATGGAGTCGTGTGTAATTACCCCCATTTTTTGTATCTTCCAAGTCATTTTTTATACTGCAAATCCTCTATTTTATTTCTCTGATCGATACTATTGTTCTGAAACCTGTCCTCTATATTGTTCTGTCAGTGTATTGAGCAAGGTATATCACCTGAGTCTAATATAAGTAACAAGCAGCCCGCTGAGATTGATATTACAAGCTAATGTACCAGGTTCGAAGAGGACTCTAAATCTTCTTCCGTGTACATTGCCTGTTTGCAATTATCTTTATTTCTTTAAGCACATGTATCTCTGCAAACTTCACATTCTGAACTTACATAAAACTACTCAAGCCACATTCGTCCAGTGAAAACAGATGACCCTTTCCAAGAGCAATCAAACCAACGAGGTATTAGATTATGCACATGGGTAAAAGGGTGAGAATGTAGGAAAGAAATAACGGAGAAATATTTCAGAAATTGAGAAGTGCCGTATGGTTCTTGCATTCCTCTTGACTGAATTTTTTATTTGAAATGTGCAAAGCAATAAAGTAAATGCTTTATGTGAACTGATGCTAGAATATAATTAGGTCCATCTGCATGACATGGCAGCAACTGTTGGTCCATTCCTTTCCTTTTTTGTGGGAATTCAGCAAGTGTAGAATATCACGGTTAAAGTTGCTACCTATCCTGCTGTTAACGACCAGTAGCTTATTTAGGATGTGTTTAGAGTGATAAAAAGTGAGATAAAATGAAATAAAGTGAAATAAGTTGTGGGTTCGTAATTCGTGTAGTAAGATAAAAAGTAAATAACTTTTAAAGATTATTAAAGGTTTTAAGATATTTTCAGCGTTTTATAACAAATCAAACGTAGCCTTAATGTTTTATTTATTTATTTATTATTTTTTTCGTATAACTTCCTGTATATTTCTCATTTAGATAGTTTCGCTGAAGTTACTTTCTGGACTGGTTGTGGAAATGAAGTAGCAGCAGTGGTGGAGCAAGGAACCAGGATATTGGATGCTGATTGTGTTAAAGCCAGAACTGAAACCCTCGAGTTCTGCACAGGCTGGAATGGAGGCTTTTGTATTGTAAGATTTGAATTTTCATACCAATAAAATGGGTCAGTTGTTCCCCACTCTGTGTAACTGAATATATAACATTTGTCCTTGTAAAGGAGATTAAACAATCGTTAAGAGACCATTCAGGATGATTACTTGTGTATAAGTATTGAATATCTAGCTTATCACCAATTGCAGTATGTATTATCCTTCCATTCCTTTGTTCACTAGGGGCGTGTTTGGTGCAAGAATTTGTGGAGGAAATAAAGTTAATGTATCCGTTTGGCAGCAACTAGAGAAACTAACTCTATTTTTTAACCTTTTTTTTTTTTTTTTAAGTTCTAAATGAATTTGTTTTTCACTGAAAATTTAATTTTTTTTTTTTTTTTTTTTTTTTTTTTGGGCTTTCGGTAGCTTTTAGGCATTATTCGCATTTCATAAAAAAAATTAAAAAAATAAAAAAAGAAATATTTCAAAGTAGAAGAATCTATATATGGGTGAAAAAAAATTTTCTAATATTTTTGTGCTGCACGTGGGCTTTCTTATTTGGGAAGGCAATTTTTTTAACGGCTTTCAAAGGGAATACATATTAAATAAGAGAGGGGTCAAAGTATCAGAGTTAATAGGTGAAAGGGAAAATTAAAAATTAGATATAATTGAAGAAATGTCAGTATAAGAAATTCAAAAAAAAAATCTATAATGGTGTAGAGCATTACTTCAAAGAAATAAAGTTGTAGAATTATAGTTTAATTTTAACATTATTATCGCCAATTATTTTTGTTCCATTGGACATTTTTTTTATCCAATAGCATTTTTCAATACAAAAAGAGGAGCCAACATTTTCATTTTGTTCCCAAATTTTATCTAGAATTTCACTTCAAATTTTAGTTATTTTGTAATTACTTGAATTTTTAATTAGTTATATTTCTTTTCATCGATTACTTTATCTTAAAAAATAGGACAATTAACTGTAGGATCAAAATAATAAAGAATAAAATTACAACTAATTAAAGGCTCCTTAATTGTTAAAAACAAAAAACAAAAACGAAAGTGAAGTAGAAATTTTAGGTAAAACTGTAAGCTCTGATGTAGAATTTTAAGCAAAACTTAAGGTTGAAGTGAAATTTACCCAATTCTTAAATTTAAACCCTAATTCCATCTTGTGCACCAAGCACTTGAGGAGGGAACACCACATTGTCGTAAAGGATGCCAGCAAGGGCTGCACCGATCAAGGGTCCGACCCAATAGACAGCTTGGTTCCTGAAACTCCCCCCAATTAGAGCAGATCCAAATGAGCAAGCTGGGTTCATCGAACCACCCGTAAATGGCCCCGATGCCAGTACGTTGGCTCCTACAACGAACCCGATTACCAAGGGTCCAACGGGTCCCAGTAGACCGCGCCTCGGGTCGGCTGCTGCATAGACCGTGTAAACCAAGGCGAATGTCATTACCCCTTCCAATATGGATCCTCCGAACCCGGTCATTTCTTGGGGAATCCCGTGGGTGGGGATGTGCTGCAATTTTCAAAACCTCATGGTTAAAAAATGTAAAAAATTATATTAAGTTCATTTACTTTTCCAAAATAACACATCTCTAATAAGAGTAATAAAATTATGCTCCTTTTGAAGTTAAATTTTTAGTAATTTTTAATAATTTTTTTATTATTTAATAAAATAAATAAAAAATTTTAATAATTTTTAGTAACTTTTAAGTATTTAGTAATTAAACTAAATAAAAATTTTTAGTAACTTTTAACAAATATTAAGTGTTTAATAAAAATTTTAATTATTTTTAAGTCAGATTAAAATGAAACAATCACTATACCCTAGCCAAACTACGAACTCAACAAAAAGAACAACTCTAAGTGTTTTATCAAAACTCAACAAAAAGAACAACTCTAAGTGTTTTATCAAATATCTAAAACACTAAAAATTATTTTTTATACTTCTTTTTTCTTTTTTCTCGCGAACTTACCATTAGAAAATTTGGTCATAACAACACAATTATTAAGTTATATTTTTTATTTATTTTAATAAATTTATTTTTTACTAAATTTATGGAGCAAGGATGTTTGGTGTGATAAAAAGTGAGATAAAATAAGATAATTAATAGATTTATAATTCATGCAGTGAAATAAATTTTTAAAATTTTTTAAAATTTTTTAGCAAAATTTCGTTGCATAAACGCTCCCGTTACAAAATGCATACTTTCACATACGTACGGCACCTGTGAAACTGTGGTGGTTTTCAAGAGAGGTCAAGCCATGACAGAGGCAAGCAACTGAGAAATCCAGTAGAGCATAGCCATCGGAATGCTGATGTGTCCCCCAACCGCCATCCCTAATGTAACGGCCGGGTTAACGTATCCGCCGGAAACACTTGCGGCTACGTAAACAGCCGCCGACAATGCGAAGCCATTTGCGACGACAGCCGCCACCAGGCCGGACGGATCTGTTGCAGCCTCTGGCATTGCTTTCCCTGCAATGAATCCCAAATCACTCTTATATATAATGACAAATAACGCAGAATCCGAGGGAGGAAAAAGAAAGGAACAATCGATGGAATCAAAATTTGCAACTTTTTTCTTCTTAACTCGATGCCATGGCAGATCCAACGGCGGCGAACACGACGAGGAATGTGGAGATGAACTCTGCAAGGTACGATCTGAGAGCATCCGCCTTGACCGCGTGTTCCAAACGCGAAGTTAGCGACGCCATTACTGCCGGAGAGAAGAAGAAGACGACGGCGGCGGCGGCTACTAAGATTGAACTTCAACCAATCAAAGAACTGGTTTTGTTGTTGGTTGGTTTTGACTGGAGCCGTTAAATATAGTTCTTACATTGGCTCTTTGGGAAGGCCTCGCCAGTGTCCGATCAATTATTTGATTTGGGCCTCGCCGTAATTAAAATTTATTGAGGTTTATACACTTTATTTCTTTAAAAAAAAAAAAAAAAAAAAAAAAAAAAAAAAAAAACTTAATCGTTTGAATGAAAAGAGAGGTTTTGGAATCAAACTTTGATGACTTTTAGGATGTTTGAATTTTAATTTCTAATGGAAAAAAAACATGTCGAAAATATTGAAAAATGTGGTATCCTAACGTAATTTTTTTAAATTAGATGTATGCAAAACTAGGTTTGATTCCTATTGCTCATAGATTCGAGACTGAATTGAATTTTATTAAGTAAAAAAATTTAGAATCAAAATTGAACTTATTATTTAGAATCAAAATTCAATTTGGCTTAGGTTGATAGGATAATGTTATATTTTACAAATATATATATATATGTAAATAAAATATTAATTTAAACCCAATTTTATCAGTTTGGTTTAATTTGAATCTAAAAATATATTAACTCATAAATAAATAGGACCTATAAAGTTTATATTACATTTCCTTAAAAATCCTCAGCTAAATATTTCATTCAAAAAGTAATTTTTCACCAATTTAATGTCATAACATTACCTTTATACCCTTATTATTAAAAAAAATACTCATATTATAATATGGTGTATCTTATTTATAAAAATTAAATTATAATTAATTTACTAAATTTTTTTATGAACCTTTTCTATATTAGTATAATTATACATTTAAATTATTATTAATTTTTTCTATTAATAATCTAATAAACTAAAATGTAAGAGAGAAAAATTTACTTTTTCTTTTTCTTCCACCTCATTTTCATTGGCATCAACTAATAACAGAAAAACCTTACTTTTAATTTTCTTTTTTTTATAGCATTTTTATATTAATAATAAAAATATAAAGGTAATTTTATAATCATAAATTGGTTAAAGATTATTTTTTGGATGAAAAATCTAATAAAAAGGAGGTTTAAGTAAATATTTATAAAACCTATTAAATTTAAGTATACAAATTCAAAATTGTAAAGTATAGGTAAAATAAACCCTTACTAAATTCTAGCTAGCAGGGGAATACAGAATGACAAAACAAATCCACCATATATTTCTATTAACTTGTTTCTCACTTTTCTTTTCTCGATGCGCCAAACAAAACCTACAAAATAAATAAATAGACAAATAAGGTGAATTTTTACTACCCAGCTTACTTTCTTTCCTTCAAAAATTAAATAAGAAAAAAATTATATTTTTTTATTTTTTAATTTTATATTTTTTTTCTATTGCACTATAATCAAATCTAAAATTTAAATAAATTATATTAATTGATGATATGATATATATAATATGTATTTTTAGTTAAATTTGATACAACATAGTTAAAAATTTTTCACCACTTGACGTAGTTGTCTAACACTCTATCCACCACAATAATCGTGTGTTTGGAGTGACGAAAAATAACGAAAAATAATAAAAATAGTGATTTGAGTAATTTTTTTTATATTTAACACTTGACTACCAAATCACGTTTCAGAAATTGACACGGGATGTCTTGTACTGCCCCATACTGAACAAAGATAAGATTCAATTGTTGGTTACCTGACTGAGTATTACCCAACTGGGGGCATATGTAAATAATCTGATTGAGATAATCTGACTAGGGGCATCTGTAGATGACTCGACCGGGGTTCACCCGATCTAGGGCCTTAGTCCCAGTTGAGCGTAAGGTTGTTTCATTTCTCTTATTGAAACTTTCTGAATGGAAAATTTTTAGTCCTTTTTCTACTCTATCTTAGTAAGACTTTCTCAATCGAGAACTTGACAAAATAGCTTATATCACAAATTATATGTATAAATATTTTCTAACGTATTTTGTGATACTTGCCTTTAGAAGTGTTACTGGCTCTTAACAGTTTTGATGACTAGTTAAAAATAATCTACATTAGGATCTACAAGTACAGGTGGTATAATTGGTTGGATAAGAAGTGTTACCAGGATTTGCATTGAGATATACAAGTACAGGTGGCATAATTTGGTTGGATAAAAAGCATAATCCGGTAAAACTCACATATACCCTACTCATGTAGATCATATCTCTTTATATAAATATCATCTTTTTTTGGTACTCAGGTACACAATACATTTGCCTTACTTTTACACTGTCAAAATACTCTCTCGAACTTTTTGCTAACTTAGGTATCGAAAGTTCTTTGACAGGCATTACACCAGTATATAAGACAGCTTTCCAGACTTTGATTGGATCATTTAAAGCACACAAGTTCACTGACTTATCAATTGATGCTATTTGTGAGAATCGAAAGGGTCACGAGCCCGTCAATCACAAGTGCACCATTTCCAGTCCCGCAGTCCTCAATTGGAGGGCTCTAATGATACCATAATTATTTTACATCAAAAAAGAGTCAAGAACTAAGACAACTTATAAATCTCTCTACCTCTCCTCTTGGCACTATGAGTTTTAAAATCGTGTACGCATTAGATTCAGTGGGAACTCTAGGGTTAAGCGTACTCTAATGAAAGTAATACCAGAATGGGTGACCTCCTGGGAAGTAACTAACTTAACCCAAAGCAAACAATATCTGTCAGGAAGACCTACAATATGCGGACGAAAATAAAACATTATCAGAGATGAATAGTATTACTTTTTGAGTTTTGCTTAAGAATATTGGAGAGAGAAGCCGTTCAAATGGATTTTTTGATCTATCTCAACAAATTTATATTAAAAATTTTTAAAAGTTGTTAAATTTTTTAATTTTTACGTCATAATATTAGATAGAGAAACCGTGCAAATAGATTTTTGAGTTCGTTGCAATGGATTTATATTAAAATTTATTGAATTTTTTTTTTTAAATTTGTAAAATATTTATTTGAGTTTGTGAAATTGTTATTAGAATTTCTAAAATTTATTTTTGGGATTTGTAAAATTTGTTAAGATATATAGTTATATATAAATTTATAAAAATTTTATGAAATATGAGATAAAAAAAATATGTAAGAGAATTTCAAAAATTTTTAAAATTTTTTATAAAATTTTTCATGTTTTCAGAGGTTTTTTTTTTTGGGGTGCCAAACAGGCACTAAATATTCTCTCTCTAAAAATAACCTCAGGGTCCCAAGGCCATGATAAACCAATTATCGAGTAAGATTACCAGTGTAACCAAACACGAGCTTGTATTCGGGGCTCTCCTTCTGTACAGTGTAGATCTGGGGGGAAGAGAGAGAGAGAGAGAGAGAGAGAGAGAGAGAGAGAGGATCATCTGTCCAACTGGTTACAGCTCGAGCGCAGATATCCAAATTTGGAATTGCAGTATGGTGGCTCTATTGACTCAGAACCCTTAAGAAGAGCGGTCTCGATATCACCGGAGACATCGAGATCGACTGCCACCGTGCACTGAAGGCGGCCGCAACCTTAGAGAGAAAAAGGTAATTGTTTCTCTCCTCTCTTTATATATGTACATATCTATGCATACATATCTGTCCTATTCTTTTGATTTACTGCATGTTTAATTCTAAAGCTAATGGACTAAACTCCTAATGTTCTTTGCTCAGCTAGACTCTAGGGGAAGAGAATTTGGTTCATGAGACTAAAATCCTAATGTTCTATATTAATGAAACAATCTTTCCCAAATGAAAATTTAGTTCAACCCCTTTTGGGTTTTCCGATGTCTCATTGCCCAAAACCATGGTAACACCAGTAATAAGTCAAAGAACATTGAAATTTTTCTTTATTATTTCTATCCTCTTTAGTTTTGGTTTACTCTGCCTCCTCGCATTGCCCATGATTTGGATATTGTCACTGCTCTTAATTCGTGCATCTGATGGTTTTTGTCATATATAACCAAACTACCTTCACCTCTTTTACCTCAATTTATCTTTAATCGGTGGTACCTTTACCATCTCATAAATCCAGTCATTCATAATCCCATCTTTTTTGTTGTATCATACTTTCACCTGAGCATTCTAATCTCAGCTACATTCATTTTGTTGATATATGTATCGTTATGAAATGCTTTGGTATAATTTAGCAAGTCCAATCGTTGTTCTATAAAATTTTCTTTTATTCTTAAATGTATACGAAATTTACATAAAACATCGAATGCATTCTTTCACGTAATCCATCCTGGCTTAATTCATTGGTAACATTCCCACTAATCTCTCACTCCACTTGTATGCTTTTCAAGTATTTCTGGACCTTCAATGCCAACTATTCCTTCATTTGTATTTTGATTGTATTTTGGGTTGTTACTTATAAAAAAAAATTTCATTTACAGATTGTCAATTATTTTTTACTTGCCAAAGTCAAACCTGGCCAATGTTTAGATGTGAGTTTCACACACTAGAAGCTTAGTATTTCAATATTTCATCATTTTTTTTATTCAAATATGTTGAAAATGTTTGATTTTGGTATGCATCAGCTATTGAATTTTTTGTTCTCTTTTAGATGTCCAATGATGTGGAAAATCCCAAAAATGGTGAGGCCCAGAGAGGTCCGGATGCCCCTTCCCATTCCAGTGAAACTCAAGTCACTTGGTACAGTGGCTTTCTCCAGCAGGCATCAGTTTATGGCATTGCTGCCGGATACTGCCTTTCAGCATCATTACTCTCCATCATTAACAAATGGGCTGTGATGAAATTTCCCTACCCTGGGGCACTGACTGCTTTACAATACTTTACAAGTGCAGCTGGTGTCTTCCTTTGTGGTAGGCTTAAGATCATAGAACATGATCCTTTAGACCTTCTCACGATGTGGAGGTTCCTCCCAGCAGCAGTTATATTCTACCTCTCTCTTTTCACCAACAGCGAACTCCTCCTCCATGCCAATGTTGACACGTTTATTGTCTTCCGTTCGGCAGTACCTATCTTTGTTGCTATAGGAGAGACCGTGTACTTGCACCAGCCATGGCCAACAGAAAGGACGTGGATCTCCCTTGCCACCATCTTTGGCGGTAGCGTGCTTTACGTAATAACAGATTACCGGTTCACACTCATGGCTTACAGCTGGGCCTTGGCTTATCTGGTGAGCATGTCCATAGATTTTGTTTACATTAAGCATGTGGTCATGACCATTGGCTTAAATACTTGGGGTCTTGTGCTGTACAACAATCTTGAGGCTCTGCTACTGTTTCCACTAGAGCTACTTATCATGGGCGAGCTAAAGAAGATAAAGCATGAAATATCCGATGAATCTGATTGGCATTCTTTCCAAGTGGTTTTGCCAGTTGGGTTATCATGTTTGTTCGGTTTGGCAATTTCTTTCTTTGGGTTTTCTTGCCGGAGGGCAATATCTGCAACGGGTTTTACTGTTCTTGGCATAGTGAACAAGCTATTGACAGTTGTGATAAATTTGGTTATCTGGGACAAGCATTCATCCTTTGTGGGCACAGTTGGGCTTCTAATTTGTATGATAGGTGGAATTATGTACCAACAGTCTACAAGCAACAAGCCTAAAGCTGTAAAAGAAGTAACAACACAAGAGAGTGAAGAGGAAGAACAGAAGCTACTTGAAATGCAGAGCACAAAAGAAACTAAAGATGATGATAAGCAAGTTACGGATTCAGGAGATGGAAAATAAGAGGTACATTCAGTATTTGATTGTCATTATCTTGTTAAAATCATTACACCCGATTCTTTACTCGGTAAATACTGTGGAGATCCTTCATTGATCTGCAAAAGTTGAATTTGAACAGAAATACCGGTGACCGGCTGGATTCTGGGCTGTGATCGGCCCTGGACGTAGCAGAGGCAGATAACCCAAATTTGTTTTTGTGTTGATAATTCATCTTTTCGTTGAATCTGTTTCGTCAGCCTATAAAAAATATTTTGGGCTGGAATTTGGTATTTCTTTTTTATTTATTTTTCTAGAGGTATTTGTAGTTGTTAAAGAGTTTCAGCAAAATGGGATCTTCGCTGAGTTTTGAGATAAATCAAGTGCCTCACTAGCTGTTAGGGATAAAAATTGGCCGTTCTTTTAGTGGATTTGTATATTACATGTCTCTATCCTCACGTCTGGTTAAATTACGGGATTCAGGGGGAAAAAAAAAAAAAAAATCTGCACGTTGAATCTTCTTTTGAAAACACCCCTCTCCAATTTTAGCGCTTATACTATTATAAAAAGTAAGGGTAATTGGGTAAGTTTGTTTTGTTTTGTTTGATAAATGCTAAATACATTTTTTGAAACAAATGTTAAAATACATTTTACTTTTAACCTTTTTACACTTCAAAAGTTTGGTTATTGGATCTTCTTTTACCCCCTGTTTTAACCCCTGCCCATTACTTTAGTTAGGGGGCGCTCAGAGTCTCAATTAAACTAAAAAAAAAAATTAAAATTTTAGAGGTTTTAACTTTTTTAAATTTTAAAAAATTTTAATTTTTTTAAAAATTCTATTAAAATCTGTTGAAATGTATTTTAATAGATTTTGATAGATTTTTTTAAAAAACTTGGACTGACATTTATATCAAAAAAAAATTTTAAGATTTTTTACTAATATTTTATTACGGGTCACTCTATATAATTTTTAATAATTTTATATCAAATCAAACATAAATATTCAATCATTATTTTAAAATAAATTTTTACACTTTAAATTTTAAAAAATTTCATTTTTGATTTTTTTTTTAATCTTTTTGGGTATACCAAACAATTTCATAGGGGGTGTTTAGAGTAACGAAGGATAATGAAAAACGTGATTTGAGTAATATCTGGGTGTTTGGTGGTAAATTACGTTTTTCATATATAAATAGTAAAAGATATTGACAAAAAGTCGAGAAATCTATTGGAACGGATTTGAAATCCGTCGGAACGGTTTTCAAATTTCTTTAAAAAATATTGACAATGAGTCTTGTTTGGTAGCTTAGATAACGGTGGTCACGTTAAAAAAAAATTACAGCTATTCTATTAATCAAACTCGAGTTATGCAATTTTTTTTAGAGTTGTAATAGGTGTGAATGTGTAAAAAGTAGTAGAGAATTTTAAAATTTTTCGGTGTTTTTTAAAGCCCCAAACACCCCATAGTGGTGGACATGAGATGAGATATTGATTGTTGAAGTGTTTTATTTGGCTTTCAGGAGTTGCAATGAAAGAATCAATGGATAAGATTTATTTATATTTAAATTACATGTGACTTTTCGTATTCTGCATTTACTGTATTTTAATCAGATTTTTTAAACTTTTATTTTTATTTTGAAAATAATTTTAATTAAATTAAAGTAGAACCTTTAGATTAATCGTAATCAAATTCTACCCGTTGATTTCTTAACTACAGTGAATTCCTCACTTCAGTCCCTTAAAACTTGTTTTATTTGGACTTTAAGGGCTGATTTATTTAAATTTATGGTCTTGATTTAATCAAAAATTTTCAATTCAGTTAAATAAAATTTATTAACTCAGTTAATTTTATTTTTAATTAAGTCAAATAAAATTTATTAATTTAGTCAAATTTATTTTAGTAAAATAAAGACAATTGATTTAAGCACACAAAAAACACTTCAACAATCAGTATTCCACAAGGGATGAACCAAGCATATAAATATTTTATTAGTTATTAAGTCGAACTAAATGACCTAAATTGAGGGAGAAAAAAAAAAGAAGAAGGAGAGAGAGAAGAAAACAGGATTTGGATTTTGAATTTCAAGTTAATTTACTTAAACTCATTTATTTTTTAAATATATTTTTAATTAATTGCTAGATAAAATATATTTTAATTAAATAGAATCACATACAAATACTAAAATATTACAAAATATATTTTTTAATTATTTCAGACTGAGCCAAATTTTAGTCAATTTTCACAAGTTCAAGTTCAGGCTGTTAAACTTAAAAAAAAAAAAAAGTCAAGCTTACCGATCCCATTATCCTTTTTTTTTTTAACTTAAATTATATTTTTAAAAAAATAAATTTTGATGTTGTATCCTTTAAATATTCTAGTTTTAATTGGATAAGGGGTCACCTATGATTAATTTACATTAAAAATTGTTTAGTAGTTGACTGTCATATGATAAAACAAGGAGGGCGTATGAATAATTATGACAAACCTCTGGTCGGATTTTTTTTTTAATTCATAATAAAATCCAAAAAGAGGAAGTGAAAAAATTGATAAATTGTATTATTAATAAATAATATGAATAACAGGGCACCGTTTTAAGAAGGAATTAACAGCAATATTAAATATACATCACAAAAAATATCAGATGACACCGACTGTCTATTGATCACCAAACACCAGTTGTAAGAACTGGAAACACCGCGCGAACACACTACACCAACCCCAACCGCCGCCGCGATGGCGCTGCCGTCGTCGTCTGTGCTTCTTCGCCTCCACCATTCGCGAATATTCCGGCATGTCTTCTCTGCATATATCGGTTTCTCCGTCGATATCACCACCGTAAAGATCATAATTCCAGCATTGCCTTGCACCACCACCAGCACTCCAACCGCCACCGCAGCTGCCACTGCAACTGCCGTCCATACTAGCCATGACTTTGAAGACTTAAAAACTCTCTATCTCTCTTGAAAATTCTCTCTCTCTCTCTTTCTCTCTCTTGAAAAATCTATTACTTTAGTGAAGGGCCCGGGGCACGTGTCAAAATGATTTCTTGCTTGTATCTGTGTATATATACGTATAGGATCCTAGTTATATCCGAATCAAATAAGGAGTTTTGCGTATAAATATTATTTGTTGTCATCCAATTATATGTTTAGTGGTTTATTATTATTGAACAATAAAATAAATATATAATTTGTTATTACTCAATTATTATGTGACCTATTATTGTAAAATAAAATAATTATTATATATTGGCCAACAGTATTATGTAATTTATTATTATTCACTAAATGAAAAAAAAAAAAAAAAATATAATACTTTTGTTGCACTCTCTATGTTACTTATTTAAAGTCAAATTCACCAAAACAATAATAATAATAATAAAAGAAAAGATGTTAAAATTTTACATTAGTTAGGATACATGATACCTTTCTCAAACGCAGCTTTTATTCCATTCTCTTTCTTTTGAGGCTTTTAAAATTAGGCCCTAATTCAAACATTATCCTATTATATCAAATATACAACCCTTATTAAAATCCCTTAAATAATAATAATAATTTTTATTTTTTTTATATCCAACCTTCTACAACAAAAAAAAAATTAAAGGACATAATTAATTTTTAACTTTAATTAGTTACGAGATAAAGATTGAAAATAAGGGAAGAAATTTCCAAATTTACCCTATTGAGTGGTAACTTTTCAATTTTACCCAAATTGTATTAACATTCTACACTTACCCAATTTTGTAACTCGCGTATCTGACACTGTGCACTGCAGTGCCGTTTTGGCCATGTGCAGTGCCGTTTTGGCACAGTGCAGTGCCGTTTTGGCCC
>JAVXUM010000004.1:22850557-22860738 GCA_035590655.1 Pouteria glomerata
CTAATTCTACTCTTCTCTCTATGATCACTCTTCTCTTTTCCTATCTTCTTCTTCTTCTCTCCCTACTTCTTCTATTCTCCAAAGACAGTTAGGGTCTATAAACCTAACAGAATACTGAAGACGCATTTAGCTTGACATTTTTTGTTTCTTGTGTTTTGGGATTCTCCGTGTTTTGAATTTTATGTGTAAACCCGGTTTTTGTTCTCTAAAACCAGTTTTGAAAACACAAGTGACCAAATGTGTTTTGCATTATTTTTATTATTTTAAAAAATGCAAAATGTAAAATAGGTTTAAAACATGTATACCAAATGGACTCTTATCGTTTCACTTTGGTTATTGACAATATTGCTAAGTATATTCAAGACGACATCCCTTAGTGTATGTTGCTATCAAATGATATTGTATTGGTAGATCAAACTAAATCCAGGGTTAATCATAAGTTAGAACTTCAAAGACATATTTTAGAATCGAAAGGATTCAGAGTAAGTAGGACTAAACAGAGTATATACATTATAAATTCAATAGAACAAAAATTATGAACGAGTGCATAGAGAAAATTGAGGATCAAAAAGTGCTAAAGAGTGATCATGTTTTATACTTTGGATCAATTATTCATGCAAATGAAATGATTAAAGAGGACATTATCCAAATGATTCGAGTAAAGTGGTTAAAATAGAGAAGTGTCTTGAATGTTTTATATGATTGAAGAATACCTACTAGCTAAAAGGAAAATTTTTATAGGACGATTATAAGATCAACTATACTTTATGATACAGAGCATTGAGCTATTGAGAAACAATACTCTCATAAGAAAAGTGTAGTGGAAATAAGGATACTAATATAGATGTCTAGTAATACAAGAAAATATAGGATAAAAAATGGATATACCTGAAAGAAAGTTGAGGTGGCACCAATAGAAAAGAAGTTGAATTTAAGATGGTTTGGTCATATCGAACGTAGATCTAGAGGTACACACGAAAACTGAGCTAATTCAAGTAAAAAGATAAAATGTAAACATAAAATTACATGAACTAAAATTGTGAAAAAAAAGACTGAATTTAATATAACCTTACAAAAAACATAACCTATGACAAATGAATGGAGAAAGATAAATTCTGTAAATGACCCCAACTAGGTTGGGACTAAGATTTTATTAAGTTGAGTTATATTTTGAAAACTAATATTTTAATATAATCACGTTGTTTAAATGGAAGGACACTAAAAATGCGAGTCCAAATGTCACCACGATCGATCACTATTTACTGAGTCCAACCAAAAAGTAACCCAAACCATTCATTATTAAAAACATATAATTCAATCTTAAAAGATCACCCTACACCTCACATCTTATCAATGTTTGTCAAAGTGGAGAGAGAGAGAGAGTTTTATTTTTATTTATATTTTTAATTTTTTTTTTTTTGTACAAATTGGTCTGAATAACCTGACCTAAGTTCAGGTCCTCTTCCCTGCTTTCTGAATCCTAAGAAATATTAGGATTCTCTACAAATCACATAGATACAATTTCGATTTACCACAATTCACCACCAACTGGCACTTTATATCTGACAGTTTGTTCAGCTTTCTCCATAACATTTCAAGTATAATTATAAATATATATAAGTATATCATTATGAATATTGGGCCTCCAGATAATACTAATTTACCAAGAATCCCTCTAGCTTTATGCCTTGTCTTCCTTTTTTTTTTTTTTTTGGCTCCTAGATAAATTGCAAAAGGCTAATTTAAGCAGTTATTTGCTGAATTTTCACCTACTATATCGATATGAGAAAACAAGATTAGAAAGTTCAAACAGAATGTAAGATGCTTATGGAGAGGAAAACAGAGCTTTAATCAACGGCCAAATTCAAAAGGAAAATAAAGTAAATAAATCAAAGGTACCAACCAGAATCAACCCTAAATAACACTCCTCGGGTCAGGAGCTGAGCTGAGCATCGGATTAAAATAGTTCATCAAGACTCTCGCTTTCCAAGTGGGTTTTCTAACCCTTCGACTGCTGCAGTCTTCGGCAGTCAAATGAGATGAAATTAGGGGCACCGACTAGAAGAAAAAGAAAAGGAAGAGAGATTAATGGAGACCCACTGAAAGGGATTACAAATAGAGAGAAGGGCTTACCAGTGGTAGCTGTGGTATGGAGCAGTGGGCCTGTGCCGTTGCCGGCGGCCTCGCGGCGCTGATGGAAGGAGATGCCGCCGGTGGATTGCCAGCAGAAAGTAACTAATAGAGATAGGAGCGTTGTAAACGGGGCGGGTCGCATTATTAATTCAAAAATTAACTTTCCACCTACACATGTTATCAATGTAACAAAATCACTCATGATTTTAATATTTATATACATATCAGATGTTAGTGCTTCGGATGGAGCCCTCCTATGCCTTTAGGCACGAGTTGTAACTAGTGAAATTATATTTACACTCTTAGTATTAATAAAAAAATATTTATATTATGATATAATGTATATTTTTACATAAAAATTATATTATAATTAATTTATTAAACTTTTTTGTAAACTTTTTTTATATTAGTATTTTAAATTATTTTGTTTGGCATTAATATTTTAAACTTATACTATATATAAATAAGTAATTATATATAATAAATTATTATTACTTTTTTGTTAATAGATAAACATGAAAATAAAAATATATTATAATTAATTTATTAAATTTTTTATGACCTTTTTTCTATATTAGTACTTTAAATTATTATGCTTCATGATAATATTTTAAACTTATATTATTTATAAATTAGTAATTATACATATATATATATATATGTATAAATTATTATTATTTTTTATTAATAATTTATTAAACTAAACATGAAAGGGAGAAAATTTTGGTGGCACTTAATTTATATTTCTATTTTTATTGTTATTATCTATTTGTTATATATTTTATGTTTTGAAAAACTCAAAATAAGAATGATAGAAAACACATTTTATTTAAAATTTTATATTTTTCCTATTTTGAGATTTTTTTTATTTTTTGTTAAAATCGCTCAAAATAAATTTTTGTAATTTTACATTTCATATGTAAACTTATTTTTTATTTTTTAAAACATATTTTGAAAATACAAGTGATCAATATGTTTTAAGTTATTTTATGCAAAATAAAAATAGATTCAAAATAGGTATACCAAATGGCATCTTAGCTGACATTTAGTTTGTATTTCTATTTTTATTTTAGTGTTTTATATTTTTAAAATCCCAAAACAAGTAAAACAAAAAAATTATTTTGTTTAACATTTTCTATTTTCTACGTTTTGAAACTTTTTTTATTTTTGGCTAAAAATGCTCAGAATGACTTTTTTACCATTTTACATTTTATGTGTAAGCCCTTTTCTGTTTTCTAAAATAAATTTTAAAAATACAAATGACCAAATAATTTCAAACTGTTTTCCTTATTTTTTAAAAAATGTGAAATGAACAATAGGCTCAAAATAGTTTTACCAAAATGGTACCTTAGTTTCTCATTTTATTTTGCTTCCTTTCTATTAGTATCAATGAACATTACTCTCAAATTTCTTTTTCATGTATTTTTTTAGTAATAATAAGGATACAAAGATAATTTATAATATTAAATTAATCAAAAATTACTGTTTAAGAAAAAAAATTTAAGTAAATGTAATACAAATTTTATGAAGTCTGAGTATACATTTATAAAATTTATGGATTCTAAGTGTATAAATTCAAAACTACAAGAGAGTGTATGTGAGATAAACCATGTAAGGTTATTTTGTCACAAATTCATATGCAATCTTAAGTTAAAAATTAATCTGAAGAATTGCAAATTGATTGAAAGTTTCCAAATTTATAAAAAGTTTCAGTGATAATAAAGTTTCCAAATCCAATAAGTAAAGTTTAAGGAGTCAAGATATTTTGAAAATTGAATCCAATTCAAACCTAGAAAGTTGCCAAATTTAGTCAGGGTTGAATTCTAACTAAAGCAGGACACAGAGTAAGGCACGCGGAAAAATTCAGTACACCCCGCAGACAGGGCGCGGGGAGCGCGCGGCTGCGCCACATAGGCCCTGGGAGTTCGCTGGATGCGCGCGAGTGCGCCGTCTTTGATTTACAACTGCAGTAAGATTCTAGTGTAGTCCACAGGTAGCAGGATGGGAAAGCGAGGGTTCGAGCTGCGAATTTCTTATTCGTATTTAATTTCTTATTTTGCCAAACTAGGACAACCTTTTATAACTCTATATATATGTACCCAGCCTTAATGAATGAGATAGACTTGGGATGACATATTATAGAGTCTTGTGAGAGAGAGAATTTTTCTTTGTGAGCGTATAGGTCTTTCTCTTGTTTTCTTTATTCTTTGTTGAGTTCGTTTACTTTCTAAGGATTTAGAAAGTGGGTTTCCACTTGGTCTAGGTGTATCGTGGATTCGAGCAAGTGCTTGAAAGAAGTCGTGCGAGGAGTCGTAGAGATTTCGAGTGGGTACTTGTAACCTAATTGTATAGTGGAAACTGTTTTGAGGTTTTTCCCTGGATAGGGTTTTCCTCGTTAATTCTTGGTGCCTTCGTACTTTATTTTTATTCTGTGGATTGGTTGATTAATTTAGGTGATTCAGAAAATTTTCAGGGTCAACTTTTATTTCCCTGTCGTTGGTTAAAATTGGTAGTTCAGATGCCCTCACATTTGTGTAGCCCAACTTTTTCTTTAGTTAGGAAACATGGAAAATGGGATGAACACGAGCTGTCGCAGGTAGTGCAGTGCTAACTTATAGTTGACTTGTCCTATTCATCAGGGGTAAATCCAGGTTTTTTAGTAAGGGGAACACTAGACACCTAGGACAAGGATAATAAGTTACGTCAGAGTTAAGAGTAGAAGAAAAACAATGTCACTTCTAAGGAGAGAGAAAATTATTCATGGACAATAAACCAGTAAATATACTTTTTGCAGTTTAATAGTTCAATGAATTCTTCTAGTAGCATCTAAGATTTAATAGGATGTCTCTAATTATTACAAAAAAAATATAATTATTATTATGTTTTTATTATTTATAGAATTTATAATGTTATATATTATTTTTTTTGATATTATGCACAATATTATTCAATAGTGCAATGCGAGAGTATATTTTATTTCACAAAAAATATTTAGGTTTGATTTTTGTAAACTCGTTTTATGTTGAACAATTTTAAGTTATGCTTAATTTTTTAATAAGGTCAATATATCCTAATTTTGAATTAATTTATTTTGTTAATGAAGTAAAATTTCTAAGGATATTTTAGTAATTTTACATTCAAAACCAATGGGGGTCATTTGCCTCCCTTTGCCTTAAAGTGGCTCCTCCATTGCTATTCATGTTGGGACTTGGTAAGGACCGAAGTGGTGGCTCTCAAGCTTTTGATAAGTACGCTTAAAAACTGAATGTTGTCATAAGGTTAAAGTCGTAAGTATACCTAATCACCAATATCAAATTGCTTTTCACAACGATGTTAGGCACTTGACCAATACGCTAAAAGACTCAGATCTGATAAAACACGTAAAATCAATTTCTATATTCCATCCAATATTAGAATAGCCTAACCCATGTCTCATATTAAAGGTTGGGCCCATCAAGATCGTAACATAGCACCATACTTCCAAAGTCAACGTTTACGATGGCTCTTACTCTAGATAACTTTCACTCTCGTGGTAGGTAGCCCTTTCTTTCTTTAGATGGCTCACACTTTACTCCAGGTGTCTCTTTCCTAAGTAACTCTTATCATGACTTGAACTTAGGACATGGGCGCTGCTTTGATACCAAAATGATACGATCTTTGCCACAAAAGTAACAAACTATTCATGCTCACAGTGCAAGACAACCAAAAATTTGCTCTAAAAAGAAAAATACCAGTATATTCATAATTCTCCTCAATTACAACCATTACCCACGTAAATACTTCTATCTAAAAAATTAGGATATTCACAAATAACTATGTCTACTAAATAATTACCAAATATTTACATAGCAACTGAAATAAGAAATGCAATTAAACAAATGAAACAAATACAAATCACCCACAATTGGCTCCTCTATTACTCTCTTCCTTGCTTTCTCGTGACCCATCCTCTAATCCACTAAGGCCGCCACGTCAGTTTCTCCTTCTTTCTTGCAGTATTACTTTCCTTTTCTTGCGTAACCTCTGAGCGTGTGTGATATTTTGAGTTGGGTCTTTGATCACGCTTGCCACGTCTAAGTTGGACTACATCAGAAAAAATATATTCAGAGTAAAAATAATGTAAGATATCTAGTTTTCTTTCTCTCTTTGCCAACCTTGCTTCAACTTTTTTGCCCATTGGTGATTCAGAAGGGTTCAAGTTGGCATATCATTGATTCGATTGGTTACAAATTTAATGCAAACTATGGTGGATTCAAAAATAGCTATAGATTTGCAAGTTTTCAAGGATTTAAAAAGTGGTTATTTTACTAAGGTTTTGGTTTCGTTGAAGAGTCAAACAAATGGTATCAACAATATAAAGTCGTGGATTCAAATATAGTGACAGATTGAGATTCATAATTCGTTTAAGATCTAGTGAAAGATTTGAGATTTATTTTTCTCAATTTAGGTTTTTTCTTATTAAATCTCTCGTTTCTTTAATTTTTTACATCTTTATTATTCCTTGTAATTATCTATACGATTTAGTTGTTGACTTATCTAATATACTAAAAATTTTCACCATTCGTAACAGTTTTTAAAAAATAACAAATCATCATCTTTGCAGGACCCCAACAATGTCAATAGTTCACATCAACTTCCTAATTTTAATTAGGTATTTTTTTTGTTATTTAACTTTAATTTTAGTATGTAATGGAATACTTTTTTAAATTTAATACCCTGTAGGATTTTGGCACTGGCAGCTTCTAAACTTTTTGATCAGAGAGATTTGTAATTTTGTTTACGACGATGTCCTAGAGTAAATCGTCCGTTGCAGTTAAAACACAATTCTTTTTTCCCATCTCCATGCATCTTATCGTAGGCGAGTTTCTTAAATGCTCAACTTTCACCAGATGACTCTGAATGTTGGGTACAGGGGATGGTCTAGACAGAAGAAAGTTCCCATTTGATATAGAAAATTTTGAACGAGAATGCTATTACTGACTCAAGTTGTCATCACACATTCTAGTCAACTTAGGGTCTGTTTGGAGTCCCAATAAAATTAAAAAAAAAATCAAAAGTGAACTTTTTGAGAATTTGGAATGTAAAAAATTATTTTGAAATAATGGTTGGATGATTGAATTTAATTTGATGTAAAGTTGTTAAAAATTATATAAAGTGACACCTGATAAAATATTAGTCGAGAACTTTAAAAATTTTAGAGTTTTGTGAAAGTTTTTTTTTATACAAATGTCAGTACAATTTTTTCAAAAATTATGCCAAAATCCATTTGAAACGCACCAAAATCCACTGGAATAGATTTTAGCAGAATAGCAGAATTTTTGAAAAAATTAGAATTTTTTGGAGTTTAAAAAAATTGAAACTTTTGAAATTTTTTAAAATTTTTTTAGATTAGTTGGTGCTCTAAACGCAGCCTTAAGTGGATCCCATAATATTTTTTTGCCTCAAATCCTAATTTCTTCAACAAGATCCTCCTTCAATATTATTGTGTGAAGATAAAAATACTCTTACATGTTGTCAATAAGCTAATAAAACTCACCTAAAATAACCTAGAAAACAAAGGAAAATAAGAGAAAATAGTCGGAGTGAGTTTCCGACAAAGTATTCTTTGATGATAAACTCAAATAAGATTTGAGATAATAATTATGAAAATATAAGAATTCAGTAGACAATAGAGAGTATACCTAATTTTATATGCTAAGTGTTATATTTATAGGCAAAAAGAATGAACGACCTATTGTGGAAATGATTAGAAAAATATTGTTATTATAATTCCTTTACATATATATATGTGTGTGTGTATGACAATTTATTTTTCATTTAATACTTATCATTTAGTATTTAATGTATGTGGTGAGTATTAGAGTAATAGGTGTAACATGACAATTAAGAATGTACAAATGTCACTTCATGTTTATCGCTTGTTAAATAACAAATTAACTAAATTAATAAAATTGTAATAAATGTACCGAATTTATTTTAATTTAACTTTTATAGTTAGAATTAATACAGTATCCACACCTTTTATAGTGGAAGCCAATTGATGTGATCAGAACCAAATGCTTCCAATGAGCACTCACATGCTCGGCACGTATGTGTTTAAAAATGATGACACGTGTCCAGAATATTATTTGATACCAACCATTATCACAAATGTTCCATTAAGGGGGTGTTTGGTATGATAAAAAATGAGATAAAATGAAATAATATGTGGATTCGTAATTCGTGCAGTGAAATAAAAAATGAATAGCTTTTAAAATTTTCAAAACTTTTTAAAATTTTTCAACAACCTAAACACTCCCTAAGTGTCGTCCATCGCCAACTAACGGAACGATTGACAAGACATTCAAATTCTCGTTGATAGTCAGGTTGTGCTTCTATTTGTTTGATATTAGATAGTGCTTCATCATAGTTCACATAATTTGTGGACCCGAAACGTGCATTAGTTCTTTCGCGAAAGCCTACTATGTTATCCTAGCGTTTAAGAGGATATGCAGCCCATTAAGCTCAATGCACGGATGGTGTTAGATGAAAATCAAATTATTGATCTACCATGGTTGAGCGAAACTTCAGGTTAAAAATCTGCCTACTAGACTGTGGCCAACTTGTGTTTGATGCACGTACTGACTCGCTAAGAGTTTGCCATTCAATCTACATATATTGCTTACCGTCATACAACTCTTGTAAGTCAATTTCTATCTTTTCTAAATTGAACGTGGCTCTTATACTAATTGATGAGAAATAAAAGAATATCCTTCTATTGAAGGTATGAGTAGAGTGGAGTTGGACTTAATCCGAAACTAAATTGATTTTTTTAATTCTTAAAATTTAGATCCGAAATCAAATTGATTTTAAATTATAATCGAACCAAATCATACCAAAAATATTAGGTTGGTTGGGTATAATTTTCGTTTCAATTAATTCAGATTAGGTCAGAACATTTTTATTTAGCTCGCTTCAAGTTGGGCCGGGTTTGTTTCGAATTGTATAAGTTTATTACACATTTATCACTAAAAAAAAAAAAAAAGTGCATGGAGCAAACAAGTTATGTGATAAAACAAAAGTATTAAAATAAATCACTTAAAAAATTAACTAAGATTTAGTACAATTCATAATAAAATATAATTCCATAATATCACTGGTAAAGTTTATTTTTATAACATTATATAATATTTATATATTATATATTATATTTTCAAGTTGATTCGGTTTGAGTTATTTTTTATTTAGGTTCAATTCAGTTTAAATTGAGAGATACTCAACCTGAAAATTGAACTGAAAATATCGATTTGTTAATTTTTTTAATTTAAAACCAAATAAAAAATAATATAGGCTCGAATCGAAGTGATTAAATTGATTTGATTTTTGAATTTTTCAGTTTCTTTTTGCACCCCTAGTTGAAGGAGGAGGTGAACCATTTTTTTTTTTAATAAAGTTCTTTCTCTGTATAAAGTTACAACGGCACTAATTTCAACAGTAACCACGTATCAAGCCGCAATATACGGCTTATTGACAATGACTAAAGAAAGACAATGTAGCATGCGGCTAGCCACTCGATAATTAGAGGCTTATAAATCAAAACCAAATAAATGTTTGATGAGTAAAGAAATAAGAGACCCATTCTTTTTTTAAGTTGTTAATTTATGTACTTAGGATTTGGTCTAGGGCTTCTTATTGATTAGGGGTGCATCCAAACAACTCGAAAATCGAACCAATCTGATCACTTTGGTTCGAGTTGGTTTAGGTCTGTATTATTTTGCGTTGATTCTGGGTTGAAAAATTACAAAATCGATTTTTTCGGTTCGATTTTGGGTTAGCATATATTGAATCCGAACCAAACTGAAACCGAACCAATACCAAACCGAATCCACACTAAACCGAATTAACCCAAACCAACTCGAAAAATTAATATATATATATAAATTTTTATATTATTATGTAATTTAAATATATAAAACTAAAAAGAAATTAGAATTTTTTTTAGCCTCTTCTTGCGCCGCATCTACTATATCTCTTCAAGCCTTTAATCTTCCCCCTCCCTTTCTACTCAT
>JAVXUM010000004.1:22863076-22875077 GCA_035590655.1 Pouteria glomerata
TAAATATATTTTTTTATTATTCTCTAAGGATCCAAAATAATTTGACTAAATTTATTGTTAAATATTAACAACCCTTTACTACAAGTGAAAATCAAATTTTGAATAATTTATTCGTGATAATTTTATGTCATAATTTCGTTGCTTTTAAAAAAAATATTTCAAAAAATCATGTTTAAGAGATTTTTAAATAAATAAGGATTAATTGAAAATGCATTTTTTAAAATTTGAAAGAAAAATTTGTTTGACTTTCAAAATATAAAAATCTTGTCAAAATATTGAGTATTAATACACTTATTATATTTACGAGAATTGTAAATTAAATAAACAAATTATTTCTTCTAAATTTGTTAAATAACCCTACATTGGAATGAGTTTTAGGAAATAATTATTAATGAACTTGCGTCGTGGGATTTAATTAAAAATTATTTTTTATTACTTTAAATAATATTTTATATAATGGTATTTGTATTTTTTAATTAGTATTATTTTCACGCTACCTATATAAGGCGCTTTATTTCATAAATATTATTGTTCTTATATATTAAATTTAATTATCAAATAAAGATTTAGTGCTTATGATTCGTTTATTTTAAAATCAAACAAATCATAATTAATATTATGAGTTCTCGTTGGAAAAATGCATTATATAAAAATGTATGCAATTAAATAGGTCCAAAACTTAAAAAATTACGAATAGATAATAGTATGTAAGAGGTGGATTTCAATTTTTATTTTTATTTTCTCGAATTCTGAATTTTTTGAGAAAATTAAATATTTTTAATAATTAATTTTTTCTCTTTTTTACTATTTAATTCGCATTTATCCTCTTTAATATTTTGAAAGTTTAAATATTAAATATTAATATTAGACTTCAATATTAATAATTAATAATATTTATAAAATAAATGTGTATGTAATTTATTTTTACTTAACTAAATATTTAAACAACTGCATGTAATTTATCAGAAAAAAGAAAAAAAAAAAAGAAAAGAAAAAGAAAAAGAAAAAGAAAAAGCCCCAAATCGTGGAAAACTTTAATCCACTCGAAGAAGAAAGGCATCCAAGCACCCAAACAGTCCACAGGAAGGTCCCTACATATTTTCTATCTCCATTCCCCCTCGTCCGTCGTCAGATAATTCAAACCCTAGCAAAAACCAACAAAACAATTCATCTTAGCTTCCAATCGCCAAACTCGGAAGCCTTTCTCTGCAGATCTAGGATTCATTTCTCTTCAAATATCAATACCCTCCAATCCATCGCCAGCCATGGACGCTCAGAGAGCTTTGCTCGATGAACTCATGGGTGCAGGTACTCGTTCACAGAACCCTAACTTTCAAATGAGTTTATTTATTTTTATTTTTTTTTTTCAAATTCAATTTTATCGCATGTCCAATTCATATGCCCATGATTTGTTTGACATATATTTTTTTGGGTTTAGTGTAATAGTGTCAGTTAAACCCTAACTTCACTCTTATTTGGTTTGATTCGACATTCATACGAAGAATTGGAGTGTGCTTTTAGCTCGACAAGGCTAATTGATATTTCATTTGGCCGATGCAATTTTAGTCTCATTTGGATTGGATTGGATTTGATTTGATATGATATTGAAGTTTGTTTGTATTTATATATGTGCGGTTTATGTGATTCTTTTTTATTGTATGCATGTGTAGCTCGCAATCTCACTGAAGATGAGAGAAAGGGGTACAAGGAAATCACCTGGGATGATAAGGAAGTCTGTGGATTGTATATGGTTCGGTTTTGCCCTCATGATCTATTTGTAAACACGAGGAGCGATCTTGGTATTCAAATTTACTTACTGGATATGTTCTTGAAGTTATTAGAGAACTGAATGCAAAAATCATTCTACATTATATATACTTAAGTTGAATTTAGTTTTGAATTTTGATTTCTTTATTGTTCTTGTATTTTGTTGGTAATTAAATGGGCATCACTCAATGCTCAAAGAGTATTTTTAATGACTAGGTTTATTGGTGTTATTTTCTTTTGCTCAGCAGTTTGTTTTTTTCTTTTGTTGCATCAGGACCATGCCCTAAAATCCATGACCCGAAGTTGAAGGAAAGGTAATTGGGTGAACATCGTTTGGGGTATTTTTAATATGGATTTTTATGAAATTTTAAGGGACTGTTTATGAGATTTTTCTTGATTGAGCTTTTTGGATATTTTTGATGAACTTTGCGTCGTTCATAATGAAGAAATATAAGAAAATGGATGGCACCATATGTGTTAAAGTGCTTGTTAAATGCTAATTTCATTTCTATTAACTTGGATACTTCATCTGTCTCCTAATATGTTGTGTTGAAAAAATGAAACATTTTTCTTTTAATGAGTTAATTTTTTCTTTTTCACTTATTTCATCCTTTTGGGTGAGTTACCTGCTTTATTGTGTGTGCTGTAGGATGTAACTTAAATAGGAGTTGGTCACATTTTGTGCCAATAGACATATAGAGTTTCTGATGCGGGACAAGAAATTGAAAACAATTGAAAGAGGAGATTATGCAAGAGAGAAGAAGCAAGCAAAAAAGAAGCAGCAGCAACAGAAAAGAAGAAAGAGAAGGGAGAAACTCTGGCAAATGCAGCCATGAACTCAAATTTCTTAACCCTAATAATAAATCCCTAAAATAGCTGAAAATAAAATCAAATAAAATATTACAATATCAGAATTCCTACTCAAAATAAACCACCTAAAATAATTAAAAAAAAATAATAATAAAGGAAATAAATCTCTAATAAAATCCTATCCAAATAAATCCTAAAATAAAATTTTAATGAAATAGAATAATCTTTGGGTTTGGACCAGTTTCTCTTTGAGGTAACTGATCTAAAGATTTCAGATTGCTGTGGGGAAGGGAAAAGTCTAAATCAATAAGTTTCTCAATTAACTTACCCAAAAGAAAAAAAAAGAAAAAAAAGTTTCTCAATTAGTTGCCACCTTGAATTAGAATTTAAACTTTTCAGTTGTCTATACTTGATGATTTGTGTCTTGTGTGCTTGCTCTCCACAAATTTTGCAGTCATCAGAATGCGTCGTGGATGAGGAGTCTACTTTGTATACGTTAAAGGGCGTATTTTTTAGCACTCTGTATGGCTGGGTTTCAAGCAGGATAGATCAGGATATAGTTTCTTTTTTACACGATTAATAATTTTGAAAGCTTCATAGGCATTGAAATTGTAGATTTATGTTTTGTTGGAGGGCACTATGTTTTCTGCCATATATATAAGATGAAAGCTTACCTTCTTTTTCCCCAATTTGGTAACTTCATAGGGGAATTTCTGAATTGAAATGCAGTTTTCTCATTAACTTTATTTGTGGGATTACCTGAATGGACATTTATAAGGAACTTATCCCCATTTTAAGAAAAGTTTCTGTGTTCTTTTTGCTTCTAAAAACCTGAAGTAGCTTTGGCCAGATTTGGTGGCTCAAAAAATGAAGTCAAACTGTGGTCAACTTAGATATGGATTTTGGAATGAGTTTTACTCCATCATACAGCAAAATTCATTGTCAATTTTGGAAATCAACTAGCTGAGGAGACTTGGGAAATGTATTATTGTTCAAGTAAAATGGAATAAATTTTCAGTATCTTTGGTGGCAGTGCAGCGGTTAGGTTGCATTTCCCCAACGAAGAGACTCCAGTTCAGAGTCCCATCAGGTTACCTATCAAGAAAAAAAAAAAATAATAAATAAATAAACAATGCACGTGAGCTTAAAAATATTTACACCTTAACTTTTCTTAGTGGACAACCATCATCCGCAAATCACAATGGATGGGACCAATAATTTGGGACAGATCTATAGTTCTCACAGAAGTGGTTTCATCTTGAGAGGGTAATATTTTCCAAATACTTGTCTTCAGATCACAATAAGAATACATGGCAATTGTTGAACTTCAACTGTTTTTTTCTTTCTCCTTTTCTCCAATTGATATTTTGATTCATTTATACTCAATTCAACTCAGCCTTAATCCCAAACTAGTTGGGGTCATTATGTGAATTCTCTTTCTCCATTCATTTCTGCCATGGATTATGCTTTTATATATAATTAAATATTTTCTCACAATTTTAGTCCATATAATCTTAGCTCTGTCTTTTATCCTCTTTACGACTTCTACTTGAATTGACTCAATTTTTCATTCCAGTGCATCTCCAAGTCTACACTAGACATGACCAAACTATATTAAATGAAATTTTTTCAAATTCTTTTTTTATGGTTCCACCTTAATTTTTTTTGGCTATAATGATTCTTATCCTATTTCTTATGTATTATCACATCTATTTTAACATATTCATTTCCGCTACACATCTTATAAGAGTGTTACGTCTCAATGGCCCAACACTTTGTACTATAAAGTACAGTTGGTCCTATAACTGTCCCTATAAAACAACCAAGTATCAAATGACAACCATGTGTTCCATGAAACGTGAAAAAATGTACTGCTTTGGCTCTTTTACCCTAGACTACCAACCATACACAAGACATTCAAAAACATGCTCTTTACTCTGTACAAAGAACTCTCATTGTTGTGAAAGCGTTTTCTGTTCCTCTTCCAGCAAATACGCCAAACAAGACAAAAGGGATTTATTGCCGAGCCTTCTTATTGGCCGTATACTTTAGCTCCCCATCATGCCTCAAAAGACTTGTTTGACCTCCATTGGAAAGGTCCACTTCATGCCAAATAAATTTGATTTATTGTCTGTTTGAATGTGCATTGAACCAAGTGTTCTAGTTCTAACGCGTGGAGGTTGCTTACTGGGGTTATATTTCTACATTCAGTCAGCAGTTGCATAGTCTACACTTTTCTGCACACATGGACATGAATGTGCAGTGGCTGTAAAATATTAGAAGCCTTATTGGGAACTTCTAAATCTTGTTGTCATGGCAATGCATTCATGTTGGTGTATTGTGAGTTAAAATGTGGAAGTCAGGGCATGATTGGGGTCCTTGGGAATTCCTAATATTGAATACCTTGTTCACATTTTAGGTTTGTGTATCTACGATGTTTTGTGCTCAGCTTAAACTATTTCCCATCCCCTTCATTATCTCTTTTAGTTTCTCTGAGTGTAATGTTGTTATGTGTACTTTTGTTTGTGGTGTTTATGAGGATACATTGGTGGTTACAGTTTTGAGAAGTCACCAAGACATGATTCGTATGTGCCAAGGTTTGAAGCAGAACTTGCTCATTTTTGTGAGAAGTTGGTAAGTTTCATATGTCATTAATTTGTGCATTTCATGTTATGAACATCTTTATTTAAGCATTATAATTTTTATATATCAGGTGATGGACTTAGATAGAAGGGTCAGGCGTGGCCGAGAACGCCTGGCTCAAGAAGTGGAAGTTCCCCCACCTCCTCCAATCTCAGCAGAAAAATCTGAGCAACTGTCAGTGCTTGAGGAAAAAATAAAAAACCTGCTGGAACAAGTGGAGACTCTTGGTGAAGCTGGCAAGGTGGATGAAGCTGAAGCACTCATGAGAAAGGTGCTACTGAGCATATATTACCTGATTCTGATTTCCTAATTATACTTGAGCTAATTTTTCATAGCTGCGAAGTTGTCAGTTACTATAATGGAATGTCTATTAAACTTTCTATTGCAGGTGGATACGCTTAATGCTGAAAAGACAGCTTTGACTCAGCAATCCCAGAATGACAAAGTATTAATGCTTGCACAGGAGAAAAAGATGGCACTTTGTGAGATATGTGGTTCTTTTCTAATTGCTAATGATGCTGCAGAAAGGACTCAATCTCATATCACTGGAAAGCAGCATATTGGTTATGGCATGGTTAGGGATTTCATTGCAGAGCACAAGGTGAGTCACCTCCCACTAGTGCCATATGCTGGAATCTGTTTAGTTTTCCCTCGACTTGAAACATTGACTTGTAACTAACAGGCTGCAAAGGAGAAGGCACGGGAAGAGGAAAGACTAGCAAGGGAAAAAGAAGCAGAAGAGCATAGGAAGCGAAGAGAGAAGGAATATGAGAGTAGAGGTAGAAGAAGTGATTCTGCTGACAGGGACAGGTATCGGGATCGGGATCAAGACAGGGAGCGGCACAGATATCGGGAACGAGACCGTGACCGAGAGAGGTCTCATGATAGGAATGGTAGAGGAAGCCGTGATGGAGGAAGAGGGCTTGACCATAAGCAAAACAATTACAGGAATGGAAGAGATGCAAGCAGAGATAGATACCGTGATCGGAATGCATACATGGATCGTGATAGGAGCAGATCACGATCCCCTGTTAGGCGGCAAAGTCTTGGGAGGGTCTCCAGAAGTCCAGTTCACCCATATTAATGGATTTCATAGATAGATATCTGAAGTTTGAGTCAACAGAGGTAGATGTTTTTTTCCATATTGTGAAGTTTTATGAATGTGTGCTTTTGGGGCATAAGTTCAATTGTCATTATGGGTGAAATTTTCTTTTGTTCTCACAGCTTTATTGAGACTTTTACCATCTCCCTATCATCAATATAATTAGAGAAAGGGTTGAGGTAGGTATAACTTCATCGCTGTGACTTGTTTCATGTTCTATTTAACCTTTACATTGAACTTAATCTGTCTTATGGATCATCTCTGAAATATTATTTTCAAGGCTTTTTGTCCCTTCTTTGTTGGGGTCATTGTGGATACCCAGCCCTCAAGTAGTTAGGAGTGCAGATTCACTAAATATGCATGAGTAATACTGCTGCTGAAGGAGATAATGATTTGTGTGCAACTTTTAAGGTAACCAAAAAATCTTAACTTGGTCACGGTTGCACTTGTGGATTTGTTTCCCTAATTATTTCATATTTAGGTTTCCTACTGATCATTCAGTTGACAGGAGATCATGAGTTTTTTTTTGCAACCTTAAGGTAACTAAAAAATCTTAACTTGGTTATGGTACGGATGCACCTATGGATTTATTCCCCTGATTATAATAGACTTGGGTTCCTTTTTCTTCTGATCATCCAGTTGACAGGAGATCATGAGTTTTTTGCAACTTTGAGGTAACTGAAATATTTTAATAGATTTATTTGCCTGATTATCATGATTTTTTTTTTAAACTGATCATTCAGTTGAACGAAATCTTGCTCATTAAACTTTTGGTATGTTTGCAAGCTTCATAACTATGGTTCTCAAGGAACATTGTTTGTGCAGTGTGATAATACAGAAAAACCACCTTCACCTCCCTCTTCACTTCTCGTTGTTACTCTGACCTTTCCTTTCTTTGGAGGCAGATTAAGTGCGTTTTTTTTTTGTTTTTTGTGTTTTTTTTTTGGGCAAGTAAATATTATTTATTAAGGGAATACGGTTAGGATGAATTGAAACCATGATCTTTTTACTGTGCGGGGGGTGCCTTAAAACTTGAATTTCCCCGGTTGAACAATTGCAGCTCTCTGGCTACACTTTGCCCAAGAAAGGCATTGAACTTGACTAAGAAATAATGGGATTATGAGAATTGGTAGCTTGGTGGTGTTCCAATAATTTCCTTCTACAAGTTGTAGATAGCCCCAGGGTCTTCAATTTCAATGTGAAATGAGAACTAAGCAAGTTCTCATTTTTGTTTGTAGTATGGATCGCTGCCTGCATATGCAACAACACTTCAGCAGAACTTCACTCCTGTCAGTCTGAAATCTGCTTCAGCAAGGCAGAAAATTTATATACGTATATTATATAAATGTAATTTTCTAGGCAAATCCTGAGGTAGTAACCGAAGTAATATATATTTGCCGATAGCATATTCCCATATAGAGTTTGCAGGAAAAAGGATATCCTGGTGAAGATCCCTTGAGGATTTAAACTTTGCAGATGTGGGTAAGAAAAAAAGTCCTATTGTTGGCAGGAGAGGGAGCATGTTATGACTGAAGTTGCAGACTACATTGTGAAATTTGCTTAGTTTTCAAACTCATAAATTAAATTCATCCAGGAAACTTTATTTTGTTGCAGTTTGTCATAATTTTTTTTTTCTTGGTTAGCTTTTGGTTTACTTTGAGGTTACCACAGGAACTTAGTTTTGTTGTAATTTGTCATGGTATATATATATGTGTATAAAAAATATATATTCTCAGCTTTCAGTTTGTCATTATTCCATTCATATGAAAGTTATATGATGTAGACATTGTCCCAAAAATGATTATTATTAATGGTTAAGCCACTGCTTGCTGAACTTGCAATTGTTGCTATTTCAGTTGAGGATGATCATTGGTTTTGAGGGGTGATTTAAGACTCAAATCTTGTCACAGATGGTTCCTTCTCGTGCTTTATTTGTTGCCACGTTGGTATTCGTTATTACCTGAATTGTATGTAGTTTTTTTTTTTTTTTTTTCAAAAGATCCTTGGATACAATCAGGTCTCTGTATGCAAGGAAGGAAGGGGGGGGGGGGGAGGGGTTACCAGGATTTTGAACCCGGGACTATAGTGCCCTTACTCACCTGGACAACTAGGATGTCGATGGGGTAGATTTGGGGAGGGAATGCCTTATTTTCCCGTTCTCCAGCATCATTGTTGGAGAATGATCATCTTTCTGTTTCGGTTTCGCTTTCCATTCTGTTTCCATCCCATCTTTAGATGCTGATTTTCTTGCCCTGCTCCTATTTAAAAATAAAAATTATACATATTTTAAATTAAATAAAAATTATACATATATAAATGAATATGTGAATGACAATAGGGGCGGAGATTATAATTTCCATCTATAATCTCTTTGAGAATTACTTAAAATTGTTACACTTTCTTCAAGAGGGCGAGCAATGTAGGTAGGGATATTTTTGTTATCCTTGTGGCAACTCCTCGATTCACTCAATAATGGACGATGTTTGCTTGTAAATTGTGTCTCATTAACAAGAGTTAAGGTCTCGGATTCTGATCTCGTGAACCTTATCCTCCTATAATACTTATTTTTTGATTTTGAAATGTGTTTTTTTAATATATAATTAACATATAAAATATTATAATTGATATTTATTCGCTATATTTAATTTTTATTAGTGAGATACACTGGCTGAGAAGTGTAAACTGGGGCCAATCTAACCCTCAATTGGTTTTTTTTCCTTTCTTATTTTATTTAGTTTTTTTTTTTAAATTTGTCTAATATGATCTATATGCTTCTACTATTTTATCTCCCTCTGCTCTACCCATGTATTCCGCAAAAAAAAAAATAGAAACTAGCTAATTGGCAAATTTTTCCATAGATGTGTCCTAGTCTGTAAGTGTAAGAGCAAGAGCAGTTGTAGTCATGCAGCATCGTAAAATGGGAGCTAGAATTTTTACGGTCATTTGGAACATTATCTTTCTAAGTTGAAGGGCCAATCTTAGGTAGGCATTGTGTATCTAAGTGGAAGGGTCATTTTCAAGTAGTGTTGGATTGATTATGTACTAATCAATATTCGAATGATTAGATGTTAATTGATATTCAATTAATTGTTTTGAGTGATTGATTTGAGGTTATAAACAAAAAGAGATTTGTATAAGCTATTCTCTCTCTCTCTCTCTCTCTCTCTCTCTATATATATATATATATATTTGTCTAAGTTGATTTTCCTTTTGCCTCTCACTCTCTCTCTTTCTCTATTTTTTTTTTAATGAATCTCAAGAATATGCCCGTTCGTAGTTAAGAGACATTTATGAATCGGGTAAAAAAAATAAAAAAATAAAATAAAATTATGGGTAGTAATTTTTTGGTCATTAAATGGGATTCAGTGTGGCAGCCTTAATTAATTTATTTATAAATATATCACCCCTTATTTATAGCGGTGTAATTTATGGATAGATCGGATGAATAATATCCTTTTTTAGGTAGGTTGATCAAGTTTAATGAGTTTGAAAAAAAAAAAAGTTTCAGATTTTGTTTGTTAATGTTTTTGAGTCAAACTCATCTGATCGATCTTAAATGATTTGATATTTGATATTATATTTATTGAGCAGTAATTAGATTATAATTGAATGCAATAGTATAACAAGTTTAAATTTATGATTCAGATTTAAATAATTTATACTTTTGAAGTTGAGCGTGTATGAAGTATCTTAATTCATTTTACGTCATCGTTTCACGTTATTGTTAATATATATTATCCGAAGTAAGAACGTGTGTTTGGATCCTCCCCTCTTCTTTTTACTTGCGCTCGTAGACAAACCACACACCATTAGGTTGATTTTTTAGTTTGCCACCAACTTAAGCTGAGAGAATACGAACCCTGACCTGATTTCTGAAAAAATTGATATGCGAATTGCTATAGATCCGCCCGTAAATGTGTGGAAGTGAAACTAAAGCAAGAAGAAAAGCATTCTTTTTTCATGGTGCGATACTTGTAGAGAAAAGAGAAGAAAAAATAAATCAATTTTATTTGGTTTTTAAAGAAAACAGGTAAAAGAATAATCAGGCAATTATTTTAGTAGAAAAATAAAAGAAATAAAAAAAAAAAAAAGTGCGCGAAGAAAAATTCCATTCCATCCTTTCATCTTCCTTTAATTTTCCTCCCTGACCAAGAAGCCAAACAAGGAAACAAAAATTCCTTTTCCCCTTTTACACAACAACCCCCCCAAAAAAAAAAAAAAAAAAACATACATTTAATTTATCAAGAGCAGAAAGCTTAATAGCATGAGTCGGTTTAGTTGGAATTTATACATAATCAAGAACTAAATCAATTTTTTTTTATTCTTAAAATATAAATTGAGAACCGAACTGATTTTATATTGGAACTGAATCAAACCGAATCGAAAATTTCGGATTGATTCGGTTTGGATTTCGGTTTAACTTAATTTTGGTTGGTTCAATTTTATTTTTGGTTTGGTCAAACATGGGTTGGGTCGGGTTTTTTTTAAGGTTGGGTCTATCATTACCCATTTATATAAGTTTGAGCTCAAATTGATAAGGAGCAATTTAGCTTCGAGATTAGCTCCTGAGTAATTTGATTAAATTAAAATGATATTGTTTAATTTAGTCTTAAATAATATTATAAAAAAATATAACAAAATAATTTTAAAAATATAAAAATATTATAAAACATATATATTATTTTATCGAGTCAATTTGTTAGTTTTTGAGCCAAGCTCGATTTTAAATGAATTACAAATCAAATTTGATTCAAATTTATTTTAATTATAAACTAAGCTCGAGTCAAATTTAGACAACTCGAAAAAAGTTCGGCAGCTCATTTCCACACATACTATTTACTCGTACTGTTTACGTTTGAACATATTGAAAATCGGAAGGAGGCGTAACCATCAAGCAATAAACGTATAGACTCGTTTGTGTTGCAAAAAGCAGGCAAAACATGTGCCTTAATTAACTATTATCCATGTACAGCTAGCTAGCAAATCGTATAGAATTTGTTCACGATATAAGAAGACAAGCCATGCATGCGAAAGGGCCCACAAGGGGAATATCTCCTGTCGACTAAAATAATGTTGGATCGATCCAGTTCCTCACGGAAACCTCCTGTCCGTTCGTTTCATTGTTGAAAGATGGGGTTAGAAAATTATAGGAAGCAGAAGATTATTGCTTGAACCCAATAGAAAAAATGTAGTCCAGCGACAGGCCTTAACTTTTTTTTCTTTTCTTTTTTTTTTATTTCTTTTTTTTTTTTAACTGTTTGTCTTATTATCAAAACGTACTTAACATAATATGTACGGTACAACTATTAAGAGGGAGATCACACTAATAACAATAAAGTAACACTGAAATAACATTAACATAATTTTAAAAATTAGTTAGATATACACAATATTTTTGAGCCCCTCTGTTATTATTAAATCTCGTTATATTTATTATTTTTTATTACCGTTATACGAGCAATTATCTTTTTTTTTTTTAAATCATAAAAACTAGAGTAACCCACACGTGTGATAATCATCTTATAACTCAATTTACAGCATCTACTAAGTTTAAGAAATAAAGTCCATTTCACATAAGCCCTTGACAAATTAGGATTCATTTGACCAAAAAAAAATTATATTTAAACTGTTAAATTTTAATCTAATAATTCAGAATTTTCAAAGCTCAATTGTCAAGCA
>JAVXUM010000004.1:22875177-22886472 GCA_035590655.1 Pouteria glomerata
CCCCCCCCCCCCCCCCCCCCCCCCCCCCCCCCAAAAAAAAAAAAAAACAAAAAAAACATACATTTAATTTACCAGGTGCAGAAAGCTTGATATTATGGGTGTGCTTGATATTATGGGTGTGCATGGATCAATTTAGTTAAGGTTTATACATAATTCAGAGCTAAACCAATTTTTATCAATTCTTAGAATATAAATTTAGAACCGAACTGATTTTATATTGAACTGAATCAAATCAAATCGAAAATTTTGGATTGATTCGGTTTGGATTTTGATTTAATTTAATTTGGATTGATTTGGTTTTATTTTCGGTTTGGTCAATCATGGGTTGGATAGGGGTTTTTTTTTAGGTCGGATCTATCATTATCTATTTCTCATCTAAAAAAATAGAAGAAGTCAAAAAAATAAATCGCTTAAAAATAAAAATTAACTAATATTTAGTGTAATTTATAATAAAATACAATCCATAATATTATTTTAAAAAAATACAATTTATAATATCACTCAAAAAAATACAATCCATAAAAATTAATATATGTATATATATTAATTTTTCGGGTTGGTTCGAATTAACTCAATTTAGTTCAACTTCCGTTTCATTTTGATTCGGTTTCGATTTGATTCCGATTCAATATATGTTAACCCAAAACCGAATTGAAAAAATCAATTTTTCAATTCTTTAATCCAAAACCAACCTAAAATAATATCGACCCGAACCAAAGTGATCAGATTGATTCGGTTTTCGAATTGTTCGGATCTTTTGTGCACCCCTACTTGGTATGCATTGAAAAAAAAAAAACAAAACAAACAAATAAATAAAACCACCATCCACAATGAAATGGGTAATTCAATAGGTTGCATCATCTAAACCAATGTCAACACTAGATGGTAATACAGCAACTTATACCAAAATTGCAGTTATGAACATTATTTTCGAAAGAAAAAAAAAAGAAGGCATTTTATAACGAGAGACCAACAAATATGACTCTGAAAAATACGCACATACATACATACATACATACATATATATATATATCAAATTTACTGTTCTAAACTCACTCGCCGCATCCTACACACAAGGTTGGCAGTGGGAAGATCGAGCTGAGTTCCCGAGTCAGACTTCACCAGATCTTTCAACTGCTCTCTTGGGGTTGAAAGGCACGTATGGAATGTGGCGAGGACTTGAGGGATTGGCATCGAAAGTGCAGAAAGAACATTGCTCAAGTACTCAATATCGACGGAGAGTTGCTGTGCTCCACGGTCAGTCACATATTGAATCCCCCGCAATTGTTCCATGTAGAGAGCAGTTGCTCCCTCAGCAACCTTTAAAAGCAAGAACGAAAATAAAATAAACGACTTTGTTATCTTAAATTTAACAAATAAAATTTTTGATTTTGGAGGAGAATTGATTATAGCTTGCAATTGAGTATTCACCAAAGCTTAACAGATTGATTTTGGACCGTGGGAAACCTTATTTCAGAGCATTAATAGAAGGGATTTTGGGGGAGAGGGGGGGTGAAGTTACTTTTCGTTCTTGAAGTTGAATCTCAGCCATCAATTAATATCATTTAATTTAAAACATATTTATCATCAACTTCACATTAATAGATGGTTGATATTCACATTTAGGCCCCCTTATGCGAATAGAAGAGCCAAGCATGATCCTTCACAAAATGTAAATCTTAAAGATCGTCTACCGACTCTTCCAAATACTTGAACTTCTACAAATGATACATAAAATTCTCTTAAACGATAGCAGTGATTACACAGCAAGCGGGCATGACAAGCTGCACTATAACCCAACTTATTTTATTTTATTTCATATTATATATATCTATATATATATATAAACAAGGATCAAGAAAATAATAGAAAGGATGAGGTGATGATTACCTTGAACATCCATTCAGTTGCAAAGAACTGGGCTTCATCAGTGTTTCCATCACTATTAGAAATGCCCTCAGCAAGTGGCTCCAATTGTTGGGGTAAGGTAAGAAGATATTCACCAACACTGGTCACATAGGACTGCGGGTATGCGCTGAAGCTTGGAAGATGGAAAGCACTTTGTTCCTCGACTGAGGACCAGACAGGCAAACGAGACACCTCACTGAGTCTTTGCCGTACTTTGGATATGAGGACATCATAAACAAGTTCATTTACTGTGTCTGCAAATGCTGCAACTCGTTGAGACGCAAGTGGAAGGGCATGAAACCGGGGATCTTTCGACTGCAAGACAGTGTCGGAACATTGTAACAAATATAAAGTAAAATGCAGAACACAAGGCATGCGACAGTAATAGATATCATTTAATGCCAAATATAAAGCACAACTAGGAAGTACTTGTTTTGGAAGAGAGAAAAGAGAAGATGTAGAATGGGGAAAACTTGGAAGGAATTGTACAGACTGGCTCTTTAAACACTTTGATAAATATTAACCTCCATCAAACTTGGGTTTCAAATTTCTTAGGCTACTCTAGCTGGACCAAACCAAATGGTGCCAAGATATGCCTCGATACAATCTTACATTCTGGCAAGGCATCCAGTCATTTCCGGGGAAAAATAACTCCCACGATTTGCAGCTTTGCTCCAAATTGAATGACTGCTTTAATCTTGTTATGAAACTCATACTACAAGGAAATGCACATGGAAACATATATGGAATAACACATCCACCCAAGCAACAGGAAGTTAACAGATCAAGAATCAGAGAGTTGCATCAACAAACAACTATAATGGCATAACTTGAAACTACTGAACAATTTAAGTTCACTCTTTTTACCTTCAAAATTTCTCCTCAAAATCACATGCTGCCTATTACAACTACAAGGTCTCAAATAGGTTACTGCCCTGTTTTTGTGGTGAATGTATTGAAGTCTATTCAGTCACATCTTTTTATTTGGAATGTAGAAATATTTGTTAGATTCATCCTTAAGGATGGGGAAAGGAGACTACAACAAAGCTACATAAAGTCAATCCCTATCCCTAACCTACAGAAAAACAACAGCAGAAAATAATAATAATAATAATAATAATAATAATGAGGAAGATCTAGAAATAAAATTCTGATTTCAAGTACCTGCTCTAAAAGGTTGAAGAGTTTTCGAGCCTTTTCAGGAACATCGAGAAGCCGCACAGCTGCCACATCCAAGGAAGCCCTTCCGGCCAAGGATAATTCCCCATTTCCGTCATCACTGGCCACACGGGAATGGCTTTGATTGAGGCTAGAACCAAATACTGTAAGTGACAGGCTTGTACAGAGTCTAGCAAGAGTAGCTCTCAAGGAAGCTTCAAAGACTGAGGATCTGCTTGTTAAACAATCAGCTACAGTGAGGATTTGCAATGCACCTTGGACGATGGACCACTCCTCTTCATTTGAGATCAAGTCAGCTTTACGGGAACTGTGAGCTCCTTCCTTTTTGTCCAATCCAATTTCCTTCTTGGTACCAAAACCATCACCAGCAACATCCACTCCACATATAGCTCTCAGTGATTTCAAGGTTTCTTGCAGGATGGAAATATACTGTAGCATTACATCATCAAGGGCAAGCATTAGCTCATCTGCCTCAGAACCACCAGTAAAGCTGATGCATCTCTCCACAGAGGCTTCAAGGAGAAGAATGACTTGTGGGATAGACTCCTCCATTCTTCGTACTGTTTCACTAAGTTCAATTCCCTGAGCGCCAACCCCGCGAGCAACAGCACCCCGGAGATCTATTCTTGCAATCTCAGCAGAGAGGATAAGACACTCCATCTGTCCATACCTATGACACAGGTCAAATTAAGATGAGAAAAAAATGGAAGGATAATGTTCTCCAGCCAACAAAAAAGAAAGAGCAGATCCAGAGCATTTTTGATGTAATAAGACAAAAACAGACCTCTTCATGGCACTAGAGGCAATATTTGAAACTGTAGCAAGGCTTTAAAACTTTGTTCCAACAGCAAACAGCGAAAAGCTCAAGTGAACTGGTACCTACTGATTTAGCTCAGTGCAAGTACAGTTGAATCTGCTATACTCCATCTTCTGATAAGCATATCATTCTCTATTAAGGTTCCTTCCTCATCCCTCCTATCCAACTCTACAATGTCCCTCCTAAGAGTAATCTTCCCAACCACAATCCTCCCAAACTCCTCCCTGTTCCAACTGATAAAGTTGGTCATCAGACAACACTATTTCTTACTTAAAACATTGATAGCACATCTTGAGAATTCATAATTGTTCCACCAACTAGCCACTTTTTCCTTAAAACATTTTGCCTTGAGCCGCATATTTTCAAATCTAAATGGTTTTGGGCCTCCTCATACTCCTCCCACATCAAGCAGACTGGAGAAATGGTCTGAAGCCATTCTAGGGAGAAGAAACTGGGTGATTGTTGGGAATGGCCCCTCCCACTCTTCTGTCATAAAAAATCTATCTATTCTTTATTGGCTCTGTGAATTTGACCAAGTATACCTCCCTCTGATCAAATGAAGAGCAATTAACCCTAACTCCTTAATTAGCTCATAGAACTCCTTCCTGTAACCAAAATGACCCGTCTCCATTCCTATTTGAGTAAGAGCTAGTCAAATTAAAATCCTCCCTGAAACGCCAAAGAACCTCCCATCTTAAATGCAACATCTCCCAACTCCTCCAGAAATTCCAACTTTGGAGAGTAATCAGTAGGTCCATAGACTCCAGTGAAAGACCAAGCTGTATCCTCCTCAACCCCTCAGAAACAGGAAATTGACTAAGAAATTTCCCACCTCAGTGTCTATCAAACTTAGCCCCCTGCTATGAACCCAATTCCCCCCCCCCCCCAAAAAAAAAAAAACCACGTGCACGAGCAGGGGAGGGGCAAAAAAAAAGAAAAAAAGAAGAAAGAAAAAGACTTCTGACTACAAAATCATCAATGGCACACAATTTGGTTCCCTTCAAACACACTAAATTTGGATCCCACCTTTTAATTTTCGTCTTGATGACTAATATTTTTTTTTACATCCTTTTAATCCCTCACATTCTAGTTAATTATCTTTGCCTTCATTTGTAACACAACGTTTGATTTGTTCCCTGCACTCACCCTCCTCCTTTCATAAATAATATAACATTCCAATTTCCTAAGCTCTCTCTCGCCCCTCGACCCATTGCTTTTTATCTTTCGATCATTCTTCTTGCTCAGACTCCTACTCTGCTGGAAACCCAAATTCTTTACTTTATCTAGGATGTGTGATGTATATGCCATTCTGAAGTGATCTATTACATTTCACCATATTTTACTTTATTTATTATTATGAGAATCAATCTTACAACTTCTGGTTCGAGAGCTTTTGTGCTTAAAGCCCAAGTTTATAGAATTGTTGATCTTATAGCAGCTGAATGAAAATAGAATGAATTTTCATGAAATCAGCTTCAATCGCATTCTGGGAAAAAATCTCAATATCGTATTCGTCAAGAAGAAAAACAGAAATTGTGTTCCCCCACACACACACACACAACCAAAAAAAAAAAATCCTTCCACTTGACTCCACTACTCCTTACCCCATCTAGAACACTTAAAAGAGTATTCAGAATCAAAAAGATGAAGTCTCTGAGAGAGAGAGGAAGGAACCATAGCTTGAATAGGTAAAATGGCCTAACCTAAATATAGGTCTAGATCAGAAAATCCAGAAACAATGGGCTTCATCCTACTCCAATGATGCTTAGTGGGCTTCCTCGACACCCAAGCCAAAACAGTCTTCCCTTTGTGCCTATGAATATTACCTCTATCAACCTGCTTAATTGAACCTTCCTTGATGCCAATGAGTTGGGCCTATCACAATCCTTCATATCAACTGATATCAGCCAAAGGCACCAAAAAAAACCAGGGCGCACTTGATTAAAAAACTGCCCTGCTCCACCCCAATGTTGGATTTGACCCATAAGCCAGGAACAACCCAGCTAACATAAAAATTGTACATGGATATTAAACACCACACCCGCACACACGCTGGGGGGTGGGGGTTGGGTGGGTTGAGATGGATTTTTTTATAAAAGAACGTGTATAATATGTATCGAAACAAAGACATCAAATGGGGGAGAAGGGAACCGACTCTATTTAAAAAAAAATGTGTATCAAGACAACACACACTTACTTCTGTTTAAATGATTCATATGGGAAGTATACTGCCTTCAGCGTATCCAACAAAACCTGAAGGTCAGATTCTGAAAACAGGTGTTGAATATTTCTTGCAAAAGTTCCAGTCATACTGTGCAGTTCAGTCAGTGCCTCAAGATGCTTGGTCTGAACTTTGATGCCCTTTGGCATATCCCCAGACAAGATATCTAACACACCTGAAAATTGAAAATGACAGATTCAATTCAGTACTTAATTAAAAAAACATCACATTTAGATACCATCTCCCCACAAGGATTGCAAGTCATTGAAGGAAAAATCAAGAGTGTATATTTCCACCAATGGACATCAATCAGCCCTATAAATTGTAGAAACAATTGAAGAAATATTTATTGGTCCTAATATCAGTGGATACAAACACAAACAAATTTGATTAAGATAGTGAACTCAAAAATAAAACAAATGGAGAGTCGAGTAGCATAACCTCAAATCATCTTCATCGCAGCCAAGCCCAAAAAATGTTATCCAATACCATAAAATGTTCACACTACCAGATCCAAGATATGTTTTTCACTTAATGTCTTGCCAAGACAAGCATACAGAATTTCCAAAGGAAATGAACTATAAACTAATTTACGCGTATATTGGAGGCTCCTACCCAAGAGAAAAATTGAGAATTTCAAAAGATGGATGGACAAAAACAATAATCTTTTGACTTATTTTAAGTTTTTCTCTAATTTATAATGGACAACAACAGAGATTATTTTGATTGCTCTTGGAGTGGTTGCAAAACACGTGCATAGAGAAGTTCTCTCCCAAAACAATAAAATTACAGGTCTGCTTTTCCTTTTTTTTTTTTTTTAATTCCAAAGTGCATCAAAGGTTGCATCATTTAGAAGTTAAGATTGCATATAATAGGATAATTTAAAACCTAAAATAACAATATGTTTAACAAGCTACACTTCTAAAATGGCAGAACAGAAGCAGCAATGGTTTAAAGTATATTGCCCTATGGCAATCAAATCATCAAGAACAATATATAATGTTGAAAACAAAATAATGGTCCTCAATAAAAACTCCTAAAGATAAGAAAGGTAAACCTTTAGCCAATGATTTTGTTTCAGGAACAACTTCTCCTATTGCTAGGTTTACACGGGATACAAAACTTGCACCCACAGTTGCCATTGTCTCGATTAGTAGCTTTGGGACAAGAGACTTGTAATCATCAGGAAAAGCAGTCATACACCTGCAGATAAGAAGGGCAGAAGCCAGGAAAATAAGTTCCATCATGAAGAAATGGCAAATAGAATGTAATACATTTCAATATAATCTCTTTGTTTGCACATTTATATGATATCACTGGCAAACTCAAAACGTTTTTTAAAGGATGCAGTGATCATATATCTTCTTCCACATTTTCATAGGTCATTCAAGACACCACTTCCCAGATCTCTGAGATCAACATGTCTATGCAGTGAGAAATGCAGTTGAGATGTAGATCTTGTGTTTATACAGTTAAATAATAGATACATTAACAACTAATATTCCACTATGAAATGTGTAATGCACATTAAATTCCTTTGTAACATATATTCTGCCTTAAATTCTGAATTAGTAAATGTGGTTTGGCATTGTATTCTTGCTGCTATTTTGCTAAGACGCGTGAAAATGCAGGTTTCAAGGGAACCCTTAGGATACCTCTATTTTATTCCAATGCTAAATAGGAAAAATGTGTCCATATAATATTTCATATATAAATCCACAAGCCCAAGGTCCACTTGCAGGACAACCAGGATAATGTTGGAAACACTTTACAAATCTTAATATGAACCAATTAACAAACATCTGAAATGCATTGTTCATTATGAAATTTTAATATACTCAACTACTCTTCTAGTAGCATGACAAGAGTTCCCACATTAAAACGGGATGAGAAAGAAATAAGTGATTTATGTAATCTTGGCATGGGAAGACAACTAGCTCAAAAATTGGCCATTGGCCTTTTTAACCAGTTTTCGTCATATAAAAAAGTATATTGATTAGAATAGCAGAAATTAATGCACTAAAATTGCAATTGTTATAGACAATTAATGACCACCCGATTGAATCTTAGTGCTAGGATGCATATTCTTTGGTAACAAAATTTACCGCCTCCCCTCTGTCGTAACAACAAGAGATGAACTTTACCACTTCCATTCTTGTTCTAAATAAAGCAGCAGTTCATCATAGAAACTGGGCAACCAACTGGAGAATGAAACCATTGGCAATCCCAACTGACTATCATGGCTGCTTGATATCTTTTCAGGCTCATTTTTCTCACTTCCATGCTTATTAGCTCGCTGTCGTAAGTCAAAATCTTCCCAGAGCTGCTTTATAGGCTTTAAGTGAACTTTGGTATAGTACTGCTCTAAAGACTTGAATCTCCCAATTCGAATAAGAATTCCTCTCAAATCTCGAGCAACATCAACCTAAAAATCACGAATGAGAAGAAATATCTGTAGAACTTTACTCGTGTACAGACCAATTAAAATATGGTACCAAGGTTATGCAAATAACATGAACATGACCATAGTGACACAAGTTTCGGAAATTTGTAACCTTGCGATTGGACAAAGCATCAGTTAAACGAGGCTGAACCATTGTGTCTAGTCTCTCCTCTAAGACCACAAGCTGCTTCCTAATATTTGCAAATTCAGCAACCTGAAAAATTAGGGTTCCAGAGAAATCATGTGTGGAACCTCATGGACAACAAACAAAGTGCTCAAACCAGGTTTCATGTTACAAAATTACCTCACCAACAGCAGACAAGCAATGCCTCATGTTAGCCAAGGTTTCAGCAGCACGAGGCAGGTCACCACTGGCGAATACATCCTCGACAGTCGAACTTAATTGAGTTAACCCAGCAGCATCCTTTTTGTATATGGATATAAAGAAATCAAAGCCCAATGAAACAGTCTCTCAGATAACAGATAAAACTTACACCAAAAGCTCAGAAACTGAAAGATTAGAATTATAATGGCTACAACCTGCAACGTTTCATAAGCAGCTTCCATCCTTCGCTTGACAGTATCAACTTTGGCTAGGGTAGCTATAGATTCCGCTGAGGATCCCTCCGCCTGCGATGACAATTGTAGCAGTTTAGACGGTCGAGAAATCTATCTTTCTAGATATAGGTCAATGCAAATGCTCTTGACCGGTAAATTATGTACAAAAAAATAAACTCCCATTAAAAGCAGTTAGATTTTCGTATCAACTCTTTCCTGTATATGCATAGTGCTAGACTTGCAGCTTATATACATTTCATCACAGCATATATACATTTCCCTAAGGCTCCAGTAAAATGGAAGATATTTGTGGGAGCGCAAAGTAGATTGGCGGTGTGGGGGGCTTGCCCCTGCAGTATGGTATAGTATTTCTGGCAGATTCTAGAAAGGATTACAAGCTTGCTGCGAAATGCAAAGAAGTTGTACAGGCAGTATGAAGTTCACTTGGTACCAGTGGTAAAAATAGAGGCTGTGCTCATTGGGAAGCTCGTCCTAGCGAGCAGCGCAGACTCAGTTTTTTAGGCTTTCTATAGAGTCCTTTTGGGTAAGATTTTTATTTCATATACAAAAAAGAATGTATTGTACACATTCATTAAGTCAGATTAGAATTTTCGAGGTTTGTCAGAGAGAAAAACAAATAATAATGCGAGAAGGGTTTCTCTAGAGGTTTCTTATTTTTCATTCTTTTAATATTCACTCTATTGTTGGAGGTTGCTAATAGAAAATCAAATACATTATAACCGTGAATGGAGAGAATTTGTTGAATCACACCCGTGTTTTTGTACGTTTGCTTTTCAATTCATTTATTTGCACATATTCATCACTGTTGCTAGGTTGATCTGAATTCCACACAACACATAAATTACAATGAGCATTCTAGATTGCTGAAAGCCCCATACAAAATTATTCACACACAAAAATTGACAAATTAGATGCAATTGATGATTACTTTTACACACACACACACACACAAAAAAAATCAGCCAAGCTTCTAAGTCCTACTCATCAATCCAATTGGAAGCATTATAATTCAGGTTTTTCAATTTTTCAACAGCATATTAAGCGTGCTATATATCAAATGTATACACAGATATTCCGGATCAATAAAGTCCAATGACTCAAAAAATTCATCCAAATTCAAGCATGTTTATGCAATTATGATAAGAAAAAGAACAACGTTATAAACATAAGCAGCAAGAACTATGAAGCGAATGTACCTTTTTAAGCTTTAAGAGGATACCGGCGACTGAGTTGCGGAGGGAGAGGGCGTCGTCGCGGAGGCGGACGACGTCGCGAGTGGCGCGGGGGACACGGAGGAGGGCGGCGGCGCTTTGCTCCTCGAGGGAGGCGGCGATCTCCTCCGACATCATCTGTAGCTTCATCTCCAGATCCACCAGGTGATTCTCCAGCGGGTCCTGCGGGTGGCGGGCCTGGCACGATTCGTTGATCCATTTCTTGGCGTCGAACTTCTCGTCCGAGAACGAACTCAGATCCACCATCATCTTCGCAGATCAAAAGTAGAGTGGACTAGCCACTCTCTCTGTTCGTTCGCAATCGTTCAATATCTCTCCGTTCGTTGACAATAGACACAGCCAAATAGCCAAACGCCCCCCAAAGGAGCTGAGAGTGAAAATTACTTCGTTCTCTCTGTTGCCACAACTAAACGCTCACGCTGTTAGACCTACGATTGAATAATCAAATGCCAGCCGGTACCCTTAATGAAACACAGCCCAATAGCCAAACGCCCCCTCTGTTATGCAAATACACAGAGTAAAAAGGAATTCATTGTAACTTTTTTATAAACAGACGGGGAGAATAAAAAGGGTTAAAACAAGTTTTTAGTTTTTATGGTATTTTTTTATTTTATATACTTTTTATTAAAATTTATTTTTTTAAAAAATTTATAACTCTTAAACGTGTTAATTGTATTGATAAAAATAAAAATAAAAAATTATATCCGTATAAATAAAAATTATTCATTTAGATAAAAAAATTAATTTTTTTATATTTTTTAACTTTTACTTAAATGAACATAATTTTTTTTTTTTTTTTTTTTTTTACAAATGTGATTAACAAGATAAAATTTACGTCCTTCAAAAAAATAAATTTTAATAAGAGATTGAAAAAAAGTTACATAAAAATTAAAAATATTTTTCAAACAAACAAAGC
>JAVXUM010000004.1:22902742-22913848 GCA_035590655.1 Pouteria glomerata
CACCAAACACCTAAATATTACTCAAACTACATTTTTTACTGTTTTTTGTTATTTTTTGTTAATCCAAACACCCCCTTTATTAAATCAGTGATAGGATCTATAATTTTTAAATAAGAAAGCACCATAATGGCTAAATTCGACAACGAAGTACAAGTTTAGAATCACGAAAAAAAAGAAATTTCTGCACTAATGGAATTACCAAACTGAAAATTACCATAAATAATAATAAAAAAATATTAATTTGAGACCCTAGCTGATGGTAGTTGGTCGTAGAAAAGTTATTTTTATAACAGTTGGTCAGAAAAATGACTCTCTAAAAAAATACACAAATTTCATATATTATATGATTAAATTGAATAATTGTGAATACCAAAATGCCCTTGGATGTCTAGATTGAATTGAACTGGCCCATATAATCCAGGGTCACCCCTTTTGCAAATTAAAAAAAAAAAACATAGGAAATTTGAGAAATGAAAAGAATATCTAATTAAATTTAGTTTATTTAAAAATGCCCTTCATTTGCTTATATTATTTAAAGGATCTAAGTAAGAATATATATTTGGCAGTTCATTTTTTATTCCATTTTTTTACTTTATTTTTTTCTTTTTCCCCCCTCTTTCTTTCTTTCTTTCTTTTTTTTTTTTTCTCTCATCAAATCCTAAATTTAATCCCACTTTAAGATTATAAATATTCCGTGTTGCTAGGGGGAAAAAAAAAAGAATAAATTATACTTTTTTGTTTCATTTTATTTTCCTACAATTTTCTTTAATTTTTTTTGCTTTTATAAGGGGCTACTTGCCGGATCAATTTTTAGTAAAAAAACTACCAAAAGTTATCACTACTACAGTAATTGTGCGTTTAGTAAACTACCAATTTTTACCATTTTTCTGTTCTGTAACAGAGTAAAAAAGTATAAAAAAGTGTAGCCTGCAGTCATATCAAACACACAAAAGTTATCACTTTTTTGCTCTGCTACAGTAATAATTTCACCAAACACCTAAAAGTTACTTAAGGTTGCCAAAAATTACATTTTTTTTTACCAAACACACAAAAAATTATTACTAACAATTTTTAACAAAAAACTACCAAAACTTATTGAAAATTTTGCCTACCAAATGGCCTCAAATCTATGCTCTAAACATATAGGAAATGTAGTTTATTCTATCTCCTCACCTCCCTTTGAAAATGAACGTTGAAAAGAGTTGTCTGCCACACGCTCACGCCACAAACTAAAACCAATGTCAAACTAACAAGCTTAGATTTGTTAAACCTAACAAGGTTAAAAAATTAGTCAAATTAGTCAAATTCGATTTATTTATTTTTCATTCAAGTCGAGCTCAAGCAAGTTTATAAACAAATCCGAGAAGGAACACGTTGACAAATACAGACTCGAATCAAAAGATTTATATAGAGCCTATCCAGAAGGAACATGCTTGGAAGAACCCAATGGACTAATTAGCCTTGAAAACCGGCGTGCAGATTGAGGATTACCCAACGCCTTACACGGAAAATACAACTTTCATGTCAAAGCCGATATGAAGCGAGACTTCATTCACAGTCCCCCTCATATGAAGCGTGAAGTGATATGATGCAAGACTATACGAGATAGAGACAAGTGAATGACTTTGCTACTAACCCCTTTTGGGTGAAGCATAAAGTGATATGAAGCAATACTGTGGGAGATAAACGAATTGCTTTGCTCGCATGGCAAAAAGGGATTTGGGGGAGCTGAAATCAAGTTTGATGTCAGCTCCCCGACAACACATTTTTGACCGTTAGATTAGAATCCAACGATAAAAATATATTTACATATTTTTTAATTAAAAAATACAAAAATATATTCAAATCGTTATATTTTAATCCACCGATCCAAAATACTGATGTCATGAGGCTGACAGCAATCTTGCTGTCAGCGTTCCCTCTTTCAACAAAAAGAGGCTCAAATCGACTGCTTGAAGTAAAAACACTGCAACATCTATGCAGTTACATATCACCAGTAATAGTAATAACCGATGGCCAAGCTCAGAGCATGACTTATCACTAAAGAAGCAAATGCAGCTTCGAATGCTAAATTTGGCGATACAGGCAGGCTAGCTATCCAACTACTGTAAAAAAAGAATCATTTGCCAAATCAGCTTGCCCAAAGTTTTCCATGCGCAGAGGAATCGGGTTCACCTAAAAAGTTCCATTCCCATCCAAACAGATATGACGCAATATTTGTTGCCTATGAGCCAGAAAAAAAATAGAGGCATTAAGCTGTACCTATGCAATGATCATTACTGAGTATCGTTTGCCCACAATAAAGCAACTTGGAGTCGTCTGAACTAACATCCAAGCCCAGAAAAATGTAAGATTGAACATGATGCCATATGGATGGCACTGTGACGGTTATTGAATACCATTAGCCCATAATACAGCAATTGGGAGTCACCTGTTTTCTAGCTAGTATCCCGACCATATAGATTCCTACCAAGCTAACATTGCCCCAAGGGAAAATAGAAAATTAAACACGATACTATCTGTGCTTGCATATAAGGCATCTGCTTCAATAATTGCTAATGACTAATACAAGAAGACTTCAGGAATTCAAAAGTTGATTACATTGTGGCTGCACCATTCTATCCATGGTTAGGCAATCAGGGAGCACAGCAAGAAGGATAGAGATCCAAACTCCCTGGGAAAAATAAAAAATCACCATTCCACCCCCTAAATGGCAAAAGGAAATAAACAAATAACATCAAACTATGATGATGTTAATGGAAATGATTAAGGATCTCCTTCAAAACAAAGCTCCAAGATGGACCTTGTTCATACTTGTGTGTGTATTTCGGATTTTACTCTTCAATTTATTTTATGGATGGGTAATGGTGATTTCGAGGCTTAATAAATTTACCATTCATAATACTGGGTGAAAGGTAGCCCTGCTGCCAGTATGGACCAGAAAGCATAGTAATGCATTACAAGATGACTACATCCCAGTAGAGTCATAAAAACCTTTTATTGTTGTGGCCAATGTGCCTTCAAACAGGAACTGGGTATGAAAAGATTGAGGCACATGCACGACTGTGGCTATGAAATGATGAAGTGCTTGGCCATGTGAATGACAGGCCGATAGGAGGAATGGACCCATCTTGTAAAGACCTTACCAGTCAGGGTATGATCAGTTAGTAAAGTTAAGGCAAAGGTTTTGAATAAAGGATTGATCGGTCGATCGAGGTCCCAAGGAATGTGACCTAATAGAAGATCGGCCGATAGTAAAATCTGCCTAACAAATTATCAGTACAAATAACCAATTTAGAGCAGCGACTTGATAAGTGGGGGAGTCACGACCCACCCAGGTCTGTGATTTCCACAGCAGTCATAAGATAAATGGCACAACTTGCCATCTCAAGAGTTGCCGCAGAAATGTGGGAAGGTGGAATTGTGGAGCAATTTATTGGATAACTATAGAACAAGGTTGAGGCAGCAGAATAAAGGGTTCCTCAACCAATCTCTTCCAGCGAGAAGTCTTTATCTTTTTCGATACTCTCCAGCCTTGTTACAGTTCAAATATGAGTAAAGTAACTAGCTTAGGAGTAGCAGTAGTATAGTTTTTGGTGGAGTTTGAAGCTTCATTGGATTGCAATCTATTGAGAGAACATGTCACGAATATGGACAGACAAGTAAATGTACTATAAAACTTTTCAGATTCTTGTTTTGTTTATTTGAAACAGATAAATTATATACTTGAACTAAGACGCAACAATCCATAATCACCTGAAACACGGAGAACCCATCATTTTAGATCCGAATCTATGATTCTGGTGCACCTGCACACGCAACCCTGAGATCCAAAATCGTGAAAGACCATGAGAATGTTTTAAGCATAAAAAATGTTATTACCTAAACTGACATGTGATTGTAGATAATACACAGAGGGATGTAAGTCATGATCAGTGATCTCTAATTCAGTTCAGTTGCTCTCTAGTTTCTACGAATCAATTAGCTCTTCAATAAAATAGCTTCTTAAAATTAAGATGCGATTAAATTCACTAGAATTATAGGTCGTTGCTTTAATTCATTGTCCTTTTTCTTTTTAATTGGCCGCCAAACTACCCTGGCCAACGCATTTCTAACACACCTCATTGACTAGTGCAATGAATCAGTAGGTGTATGAACATGAACCCCCACAAGGGAGACACAGCATTGAGGCCAGATTACCTAAGTTTTATCATATTAATTCAAAGCTCTGAATATGTGAAAGGTTGTACTTGCAAAAGAAAAAAAGGATTTATCAATTTTATAGGCCCTGGACATCACGCAACAAAAAGCTTATCCTTCTGTAGTTCTATTTTCTTTTTCAATAAATAGGAATCTTACAAATTATCAAACTAACACCATGTTTCATGAACTTCTCTGAATATATGGCATATATCCTTGTTGGTTACTTGATACTTGGACAAGGATAATTGGGTAAGGGTATTGTATAAATGCTTCAATATAATTGAATATCCATACAAACATATTTAACAATTCTATTTTAGGGCATAATTATGCATAAAAGTAATGTTTTATGCATGAACACTGAATCAAAATTTGTTAATACCATATTATTCTATAAAATAAAATAATTATACTAAATAAATAAATATTTTCCCATGTCCCCATATCATTAAATAAGAGAATTAGTGAATCTGACTTTACACATATTTGTACCCAACTCCCACATCCTGAGTCCAGGTAAGATATATCTAACATTGACGTGATTTAGACCAACATTGTAACAAGTCCACAATAAAAATTAGCTCCATACTACAAGACACAGAGAAGCAATCACTAATCTAATTAACTAACTTACCGGATTAGTATGCCAGTCATCAATCAAATACAGAAGCCAAATCTGGGTTTTTTTTTCTTTTTCTTTTTTTTTTTGGAGGGATTGGTCATAGGTCATGACAATATCAAGTCGAAACAATAGTATGAAGTGAATATACTCAGCAAAAGTGAGTTATCTTTGCAATTTTTTAAACTAAAATGCCACCAGCAGATCTTGTCATCTTTGAATCCACAGGATAAGAGTGCTTGAAGAAGACAGAAGGAAAAATTTATTCAAACGTATTAACAATCAATTTCACCGAAATCTTAAGTTCCCGATGCAAAACCCTCAATTGAATTGTTTTACACAGAATTCCAGAGAACAAGAACCGAAAAAAAAAAAGAATGTTATGGGATCAGTGAGAAACCTGTGTTAAGAGATCTACAGCTGTGTATCTCCGTAAACAAATTAAGTACCACCGTCATCGTCTTTCTTGGGTTTCCGGTACTTCTCTTCGGTGTGCTTCGCCGTGAAAATTGCATTGTTGATGAGCTTCTGTATGTTGGGTACGTTGTAGTTCTGAGCGATATATATTCCGCAAACTGTGCCCGCTATGAATGAGAAGCTGCTTCGGATTATCCCCATCCTCTGCTTCGATCTTCTTCTTCTTGCGAGGCTCGGATCCCTGCAGATGGTTCCGAGGATTTCCAACTATCTCCCTCTCTCTCGGGGAGTTTTATTGAATAGGTTTTTGACATGTGTATAGCTTTTAATTTTTAGTTTTTTTTTTTGTGGTAAAACAAAAATAAAAACTTTAAAAATATATTTATTAATTATAATTGTTTATTAATAGTAATCGTAAAGTTGATCGGCTGCCATCGCTACCATCTTTGTCCGTTTAGAAAGGGGAAAAATTAATTTTTTTTAACTAATTTTTTAATTTTTTTTTGTTAATTTGATAATTTTGTATTTCTTAATTTAAAAAAAAATTAAAATATAAAAGAATAAATTTAGTAATTTAAAAAAAATTAAAAAAACTGAGTAATTGATAATTGATGTCTTGTCAAACTAATTGATAACTGATATCTTGTCAAACAGAGTCTGACTATAACGACAGCAACTAAATATTAGTTGTGGTTGATGAACGATGGTTGAAAGCGAGTAGTGAACAATCGTATCCGGTGATAGATATGGTTGTGAATGGTGATGATGGAAAAAAAGAATAAAAATTTTAGAAAATATCTTATTTTTTTATATTTGTCTAACTTTAAAAAAAATTAAAAATAATTTTTATTTTTTGAAAATTAAAAATTAAAAAATATTTATTAAATGGGCTAATTTTTAAAAAAACAAGAAATAAAAAATAAAATTTTTTTTCAAATAAGACATTTATAAATAATTCTAACATAAATTTTTTCTCCTTTTAAAGGATTTGAACTTAAGATTTACTTCGGAATTCATTTGACTGCCCAATTTTTTATTATTCAATTTTTTGTTATTTATTAATATTATTTTCTTAATTATAATTTTTTTTAAATTATAAAGAGTAAATATGTTAAATAAAAAAATATAGTTAGTTAAAAAAGCTTTTTATTTTTTATTTAAAAAAAAAAAATACTAACTTTTGTAGTTGGCTGGAAAAAAATAAATCAACAACATTATTCTACTTTGTTTAGTGCTCGAACTTACGGAGTGGTCCTGAGGCTTTACTTTCCACAGTATTTACAAGGATTCAAGTTTTTTATGAACCCGAATATGTGAGAGAAGCGGTGCACATTCTCCGCTTTATCCATTGACTACATGTCCGTTGAGAATTGTAATAAATTGGTAGAGTTTTGAGTTACAGGAAAAAAAAAAAAAAAAAAAAAACTTATGAAGTGTTTAAAAAATAAAAAGTTAAAAAATAAATAATGTATCAGTTATTGTTCAACATTTAAAAGATAAATTAAAATTTATTGGCAGGACCGGTTAAAAGGAGGTTGAAGATCATTTCTAATAATTTTTGTATAATGTGTAAAAACTTTGAGTTGATAGTACCTTCCAACAACTTTCGTATAATATATCAAAATTTTAAAGTAAGAATTGATTAAAGTTAAAAAAATTACATAAAAAACGAAAAATAGATGAAAATTTACAAAAGTTTATAACTTTCCGTGATACTTTGTCCCCGAACGCCTTGCGTGTTTCTTTTGGTTATTTTTTTAATAAATTAATTTATAGATAATCATTTTACCGTTATTAAAGACATTTGAGTTATTTCTTGAACGAATCAATTGATTTATATATATATTTTTTTGGTTGGTAGATTATAAAGTTTTTTTTATATATTTTTATTATTATTCTTTTAGTATTTGAACATTAACCTATTTGTTCTAAGGTGAAGTGTTATTTGAGAAAACACTTTTACTTATATTTCTCATACAGTAATATATATTAATTTTTTTTAGTCTTTAAACATTAACTCTGCCTATTTTAATATAAAACTTAATCGAGACATATCAACAAATTTTATCCTAATCTCATTACAGTCCAAACTTTTTAAATTTTAATTCCCTCAATTCTATTTCATCACGTAGAATCGAAATGAATTTGTCGTTTAAGTTTTGTTTGATTTGTTGTAAATTTTTAAAAATATTTAAAAATTATTTATTTTTTATCATTTTAAATGTACCTTTAATTATTTTATTGCCATTATTGAGTATCACTTTAAAAAGAAAAATTATAAAATAATAATTTTATTATAAAAATCACAACAACTATCTGGGAGAGGAAAAAGTCATGAAAGAGTAGATTATTATCCCTATTCCCTAAAATATAATCCATTTATAGAACAAATAAATTGGTGATTGATTCCAAACCATACCGTCCAAGGCAGGGACAAAAAAACAATGATACTATTATATTATTACCATTAATCATTATAGCTAATTGTTTTTATTTTACTCTCCCGCAAAAACTGACCCGAGGTCTCAATTCGCATCTCTCTCTCTCTCTCTCATAAAATGTAGGCAAAGCTCACAGAAACTCCTGCGGTCGTCAAAGCCGTCCAACTTCAGATCCAAACAGGTTGGCTATTTGTTCGATTATCTGTCTATTTTTAATTTGGTTTCCATAATATCTTTTTTTTTTTCAAAGCTTTTGCAGATTCATCGATAGATTATTGTTTTTTTTTTCTCAATCCATGAACTGTCTCTGTTCTTCGTTCCCACGCCTGGTTTTTGTCGGTTTCTTTGCGTTGATTACGTTAGCCTTTTTCTGTGGTCAATTTTAGGGTTTTGGGTATTCCTCGTTTTGTTTCAATTTGCTGTTCTTATCGAAGCCTGGAGATTTTATTATGAATTTGTCCACATCTTGATCCATCACCAAGCTCTCTCCATCAGTTTGCTTTGAATTTTGTTTGTTATTTCCCCCTTTTCCGCTGTCTTCTTTTCTTTAGGTAAGTGGAAAGAAGGTTTTGCCTTTGAATTGGGGGCTGTTTAGCTACATTTCAATATGCCTTTTGAGTGAGCCTAGACCAATCTAGGCTGGAATGCTTTTCATCCCTTTGTAAGATTGCTTTAAATGGTTTGTAGTGATTTAAGTTTGCCAGAGAAGAATGAGGTTTTTCCGCGGGGTGGGAAGACAGAGAGCAAATGACTAGTTTGGTTGGAAGAAAAGAAAAATATGATGCATTGTTTAGCTAAAATTATAATTCTCTTGGAGTTAAAAGGGGAAGAAAGGATTAAAAAACAGCCTTGTCCAATAAGATGGGGCAAGTGTACTTGAGCTGGGACATGAGATGATAGCAGGAGGGATACAAGGTAGAAAACCTAGAGTAGAAATGGGAGCAAGATGCATAAGGAGAATTGCATTTTTGGGCTTTTGAACCCTCTTACATTGAGCTACAACGCATAAAACTGTGTGAAAAAACTCAATATTACTTTGCCTGTAAAAGGCATGTTACGCCTGTTTCTTTTATATCCTTGAGTATAGCTCACTTTTAATTTTCAATGCAGGTTTATTGATTTCATCTTGGGCCATTTCTGTATTAATTTAAAAGTTCAATATTGGAGGGTGCACACACCATAATCTTGGCCTCTCTGGCTTGCTTCTACTATATGATATCTTTTGTTATGGTCAAGGTGTCATGGTAATTTGGGTCTCATGAAATTTTGGAACCTTGGTTTCATTGAAGAAACTGTCAGTATTACCCATGGGTGTGAGCTACCTATCAATCTCAGCAGTCTGCACATTGTTAAGTTTTGTTGGCCTCCAATATTGGACGGAACTGTCACTTGAGAAGCTAACATCAGATGGGTTAATTGGAGAGGATTCTATTGAAACTGGGAATGATCACCATGTCTTACAACTGCTTTTGGGTTCTCAAGCCACAATTGCACTGTTGGCTAATTTTGCACTGAATGTATTTATCCTGCTCATCCTGGGACTTAAGGTAACTTTTTTGTTGTTTTTTATTGCCATTATTTATTAGATTGTTGTTTACCATTTTATTATGAAGGCATGCATAGATATGCACACATTGTTCTGAAGCAACTTTTATGGGGAACAAAGTTCCCATGAACTCATCCTACACACTTTGTTTGGATTCGTGGAGGGAAACAAAAAGCAGTGGGAAAAGAAAGGAAAGAAAAATGATGTGAAAGAAGCTAAATTTATTTAATTTTGTTTTTGGTTAGAAAAATGAGAAAAAAAAATGTATAGAATCAATAGATCTTTGTCAGTTGGTTATCATAAAAAATTGAATACATATAAGTAATTTAATTTCCTGTTCATTTCCCTTTGTTGATAAATAAATGAAGTATGCTATCAAAGAAGTATCAAGGGGATGCTACCAAAGTAGAAAATAACTAGGGTAAGGGTGCGTCAAGAAGAGAACCCAACTCTCCTTACAAATGCATGATATCATCCAAGTCCAAAAATTGATTCAACCTAGGCATAACCCCACAAGATGGCCAACTATTCAAATGGATGCAAACAACCTTTCAATATATACTGAGGCTGTTCAATTCCTTAAAAGATTATTTGATTTCTTTTACCCCAAATTAGCCAAAAATAACAAAAAGGAGCCAATCTCCAAGCTTTTCTTTTTCGCCTCCCCTCCCTACCTCCTTACCAGCTCGAAAGAGAATCACAAACCGGCCTCGGTAAGACCCAAGACTTTCCAAAGCTAGAAAGGATAACGGACCACATTTCGTGCACAACTGCATAATGAGCAAGTAGAAGATTAGTAGTCTCACTGCTGCGCTTGCACAAGCAACACCAATTTAACAAGAAGCACCCTCTTCTCCTGAGATTGTCTATCATTAGGATCCTTTATCTTATTGCACATCAGCGAATCTCAAACCATCTTGTTCATTTTCCTTTCCACGATCCAATCGTGGTGAAAGTGTTAATATTGAACTCTTTTACTACGACCTTCCAACCTGAGAGCTTAAAGAGTTTGAGTTGATTTTGTTAGTTATTATAACCATTTCACATGCTCCAGTGCGGCCACTTTACATAAACGGATTCTAATTTATGTCAAGGATCTTGGAAATATTCATCAATTTCCTTTGTTCTATGTGACGTTAGCATATTAACGCTAAGAAGCAGATCACATCAAAAGTTTTTTTGTAAGAATATAAAGATAAGTTCACATGTAAACTTATTTTGCTTTTCTTTATATACATTGGAACATACCATCATTTGAAAAATATAGAAATATAATGTCCATAACTAATATTTGTCTGCCTCAGCCCCTTTTGGTTGGGGAAAACTTGGCTTTGAGTTTTGGGCTTTTTGACATTGGAGGAATTTGAACTTCATCGTGATTGGTTTTCTATGATAGTGTGGATTTCATAACTATTGATTTGGACATGTGCAGGGGCATATAAATATATTCTTTTTGCCATATGGGGTCACACACACACGCGTTGGGGGGGGGGGGGGGAGGAGAGAGGGAGAGCTTTTGTTTCTTTATTTTTTTAGTATTATTATTTTTCTATAACAACTAATTAGAAATCATCTTCTTGAAAGTTTTCCATCCATTAGGTGACCACCGATTAACTCTGGATTTCATGGTGAAAGTAGTCCTCTAAATGAGTAACTTTGTTTTGATTGGCATCATTATTGTTCTCTTTGTGCAGACAATATTTTTTGTGGAGCTCTACCCTTCCGAAACTCGAAAACTGGTGGAACGAGTCATTAACTATGTCCTTTACAAGGTGAATGATCTTAATCATTTGGAACTAAATAAAGACTTTGAGTGGGTTAATATATTTTTTTTTTTGGTTTCTCATTCATGTAACTGCATGTTGTGGTCATGTTGTTGC
>JAVXUM010000004.1:22922676-22932717 GCA_035590655.1 Pouteria glomerata
TTAAACTAAAACGACGTCGTTTTGGACTTTTTGATTTGATCGAGCTATTCGCGAGCCGAGCTCGAGCCTGGGTTCTTTTTTAACGAGCCGAGCTCGAGCCCATATAAAAGCTCGAATCGAGCTCGAGCCTAGTTCAGAAAGCTCGAGCCGAGCTCGAACAAGTTAAAGCTCGGCTCGTTTCCACCCCTAGTTGTAAGTGGTTCAAAAACTTTTGGTTAATGAATTCCCCTCTACAATCAGTTTGCACGATTTTTATAGTTTTGTCATATTGTCGTGCAACATATTTCTCAAACAGTAAGTATTGAGTAAAAGAAGTCAGACTTACGCCTTAATGGAATCAACCAAATGAACTTAATAAAATCATCAACTATGGCAGCTTAATAACGAAATTTGTTAACAGAAGTTACGGGTGCAGAACCCCACAAATCAATATGTATCTTATCAAAAACAGCAGTAGTTTGAGAAAATGAAGCCAAAAAAGGAAGTTTAGACATCTTTCCAAGTTAACAGCTTTCATATAAGGAAGTTGCTGTCTTATTTTTCACTGTTTTTATTAATCCTGCACCACGGAGATGTGCTACAATAGCTGCTTGAGGATGCCCCAACCTCTGATGCCATAAGTCTTCTGTGACTTCTCTGAACCTGGTGGAAAAAAAGGCAGCTGGGGATGCACAAATAGTGTATAAATCACCCTGTTTGATTCCTTTCATCAGCACCTTGTTTGTCACTCGATCCTTTACCACAAAACCATATTAGAAAACTCACAATTTACTAGATAATCATAGGTAAGTTGGCTTATGGATAACAAGTTCCTCTCTAAGTCTGGAACTAAAAGGACATTGTTGAGAGTTACTTCAGAAGGACCAGATTTGATTGTTGCACTACCAATATGAGTTATGCGAAGAAATTCTCCATTTCTAATTAGAACATGATCATTACCAGTATAAGGTCGAATGTTGGTTAGAATACCTTCATGAGAAGTCATGTGAGCGGATGCCCCTGTGTCAGATATCCATTCTTCATGGTTGTCCTCTGGATTGAAGTTAAGAGCTGTAAAGGCCTTTGGTAGGTTGTCTGGCTGGATTGCATGGTTGAACCTATGCCAACAGTAAAGTGCATTGTGGCCTTTTTTGTCACATATTTGACAAATTAGGTATCAAGCATCACAAGAAACATTTTTTTCATGAAAACCAAAATTTTTGTTTGGTGATTTGGAGGATGAGTGACTGGCAGTAACAAAGCCTTTACCTCTGAAGGAAAAGTTGGTTGTGTTTCTATTGCCTATGGGTTGAGACTTGGAATTGTTTTCCTGGCTAAAGAATACTGTGTAGTTTTGTTGATCAGAACCAGAGTGAAGACTTACACGAGTCTCATAGCTTTGCAGAATGCACTATCTCACTATATGATGGCATGGGAGGTTTGAGCATAGAAGTAGTAAATGAGTCATAACGAGCACCAAGACCAGTGAGAAGAGCAAATACCTTGGTTTTGTCACTTACAGGGTATCCAATAGCTGTTGGATTGTCACAGATCCCTTTGAACTTATGAAGATAGTCATTGAGGGATGTCTCGGGATCTTTTTTCATGTAAATGAGTTACTGGTTGAGTTGAAATTGCCTTTCTTGAGAGGTTTGTGCATAGGCCTCCTTGAGAGCTATCCAGACTTGTGAGGACGTTTCTAAGCCGATAACAAGGCCAAGAGCTTCTTCAGTGAGAGTGCCAATGATCCATCCTCGGAAAAGTCTATCTGTAGTTCTCCATTTCTGATATTCTGGATTAGGAGTTGGAGTGGTAGTCGTCGCTTTTGCTATTGGAAGCATAGCAGCGGGAGGTTGAATTTCACCGATAAGATAGCTAACCAATTCTTGACTTTTTGCAAGTGCAAGAACTTGTTCACGCCAGAGAGGATAGTTGTTTTGCTTGAGCCTTAGAGTGACAAAATTGCCAACATTTAGTGAAGCAGACGACATGGTTTTTTTTTTTCTTTAAGAAGAATGAGAATAAGAGCTGCAAGCTCTGATACCAAGAAGAAAATAGTAAAACGATGGATGCAGAAATCTTACCACACTTTGAACGTTGGTGTGCTGTTTTATTTATAGTGATTGTGACTACAAATTTACAAGGAAACAAAACTATATAAGGTAACTGTTACAAAATAAATTGCTGAAAAACAGGAGAAAAATCAGTGCAGCAAAACTAGCAAAATCATTAAGAAGAATCAATGCAATCATTGAGAAAAATCAGCACAATCATTAAATAAGATTGTGCTGTTTGATTTTTGAACAGATTCTGATTTTATTTTGTCATTAGTATCTAATATTATCGTTATTAAATAAAACGAATTCCCCGACTTTGGTTTGAAGGTACCAAAATTTTTTATACTTGCCCAGTAAAAAGAAAATCGATAAAAATAACTGATAGGCTTTATTGATCATGGTCGTGGTCATTAGATTAAATTTAAAGATTTAAATATACTCATATATTTTAAAAAAAAAAAAGTATGAATATATTAAAACCATTAAATTTAATTCAATAGTTCTTGACTTTGTAATTAGTGAATTGATATCGCCAAAAAATATCAGCCTCCCCTTTATCTCTAAGCATTGGCTAAATTCAATAAGTCAAAAGTTAGCTTTTGATTTTAACTTTTGATTTTTTAGTTTTTTTTATTTTTTTGAAATAACTAAAATTACTTTCTTATAATTTAATTTTTTTCTTAAATCATAAAAGAAATATCAAATAATAAAAAGCAAACTAACTACTTAAAAGTTAATTTTTTCAAATAAAAAAAGTTTTTAATGATTTCCTAATAACTAATAATTTTTTTTTTCCCTTGCTCAAACTAAACCCGAGTTAAGTGAATAGTCAAATTAAGTAGGTGAGATTCCAAACGGTTATTAAACTGTAATCCTCGCTCAACCTTTTTCGGTTTAAGCTCTAAACCAAACTTACTGAGACCCCCCTAACTACACTTTCCTTTTTTCGAGTAAAATAAATTAAACTGTAAAACCCTCAACAACCCCATAATTAGTCGTATCTCAAACATTATTGACCGGAGCTCAACCTCTCTTGGTTATTTTCAAATAATTTTTCTTTTTATGATTTAAATATTCATAAATAAGTACCACCTACAAATTGCTAAAATTATATAAATTATCTAAAAATAAAATAATTAATTATTTTATGAATTATTTGTGGTGAAAATAACTTAAATGAATTATGAGAAATAAATAAGAAGAATAAAAAAATTAAAAAAATTCACAATAATTAAGAGACGTAAGAATCATACAAATGCCCAATCGAACACACACACACACACACACATATATATTGATAATATAAATATATACGATTTGAAGGTGTTCCACTCGTAATCTTGCTCCCGCTATCCCAATTAGGTGTGAAAATGAGTTGATTCAAGATCTATTTTATTCGTGTTTGGTCGGTCAAGTTATTTATGCTAAGTTCAAACTCGAACTAAATTTAAATTTTTATGTAGGTTTAATTTTTGTTTGATAAAAAATTATTAATCTTGAAATTGATTTGCCAATAACTTGATTAAACTAAAAAATACTGTTTTAGTAGAAAATATTATAAATAAAATATTATAAAATATAAATATTATTTTATCAAGTTAGTTTGTGAATTTTCAAGATGAATTTTTTTAGATTAAACAAATCACAAATCAAACTTAGTTCAATTTCATTTTAGTCACAAATCAAATTTAGTTCGGTTTCGCTTTAGTCACAAATCGAACTCGAGCTGAACTTTTTTTTAACCGAGTTCAAATAACTTGAGAAAAGCTCAATTTATTTGTAACCCTAGACGCGCATTTATCTAGTCATTACATATCAAAAGGTGGAACTCCTACACTGAGGGCCCCCACTTCTCTGCCCTAGATTATGGTGGAGGACGTAAATCGCGAGATGTGCGTCAGTGGTACAGGGAGCGGAGGTTGTCTTTTATCATCTGTGCAATATAAGGATCCGCAGCCATTTGGAGTTGAACCCTCACCGCAATCAACTGAACACTACCTCACCTCTGCCCTTTCACCAGCTAACATATTAAAATTAAATACATATGTTGTTTTTTTCAAATCTAGATACTTTTTGTCTTGACTGAATTTTAGAAGAGAAGTTATTAGTTAATTAATTGCTTGCATTAATTGAATAGCAAATAGGTCACCAAAAGACCAAAATGCTTCAACAGAACACAAAGTCTCTTTGACTTGCAAGTCTTCCATGTTTTTCCAACCCCGGTACTCAGCCCCCATCTCTCTCTCTGTCCATATATATATATATATTCACACCCCCTCTCCACCATTGCCATCAACAAGTCTTTAATAGAAAGTTTTTACAAACTTTAGATAAATTACTTTCCCTAATTAACCCTGTGCATAACTTGAGATGGCTTCAACAAAGGGTACTACTCTCTCAGTTTCAGCTGCAACTGCCCTAATCCTCCTCTCTCTGAACCTTCTCTTCTTCTTCCCAATGGTTAGTTCCAGCACTGTGTCTCCAATGGATTCCTGCCCAGGTGATGTGCTAAAGTTTGGGGCCTGTGGTGGGCTTTTGAGTAATTTGCTGGGGATTTCTTTTGGTACTCCACCAAACACCCCTTGGTGTGGTCTCACTGGGGACTTGGTTGGTCTTGAACCTGGTGCTTGCCTTTGCACTGCCCTCAAAGCCGATGTCTTGGGCTTCAATCTCAATGTGCCTATTGCCTTCGACTTGCTGATGAATTACTGTGGCACTGGTGTCCTTGCTGGCTTCCAGTGTTCTTAGATTAATGAAAAGTTAAATTTTCATCATCATTTCTTTAAATGAAATATTAATGGAAGCCTTATGAGATTATTGATCTTTCCTTTGCAATTGTTTAAGCTTTGTACAATGGAAGCTTTGTGATCTTCCTTCGTCATTTCTTTGTGATCTTTCCTTTGTAAAAAGCTGTATATATATATACCTTTATATATATAATTGAGTATGATCTATCTAATTGCAATTTCTATATACGTGGAAAGTGTCATTCTCATGCACATTAATATTAGAGCCAGTTAAGCGCAAACTTGTAATATATATATATATATATGCTCACTTGGTCATAATTAATATAGACTCATATATATTGGAAATTAATTAAAGGCGAGTTGTTAAAGTATAGCTGATATGATTATATTTTTCACATAATTAATTGACATAAATTTAATTCCTACGACTAATTTTAAAATAGAATCGAGAAGTAAATCACATATTTTCTTATCAATTTACTTTTTAGGCACTGTTTAGTTTACTAATAAATAAAAAAAAAATTTAAAAATTTATTTACTTTTTATCTCATTGCACAGATTACGAATATATAATTTATCTCATTCTATCTCACTTTTTATCAATCTAAACACACCCTTAATTACTAGTGGTTGACCAACTAATTTTAATTAGAAGAGCCTGTGCAATCTTTGTTAATTAGATGTTTTTCAATTCTCAATTGTTTATTTTGTAATTAATAATTTCTTGTCATTTCTCTTGTTCATATTATTTTGTTCTATTTTTATTTATTTATTTTTTTATCTTCTCAAATCCTGATGTGGGGTATGCCAATTCAGGTAACGTTAATTACAATAATGAAAAAGTCTTTTTTTGAGAGCCTTATCATTTAGATCCCACGAACTTAGAAAAATAATATTTACACTCGTGCTCAAAAGTAAGTAAAATTTTGAATGTTGCTAAATTTTTATGTAAAAAAAAAAAAAGAAAATATCCATTCAAAATTAAATCTAGTGACCGGGGACGAATTTCTAAACACAGAGAGTGTTAAATGTAATCTTCATAAATAATATTTTTTTTAACATTTTTTTTCTTTTACCTTATTAACAAAAAATAAAAATAAAATAAAATCTTCAATTAAAAGCGTTATGGACTGGGTGGGTTGCCTGCGGTACCCTTAGTGCGGTGCTCCAAATGGTACCACACGTATAATTTCTGACTGAATATTAATTATAAAACCTTTAAAAACTAAGGTTATGTTAGGAATATGAATTTGTAGAGAGAAAAAAAAATGATAAAAAAATGATAAAAATGTAAAATGAAATAAAAAGGTCAATTTTATTTTATTTTTTATTAAGTTAAAAAATAAAATTAAAATGAATAAATATTTATTGACAAAATTTAATTTTTTTAGTAGATAAGTGTACAAAAAGTACACAATTATTAATTTTGTAATTTTTATCTTTTCCTCCACAAATTCATATTCCAAACTTGTTATTGCTTACTTAATTAATTTATAACATAGCAATTCTATTGAGAATATATATAGAACTTTAATAATAATATATATATATATACATGAAGAGGCATGAAAGAAGAATAAAAAATTTAGTAAAATCATAATAAACTTAGCATATATATTCTATCAAGAATAGAAAACCTTATACTGTAGTATATTATTTATGAAGAGATAAAACAACTAAAAAAATGTATTAAAAAACCATAATAAACTAAAGTAATTAAAATAAACTTATATAAATGATGTTTGGAACATGGAATTATGGAGAGAAAAGAAAATTAGAAGAAAAATAAAATAAATATTTTCTGTAACTTTTTATACTAAAAAAAGTTAATTTTTTTGTATAAATATATTTTATTTTAGTCTCATTTATTTAATTCAATAAAAAAAAAAATTTAACTTGTTTGTTTCATTTTGTATTTCTAGTTACCATTTTTTTTTTTCTTTTTCTTTCTTTCTATAAATCTAAACGCAGCCAAATTGAATCATGACTTATGCAAATAAATAGTAAAATTATAATAATAGTATGTAATAAACTTAAAAGCACAATAACCCCAACCACAAGAGCTTAACCTATTTTCTTTTTATGCAAATATGACTATTGTAATAGTGACCTACTTTTCTAAATAAATACATATGAGATTTACAAATGTTAAATGCCTACATATGGTGAGCCGTCTAGGTTGTACTGCATTTATTAATATTAGTAGGTTTTAATTATTTCAATAATAATACTATATATTACCATTTTTGGTAAAAAATTATGATGAATTGTGGCAGAATATTTTTTTTTATTTTGCAATAAACCAAATTAATTCAAAATTTTAAGCCTCAAGGACTTGAGATGCATTAACATCCCTCATCAGGTGCTGACGTGATTTTGGACTATCACAGGTAGTAACTCGGGCAGTTTGACGTAATTTTTTTTTTTAATTCAAAAATTTTTTTTTTTCAAAATTAGCCTACTATAAATTTTTGTAATTAGCTCATTTTGTCTTTAAACTTTTTGTTTGACCTAAATTTTATACTTCAGCGTACTTTATCTTTAGGCAAATGCTACGCTTATATTTCAATACTTACACCCTCACTTACATCGGCCAAAAACGATGTCTTTTTAACCCTCCTAAAAAAAAAAAAATTAGATAACTTTCTTGACTGTTATCTGGCTACTTATCCATTGTACGGTTAGTTGAGCTTCCGGGTTTCATTTAACTTAGAGATTCCCGACAATGACTTGTTGAATGTTAGTGGCGTAAAGCCTTCGACACCAATAGTTGAAAAGCGAGATGACACAGTTGAGCCATCAGATCTAGAAATTCTCAGAAAGGACATTAGTGATTTTGAGTTCCGACTTAAAAATTTAGTTGCTATGCTCGCTCCCTGTTGACAATCTATTCTATGATGGGAAGCTCGTGCCTCTTTTAACTCTCTATGTTTCGACTGACTCTGAAGCTGACGGTTTTGATTGAAATCAAATCCTTGGATACACCAAACCTTGTAGGGGGCAAAAGTTTCTAGCATGGATATGTTCTTCTTCTCTTCGAAGTGTTTTTGCTCGGCATCGTGGTGTTTTTGTTCCCAAGCTGAGTCAATTCGGAGAAACCAAAAGAGAAAAGATAAAATTTGTAGTCTTTGAGACTAATACAAATTTGGATTCTGACTCTGAACAAACTCTATTTTGAATTTAATTTTTTAAAAAGATCAAAACGACATCATTTCTGACCAAATGTGAGTGAAGGTGTAAGTGTTAGGGTGTAAGCATAATACTTGTTTTACCTTTAAACCCTTCATTTAATCTAAACCAACCTCAAATTTTAGGTTCAGCATTACTATTTATCTGTTATATATGTATAGTAATGCTATATATTAAGAAAAACATAATTAGAAAATATCAACAAAATAATATAGAGTGACTACGAGTTTATAACGTTAAAATATTTATTTTATTAAAATATTTTACAATTATAAAATTATAATTAACACATTCTCTTGTAATTTTGTTATAATATATCATTTCTCCGGTCCATTTATACACCCCTACTAACATAGCTACTTCACCATTCTCTCATCAACGGCACAGGGATCCTTTGCTTCAAGATCTATGGCAGATTCAAAGGCTCATCATGCAAGGACTGCTTTACTCCCTCCCTCAACCTCGTTTTCTACACTTTGGTTTCCTCGTCCTCCTCCTCCTCCTCTTCCTCCTCCTCCTCCACCACCAATAATAATAATAATAATAATAATAATAATGTTTCTAAGGCGGCTACAATCTTACGCCCAAGGAATACCCAAAGGTTTGGGGTATGCGGTGACGTGTTTATGGACTAGTGGGGCTTCCTTGTGGGGAGCCCACCAACATGAACAGCCCATTGCCGTGGTTGGTTGATCTTGAAGCTGCTGTTTGTGTCTGCATTGCCTAGAAAGCTAATGTGTTGGGCAATATTGATGATATCCATTTCTCTTTCTACTTGAACTTGCTATTCTATGTTTGTGGTAACGATGTTCCATCTGGCTTCCAGTGTGCTTAGAATTATTTTTTGGCCGTAATAATGTTGGGCCATCAAGGTTTTTTCAATTGTGTGTGTGTGTGTGTGAGAGAGAGAGAGAGAGAATTTGTGAGATGAGACTTTATATATTTTGTCAACGTTTGAAATTATAAAAAATAATACAAAATTTTATAAATTTTTATAAATTTCTATAAATATAAATTACAAAACTATAAAATTTAAATTTTTTACTCATTACACAAAATACAAAATACTAACTTTTATAATTTTATATAATTTTATACAACTCCAAATACTCTCATTATATATGATCTATCACAAATTAGAAAAGTCCATTAACAAATTTCTCAATATATTATTAAATTGTAATCTATTAATGGTTGAGTTAACCCATTTGATAGGATACGTAATCTATTAATGGTTGAGTTAACCTATTTGATAGGATACTTATTAAGGCTCACAAAAATTACACACACACATATATATATATATGAATATTTTTATTCAAAAATAAGATGTAATTTATTGTTTATATTACTATAAGAAAAACTCATATAAATTAACTGTGTTTATTTTTAAATAAAATTTTAGAAAATATTTTTTTATCATAAAAAACTTTAAAAATTAGGATTTGATTGGAGGTCTCTTACCCATTTTCAAATGTAAACATCCGAGTTCCGAATTTTTTTAAAATAATTTTAAAAGAATTAAAATTTTTTTAATTTAATTAAATCAAATTTTATCCTATTGGCTCTTGATTCAAGTACGGCGGTGTCGCTCGTGCGCCGTACGGACTTGAGGAACGTCACGCCTACCCTACCCACTAGGATTCATTGACCACCTAAATGATTTTTTTGGGATTTTTTTAAGCAAGGCAACTTCGATGATGCCTTCTTACTTAAGTTATGTATTTATTTAATTTAATTATAAGGCCAACCTGCCATTTTTATTTTTAAATATTCTCAGTTGACCGGTAGACCTAAATAATTATTGGCTTTGTTGGAGAAGCATTGTCACTTCTCAGCTTTTAATTTTTTAATTTTTTGTTTTTTTGGTAAATCGTTGAAATTATTTTTATACATTTTAATTTTTTAAACTATAAAAATTAAATATGTCAATAAACAAAAGAAATTAAAAAAGAGCTATAAAAAAAATTAGGAGTCTCTTCGGTATACTTATTTTAAACTATTTTTTATTTAGTGTTTGAAAAATTATAAAAGTAGTTCAAAACAGATTTGATAATTCATATTTT
>JAVXUM010000004.1:23012870-23023011 GCA_035590655.1 Pouteria glomerata
CCTCATGAGTTGTGAATTGACTTCTTTTAAGAATTAAATATAATAATAATTATTATTATTATTTTGAATGACTATAATATCTAAATTGAACACTTTTATTATCTCTGATATTATGTTAGAATGTGAGCCATTATCTTACTTAAAATTTATATGCAAACAAATTGACTTTTTTTTTTTAAAGAAATTATTAACTTTTATCTAGTGACAATAATATTTGAACTGAGTACCTTTATTTTTTCTAATACCATATCAAAATATTTGTCATTGTTTTATTTTAAAAACATCACTTGTTAAAAAAAATTCAAAAAATAACTTGGCATAACTTCTTTTGATTCCCTAATCACATTCTTAGGTACGTATGCCTTTATTTTATGACTTGCAATTAAATGAAGACTAAGCACCAAAGATAAGGATGCTTGCTTTAGAGTATGAGTATTGATCCTGCATGTGTCTTATGTGGACAACCTTTAGAGAAGTTAGACCATTTGTTCTTCTAATGCCTCTTTTCGGTCAAACTAAGGGAGTTGTTCTACAAAATGTTGCATTACCAAGACTAGACAACCTTGAAAGGATTAAATCTTTGGGGTTATTAATAAATTTAGTGAAAAGAATTTTAGCAATATAATATATAAGATAACTTGGGTGGTAGTAATTTACCACGTATGCCAAAAACGGAATTCAAGAATCTTCAATAGAGTTTCCTTTCAAGTCACCACCATTGTCAAAAATATTATGTATGAGATTAGTATCAAAAGTTCTTAACTTTCTATCATTAAAAATTCTAATATAAATATTAGATTATGTACTAGTTAAGAGATCCCATTTTGTAATTAATACTTTTGTTATACGGGAGTATTCTCCCAAAATGACGTATTCATTTTTTTATTAATCCAAATCACTCTTAATTACCAAAAAAAAAAAAATTAGTTGTTAAAAATAAGTAACTTTATTATTTATTTTAATTTATTTTTTCTCAACAAGGTTCACAAAAAGAGAAGATGTTATCAGTTTATGAAAAAATTATTTATGAAAATTGTTTGTCATGTCACTATACTAATACGATGCAACATACTACTGAAATAGAGACATATCTATATGCATAATCCTAATAATATGGTAGTTAGTTTTTTAATTTAAAAATTTTTATTTCTGACAATATATAGAAAAGGCAATTATATGAGCATGTTTAATTTACATATTAATTATATATATTCATGATCACTGATGCAGGTGGATTACACACTTGGAAGCAACCCCTAAAACATGTCATATATGGTGGGCTATAGTGAAAGGTTTCCTCAAAGGATACATCAGAGGGGATCTTCACTACCTTCCATTGACAAGCTACCTCAGCACATCAACTGTCGAGGCGGAGCGCCCCATATTTTCCAAGTGAAACTCCTAATCCTAACCCTCTGATAGGAGTCATTGCTGGAGGCCCCGATATCAACCGATTCCTATGCTGATTCTCGATCTTATTTTGCACAATCTGAGCCAACTACGTACATAAACGCACCAATTGATGGTGTTTTAGCTTACCTCAAAACAAATCAAATCCCGTATAATCACTTATAATTAATTAAAATTCTGAGAGAAAGTGTTAATTACATCACGTATGACAAAGATTACGAGAGTGAGAGATTTTACAATCGCATCACTTGTGACAATAGTTCTTTTAAAATTGTTAGGCCACGAGAAAAATATCTATTGATGTACCATAATGTAAATATATTCTGATCAGTGTGAATATGTGTAATTTCACCAAGTATGAGACTATATATATAGTTCATATCTTTTGCTTATGCACTTACAGTTTTATGTCGTCAAATTTTCTGAGGTTGTATGTGATCTTGAAGGGTGGTTTTTAAACACGCAAAATGAGTTTAAATTACAAATTGGCAGGCCAAGTTGCATGCATGGGAATCTTAATTATGAGAGTCAGTTCATACACAGAATGAGGTTACATGACTGCCCTAATCAAACTGGACTTCAAATGTTAAAATTTAAATTTATTTACCACGTATAATTAAGTTTTTTTTTTTTTGTATATATAATAAGAAAAATAGACAAAAACTTCTCTCTAATTAATTTGGTTTGGGTACGAAAAAGTTAATTTTTATGTTTTTTGTAATTTTTAGTTTTACAAGATTTTTTCACCAAAATTTAATTTTCTTTTTAAAAAATACAATTTTCAGACATGTTAATTACATTTATAATAAAAATTCAAAAAAATTACATTTATTTTCAAACTCAGTGTATGGATTAATCTAAATTCAATAGTTTGATCTAAGTTTAGCTGGTCATTATCAAATTAAATTAGTTGGATCAATATGATTAGTCAAATTTAATCCATTAATCATCCAATCGGATTCAAACTAAATTTGAACAGTTTACAAACTTAGGTGGTGTTTAAATGACAAAAAACATAAAAATATATAAAAAAAAATTGATATAAAAATAATATATGATAAAATTTAATTAAAAAATTAATAACTTTTAATAAACTAAACATCCCTATTAATACAGGGATGAACAATCGACAATTTTCACCTTCGGGGACAGGCTTGCAAAAATTTGTCTGTTAGACGCCATAACAAAATTTTGCTAAAATGGATCGGCGAAATTGCAAAAATATTAAAAGCAAGGTCGGTCGGAAAAAAAAAAACCCATTATTTACTTTGACAGTAGATCTCCGTTCAGGGGCAGAAAGACCGGGAGGCGGTGGATCCAGAGATGCAGCAGAGGAATCCTGCCGCGGGGAATGCGAGGCCGTCGGGCACGGACGGCTCCGATTTCTCGTTCCGCATGGTCGTTGACTCCAGTGAGATTCGCTTTGTTCTTTCTCCTTCCACTGAATCTGATTATTGTTTTGTTATAAATTTTCCTATTTGCTAGCGTTTTGTGCTTTTCTAATTTCAGCTGTCAATGGATTTAATTCATAGGGTATACGAAGGTAGCCAAGGGGAAGTCTCGTCTCTCTGCACTCATCTTCAGTCAGGTACTTCTCTCTCTCTCTCTCTCTCTGTGCCCAAATTCTTTCTTCAAATTTATTTCCACTGTCTATCATTTTTTTTTTTCCAGTCTGTGGATTCATGTTTTTTGAATCAGTTTTTGATGTAATTCTTGGTAATTGGAAAATTGCTGTTAATCCTAGAAGTGGCTAGTATGTTTTAACAGTTTTTTTTTGTTGATTTTGTTAAAGGTGATAAATTGGGATAATGGCATGGATGATTCACCTTGTGGCCTGATAATAATTACTACATAAATATGCTGTGACTATATATGTAATGACTATGTTATTAGCAGCTGTAAACTTGTAAATTGATTGGATGATGGCTTTCGAATTTCTTTTGGTTGGACAAATTATTTTATGCGAATTGAGTGCCACTCAAATTACAACCTTATCTGTTCATCCCAGATTTTTATTTCCAAGGCTTTAAATGCGTTATTGATTGTTATTCTTGGGGAAAAAGCTATTTGACCAGGTTTTTTTAACCAAAAAAAAAATTGGACAAGAATGATGTGGCAGTAGCATTATTATAATGAAAAGTGCATTTTGTAATGGGTCAGTTTCTTTCAAAATGATAAGTTCATGTTATATAATTCTTTTTTAAGAGGGGGGAGGTTGAGACATTTGGTTTCTTTGCTTTGCTTTGCTTTGCCTTTTTTTCTTTTTCAATCTTTAGCATTTGAAGTAGGATACTTCTGTATATTCTCTTGTTATAGTTTGAATCATGTACTGCAGGTTATTTTACATTTGATAGGAGTGTTGAGCTTATTGCTAACTATATTAAAGGAGGAGAGTCCTGACACACTTGCTGTTTCATCCACTGTTATTGGCTTCGTTTCTCTCTTAATCGGAGAATTAGGTTTATGTCCAGTACCTATACTCTTCAAGTTACTTCATAATTACTGGTTGTTCTAGTACTTATTTAGTTTGAGTCATTTTTGTTTTATTGAAGGTCGAAGGCGTAGCAAAGTGAACTTTTTGATGTTTTACATGTTTGCATCATCAGTAGCAATATTGATCTCAATGGCTTGTGTTGGTAGGAATAATTTCTTGGCTGAGGTAAGACACCCTTTCTATTTGTAGATTATAACCTCTTAAGCATTTTTGGAATGACATGTTTAATTAGTCATTTGAAGCAGAGAAGCCAGTTTAATGATTCAAATGCAATTTTAATTAAGCTTTTTATCTAGTTAGAAATAGGAGACTAAATTGGATTTCTCCATCCAGTAAGACTGTTTTTGACTTACTGAATATTGTTTGTGCCTTATTTCTTCTTGGGTTTTAGGTACTTCTGTTGTATATGCTGTGTGTGATGTGCATGCAGTCCTATTTTGGCTGCTTTTTAGTTGTGGGAACCGCTATAGATAGAACTCAACCAAAAAAACTACCAGTAAATGTATGAATAATGGCTTCCATATCCACTTGGCTAGTCTGCATATGGTGAAGCTGATTGTGTTGGGACTTGTAGTTGTAGAAGGCTTCAAACTATGCTGACTGAGAAGGACACAAGGATCAGAGCTCCCCCTGAATTTCTGTAAATATGGTCCAATTACCGCATAGTGTTTCTTTAGTCTAAAGATGAAAGGTCATGAACTCCTTGTAGTGAATCTTAAGCTCTTGTTGCTAGATGTCCATACAAGCATGTAAAAGAAAGAGCAGAACCAACCATAACCTGTGAAGGAGGATGCTGAATCAAGATAAGACCGGCAAGGACCAGTAGTGCCTAACAAAAGATGTGATGAAGCATCAAAATGAGGCTAAAAAGGAGGTAAAAGACCATTTGGATCTCTCACGAGACTGCAGGCAACTGCAAATGGCGGTGTGTTTGTCAATGATGGGCAAGGGGAACTGTCTCCTCAGTAGGGTCAAGAACAACCCCTAGTTGGCAGTAGGGGTGGCCACTAGCCAAACTTTTTTCAAGTTTCTCAAGCTTGGCTCGTGGCCTTAGCAAGCTTGAATCTAGTTTAATTTGTGGCTCTGTTAGAGTCGAGCTTGAGCCTAGAAATGCTCGCTTTGAAAGGTTGCGAGCTTGCTTGATAATATATATATATATTACAATATTGATTTATTAAATTTTACAACAAAATAGTGTTGTTTTGGTTTAGTCGAGCTATTCAGGAGCCTAAGGTATATAACGTGACGACAATATCCCAAATGGACACATATTGCCTATACTAAATATGTTCATGACATCGTAACATTCCGCTAGGCTCTTTAGTCTTGCATCTATGCAGGTTTGCACTATAGTCTAGGGCGTCAGGCCGTCGTACTTTCTTGGGCTTCGCACTTTTGTTCCAAACAGATAATGCAATGTCGATGTCATCCCCAGCACCATAGAGGATGAGAAACATATTGTAGTAATCTGATACTATTTGGTATAAACATTAGAAGAACTCACCCCTAAAAAAGAGAGAGGGAGCTCAAGTATATAACACTATGCTAATATACCGTACTACTAATAAAGGCCACAAATAATCATACCATATAGGCACATGGAATTGTAACATTAATGTGTATTGCTTCCGAGAAGAATTTCATGTTGCTATTTTTACAATATTTTAGTAGCCTAATTTAGCTGTTAAATAATTTGTGATAAATCCAGCGGAAGAACTGGTCCTCCAACTTTCTTGTACACTTACTCTTAACATTTGCATTAATGTTGTAATTCTTTCATGCGAACACTTCTCCTAGCACCTTTTAATATGCCCCTCACTTGTCTCAAAGGGGAAACAAATCAAGAAAGAAGGGAACTGTTCCCAGTTTAAACAAATCAAGAAAGAAGGGAACTGTTCCCAGTTTTTTCTTACTTTTGCTTCCTACTTCCCATACTCGTCATTTATCCTTCTTTTCCAACATCATATGTATTGCAGAATTTATTTCTAGTCTTTCAGCTCATAGATATTGCCTCTGACCTAGCTGGCAGTTATTTGTTTTCAATTCCGAACTTTTAGTTGACAGATTGTCTATAGAAATAGTTTCCTTTTGTCACGACTGACTTCTATGAAAATGTGGGCACTCAGTATGCCCATTCAGCATGCTCGGCCTTTGGAATTATACTCGGTTAACTGCTCTGGCCAGCTTGTATGTCGTTGTATTAGTATATGCTGATGCCATTTATTCGTTATAGTTATTAAACATTGATTAAAATTATGGAATATTTTTTTTTTTAATATATTAAATCTTAAACCTGTATGAATTTTCTAAAAGAATCTGATTTTGGTATTGGATTCGAAGGTTATTCAAGATCCAAGTAAGTGGGAAACAAATAAGTTTGAACTTATCAAGATTGCAGGTTTTCTACTTGGTGAGTTCCATACCTATATGGTGATTTATCATTAAGGTTATACATGTTTATCAATATAGCATATATTATCTGGCCCTTTGAATTTTCTCCTTTTTAATATTGACAGGATTGCTGGTTCAAATAATTACAATATGTACAACGATCTCTCTTATTCATAATATGTCTCCTCCTAAGAGAGCCTCTTGATGACTTTTTTTGTAACTTAATACTGCTCCAAATTTCTGCTGCTTTCAGTTTTGCTATTTTGTGCGGTTGGCTTTTCGCAAAAGAAATCATGGAAATTGAGAAACTGTTTAATAATACTAACATTATAGATTATAGTTTATTTGTTTAGCTTTCAAGAGACCTTTGTTAATTTGTGAACATGATGTATGAATCAACGGTTGAGTTGCAAGGAATATTTTATTGATTTATGTTTGGGTATGATGAATCGAAGGTGCCTGCTGCTGCTGCTTACAATTAATTGTTTAGCTCATTAACACGAATATTAGCATAGAAATGATAACTTATCAAAACATCAAAGAATAACATAGAATTGATTACAACTCAACCGTTGTTATTAAATTTGGGTCATAATGGATGCGCTTTTCGGAGAACAGGTGCGCTTCTGTTCTGAGCAACATTGAACTAAACGAACCTTCTGTATTGCATGAATCTTTGTTCATTCTCCTTTCATTCTCTTAAAACGTATTGGTTATTCTTGACGTTAGTTTTTTACTTTACCCGTTCTTAAATTCTTTTTATTTGGAAGTTCTTTTTTTGTAATTTTTTTTATATGAATGTGAATAACATATCTAAAAGTTACCAGATCAAAAAAAAAATATTAGATTTTGATTAAAAAAAGAAAGTCATATAAGAGAACTAAATTTTGATTAAAAAAAAAAACTGAGTGATAGTTGTTAAACCAATCTCAAGCCTAAGATAGCAGTCACCCTTTATGGTGGGTGGCACTGGCTTGGAGTACGTCCAAATCTTCCTTGATGTTCTAGTAGGAAGACCACTCTCTATATTTCTGCTTCCTTCCCGGTTGTAAATATCCCTGTTTAGGCGGTTTTACTTGTGACAATAATTATTTAGGTGGGTGCAGTTCTAACAATTATATAACGGCGATGAGACCATTTTTTCGTGTCAGTGAATTTTACATTGAGTTTGTATAATTCAACTGGAAGCTGTTTTCTGATGTATGTGATGGAAGGCAGAGGTGTTGAAAGGGACCCTAAGTTGCTTTTGTGGGTAACAGAAGATACTCTTAATTGCTGACATTGGAGGATCTACTTTTAGCATTTGATGACAGAAACGAGTTCCTAAGATTTGGTAATAAGTTTACAACGTTGTTGTTTTTGATAGTTCACCATAGAAACGAGGTAAGATTCTTCAACATCTCTTTCTCATATCCTCGACTTCTCTATGTTTCATATTCAAGTTTACAAGATTGGTTCAAGACCTTCTGGTTCGGTTAGAATTCTAGTCAATTGATTTTGAATTGAGCTCGAAACAATTTGATATTTTACATTATATTTATCATTGGTTCATTGAGCCAAACTTTAGTTGGATTCAGTAATGTAATGGGTTTAAAATTATTATTCAAATTCGATTTATTTATATTTCAAGTTAAACTTTGAGTAAAACTTATAAACTAATCAAACTCAAAAGAGGCTCGAGTAGTTCATTTTACGAAGCTAACTATTTCATCGAGTGCTTGCATGAATAATGCTATTTTTGCTGACCAGATACTCTAAACATCTTCTTTTCTATTCTTTGAGATAAAGAAAGAATGATGAAAAAGATTCCACGTCAACATCTTTATTCACTCTTGTATTTTAAAAAAATATCTGGGGTGGTTCTTTGGATGTTAGAGAGTCCCTGTACATTATTTATACAGGATATGATGATGATTCCATAGATATATAAAAAGATGATGAGAATTGGATAAGCTCGATGAGTCATCCGATCGAATTGTGACGTGAATTGAGAAGAGAGTTTGGTTCTAGTACTTCTGCCTGCGTGCCGCTATTGTGTAAAATCTATTATTGAGCGAAAATATCTTCTCTCCACCATCGCAATTGTGTCCGATATGTTTCCCCCCCAGCTGGCATAGGATTAATCAAAATGTTTGTATCATGCATGCATGTGTTGCTTTCTTTCCGTCGCTCCAAGACTTTCTAAGCCGCTTCTCATTAGCACATGAGAAAAAATCTCTACCGCCTATGGTCAGTTGTGATATCAAATTCAAGAATCATTGAATTTAAATTTAACGGTCTAAATTTAATTTAGTAGTCTTGATATGATGTTCACAGTCAGTTCCTCCGCATCTTGATGGATGGATCTAAAATTTAATCTTTGGAGGAGTAAGATTGAAAATCTATGGACAAAGAAGACTATTACAAATTTGAAAGAAAATTTGCTAGGGTTAGTTTAGGAATATTTAAAATTTTTGTTAAAATTATACTGAATTTTTAAAAATTTTTCGAAATTGATCGCTCGCCTGTGCCTGAAATCTTTTTCTACTATCCAAAGAAGCAATCAATGTCAGAATATTGATTGAAGGTGCTCTGACAATTGGACAATTATCTGAGTCAGTGAGGTGGTTAGAATATTAAAGGGGCTGGTGTTAGAATACTGAGTGAAGTTACCTTGGATAATTATCAAATTGAGTGGGTGAGGTGGCTAGAGTATTGAAGGGACCGGTGTCAGAATACTGATTGAAGATACTCTTGACAATTATTGAGTCGTGATTAGAATATTGAAGGAACATAAAAAGACTCTAGGGCTAGAATGAAAGAAATAGACGAAGAATTTAGGGTTGTGAGAAATCACCCACTGCTGAATTACTGGCTGGCTTTTATATTCGGATGTCCTGCAGCAGGGATTTCTCCTCCTTTTATAGTGGATAGAAGAAGGTTAAACTTTTAATTCTCTCTCACATTTGACTGTATACTCGTTGAGTTCTGGAAGTTTCAGGAAAGAATTATACTGCAAAAATTATAGTGAAAAATAAACAAATAATTTATTTATATTTAATTTAATTTAAATTATTTTTAAAATAAAAATGAAAGCTTAAAAAATTATAATTGAAGCAGAATATTAAAAGTCACGTATTATTAAAGTATAAATAAATTATTTTTATTTATTTTTCTATTATAAATTCCTTGAAGCTCATGCCCGGGGTTTGGGGTTTCAAGATATGAGATGCCACGTGTCCTGGGATTGAGTCCATGAGCATTTTTTTATCCCTAAGTTTGTAACGTTGTCAGATTGCAATTGGCAATTTAGTATGGCTGGAGATAGGAAGTTGATAAAAAGGAATAGGGAAAGCAGTGAAACTGTAGTTCTTGGTAAAAGGTTGACATGTCTTCGCGGCCACATCAATGGACGACGGTGTTTGAATCTTTAAAAAAATTAAAAATTAAAAAAAAAAAAAATTTTATTATTTTTAAATTTTTTTATTCAAATTTTATTACTTGTCATTTTTATATTAATTTTTATTTTATATTTTTTTTGACAAGCCAAACGTGACAAAGTTGGAATGACAATATGTTGTGTCGTGTTTCAATTTATAAATTGTCTATTTACATTTATATGTAAATATTTTAAAATTTAATAAATATATTGTATAATTAATTTACTTGAAAATTATATTAAATTTTTTCAAATTTGAGTTAATATGTTACATCCATGTTTTCTTTTAATAATTATGTGCTGGTGTTAAAATTATTGTTATTTTTTTTCTTTTAGTGTTTTTCTCTCATGTCTATTATAGAATTTTTTTTTTTTTTTTTTTAATATAGGTATTTATAATATTTTAACATTTAACAAAAATATAATAA
>JAVXUM010000004.1:23023111-23043761 GCA_035590655.1 Pouteria glomerata
GGGAATTCAGCACACCAGTTGTAGCTTCACAAAGTAGTCGGAGAAACTCTCTCTGCTTTACAATCCCTATTTAAAGCACACAAAGCTTCATCAAGGATATACTTATTCAAACCCAGGGCTTAACTAATTCTTACCAGCGAATTGATTAATCAAAGCCAGTGCGTTGCTAGTGACTTGTGCAACATCCGTGACGTGTCTCCTAATCGAGGCCTTAATTCTACTGTTCAAACCCTTGCCCTCGAACCCATCCAAACAGGTGTTTTCGTCAGTGAGGGCAGCGCTAACCCAGGTCTCCATATTACTCATGTGCCACTGAAAGTCCTTCCCCTTGCCGTTGTTCTTCATGCTCTTGAGCTCCCGCGCGGATTGGCTAATCCGGTCCACGCTATCCCCGATCTCGTCCAAACAGTCCTTGATGGCGCCGTACTCTCTAGCCTGCAGTCCCTTAAACCTGGTTAGCTTATTCACGAATGACTTCATGGACTCGGCCCTGGCCAGGCTTACGGATAAGGCAGTCTGAGCCAGTTGGCGGGGGCTTTGTTGGATTGCGCTGGCGTAGACTGAGAGAGAGTGGATACAAATTGCAGGGTATTCTGTGGCCTTGCATGAGGTTTTGATGAAGTTTGTCGATGCGGCGGTGGCGGCGGCTGAGGCGGAGGGCACGGGGGAGCAGGAGATGTAGAAGAGAGGGAAGAGGATTAATGGTAGGAATGGAAGGTTGGTGGGTCTTGCCATTTTGTTGGGATAGTATGAGCTGGGTTATTGAGGAGAACAGGGATTTATCTGCATTTTATAGAGGTCGAGAGAGCAATTGGTCATGTTTGATTTTGGGTCCATGGAGCACTAACAGTGAGGACTGATATCTTGAGGAGGTGGAAAATGCACCAAGCAAGCAATGATAGTGGGGTGATAAAGGTCTAGTCATGGTTTTGTAACGTAAGAGAATGGAATTAGTGTATGCTTCGGGTGCTAAAGTTTTTTAAAAGTATTGACTTTTTTTAATTTTTTTTGGTTATCTTTGACTTTTTTTCATATTAAAACTATTTAATTTTTTTAATTTATATTTATTTTCTTTAATTCTTTTTAATTTTTTATACTTTTCAAAAAATATACCAAACATCAAATAATTTAAAATCTTTTTAACAACTTTTTGATCTTTCACGTTTTGGCCCCACTCTAATGGTTTTGAAATTAGTATTAAAGTAGAATATTTACTTAGAAAAAAATTATCACAATGAAGTGATAGTAATTAATGTGTAATTAAAAGTATATGCTAATGTGTTATCGTTTTAAAAGTAATAGATTTACACACTTATATGCTATATTATTTCCCTTTTTTTTTTACAACATTACTTTAATGGTGAATATTTTCATTAGTCCTTGCTACCAAATGCTGCCGAACTATATCGTATGAGAGAGAGAGAGAGAGAGAGAGAGAGAGAGAGAGAGAGAGAGAGAGAAAAGAAACCTGATATTTAGGCTCATTTTATGATTTTTTTTTTTTTTTACATGAAATGTTTTTCTCACTACCCAATGCTGCCAAACTCAGAACTTTCTTATTATGATTTTATTTTTACATAAAATGTTTTCCTCACTGCCAAGTGCTGCCAAACTCAGAACTTTCTTAAATCTTTTATCAGGGCACCGTTTAATGTGTGTTAAAAAATAATAAAAAAATATTTTAAAAGTCTCTAAAACACTATAACATATTTTGTCTACCTTATACTTAGTAAACTTTTTACAAATTTTTATATAAAAAAATTATATAAATCCATGGAAATGGATTAAAAAATTCATTTCAATGGTTTCTCTCTCTAAATTTTTTATACAAAAGTTAAAAAGTTTAACAACTTTTTTAAAAAATCTGACATAAATCCATGTGAATGGACTCAGAAAATTATTTTTATGATTTCTCTCTCCAATTTTTCACCTCAAAAATTCAAAATTACACTATTTATCTCCAAAAGTATTTTGATTTCGAAACATCAAACACTAAAAATTATTTTAAATCACATTTTTTTCTTACTTTTTTTTTATTTTTTACTACTCCAAATGCTATCTAAATAAGCTAGTTTAACCTCTTAAGTAAATAGATGGGCACGCTATCATTTAATGCAAATTTTGCTAACATTATAATAATTTAAAATTTTATGTACTTAATTATTATAATTAAAATATCATACCCTAAAATTTGGTCTAATCTAGTAGGGGTGTGCATGGGTCGGTTTGGTTCGGGTTTATACATAACCCAGAACCGAATCAATTTTTTTCGGTTCTTAAAATATAGACTCAGAACCGAACCGATTTTATATTAGAACCGAACCAAACCGAACTGTAAATTTCAGGTTGGTTCAGTTTGGGTTTCGGTTCAGTTCGATTTGGGTTGGTTCGGTTCCATTTTCGGTTTGATCAATCACGAGTTGGGTCGGGTCCATCATTACCTATTTCTCACTTAAAAAAAACGGATTAACAGCAAAAGCAGCTTAGAGAGAGAGAGAGATGCGAATGCGATCGACAAAGATGTGTACGCTATGCGATCTATGTTTAAAGAAAGAGAGAGAGAGAAAAGAGAAGATGAGTAGAAAGGGAGGGAGAAGATTAAAGGCTTGAAGATATATGGTAGATGCAGCGTAAGAAGAGACTAAAAAAAAACTCTAATTTCTTTTTAGTTTTATATATTTAAATTACATAATAATATAAAAATTTATATATATATTAATTTTTCGGGTTGGTTTGGGTTAATTTGGTTTAGTGTGGGTTCGGTTTGGTATTGGTTCGGTTTCGATTTGGTTCGGATTCAATATATGCTAACCCAGAACCGAATCGAAAAAATCGATTTTGCAATTTTTCAACCCAAAACCAACGCAAAATAATACAGACTCAAACCAACCCTAACCAAAGTGATCGGATTGGTTCGATTTTCGGGTTGTTTGGGTTCTTTGTGCACCCCTAGCTGCTAATGGTACAAACCTGCTTTTTGGGAGAGAGAAGAACTTAATGTCTGTCCCTTTTGATGTGTGAGTGTGGGTGGTTGTCTCTCTCTCTATTTCTTGTTTTTTATTCATATATTTTTTCTTTCTTTCTTTCTTTCCCTTATTTTTTCTCCCATTTTCTTTCCTGAGAAAAGTTCAGTGAGATGAGTGTTTATATGATTGTATCACCGATTCACCATTGGTTCTTTCGATTTACTCGATTTTCGAGTCCTCTTCTTTTCCTTTCAAGAGTTGTTTGTTTTTGTGTTGTCTTCGAATATTCTTCCTCTTTTATGTTGTATTTTCCTTGATATTTCCTGAGAAATCTGTTGGGTATGAGCTGGGATGCATACTACTAAAATTTTCATGAAATTAAATGCTATGAATTTGACATGCGGAAGGAATGAAAATTGACTGAAGAACGAGAAGAAGCTACAATTGAGAAAAAAGGCTGAGCGAAATAGTGTAGTTTTAAGTAGAAGCAAGAAGTAGGGTTGACGTCATTTTGAATACAAGTGTCTGTTACAAATCTGTTCTATAACAAATTTGATTTGAACCCTTGGTTTAGATTCCATTTAGCGGTAGAAAATTCGTCTTCCTTAACTATATAAGCTGAAGTCACATTGTCTTTAATTTAACTTTGATATTCAATCCAGTTTGCATTGCTTCATTGTACAACCAATTTCCTAAATTCTCTATAGCATTGGTATAGCTTGGCTGTTGTAAATATCTTTTTCTCGTATAATATGTTTTTCTGAATATAACAAAACTTATTTTGTTAGTCAATATCTTTAATTTAACAACCAAAAAAAAAAATAATTATATAGAATGACAAATATATATATATATGTATAACAATAATTAGTGGCAAAAAAATTATTTAAATACTATAGTAACATTGTTATTTCTTATAGAGTTTTTTTTTGGGAACCTGAAAAAGGTTCAAAAGAAACATTAATAATAAAAATAATTAACACAAGAAAAAAAATGAAAATAGAGCAAAAGACAATAAATAATTATATATATATATATATATATAACAATAATTAGTGGCAAAAAAATTATCTAAATACTATAGTAACATTGTTATTTCTTATAGAGTTTTTTTTTTTTTGGAACCTGAAAAAGGTTCAAAAGAAACATTAATAATAAAAATAATTAACACAAGAAAAAAATGAAAATAGAGCAAAAGACAATAAATAAATAAATTGTAATAATAGTTATATAAATTATAGAGTTGTAGCCTTAATCTAATTGCCCAACGTCTTTTTGTATAACTTGTTTGTTACCCAACTCTTATGTAAATCAATTATATTTTGTTTCTTAAATATTTTAATTGTCTCAAAGTTATAATTTTGTTGTTATTAATTAATTATCTCACAATAATAATTTTATTGTTACTAAATTAAATTAAATTAAGTGTTACATTAAAAATTAAACTAAATTAAACATTAAGTAGTTATTGAGCTGATGTATGATGAGTCCTATTTCATACCTAAATTATGAAACCTAGTCGAATTTTTAGTAGAATTAGAGAATAAAATTATCCTCGTATGTCATATTTATTATTTTTTTCTTTTACACCAATGGCGGCAAATTTAGTTTTTCTCTTAAATTAATTCAATTTAATTCTTAAAGGGCTAAAACGACGTCACTTTAACAAGAGTGTAATTAAGGGTGTAAACTAAATGGAGTAAGCATAACATTTCTCATAATGTCAAAATAGAATTATTAGTGTTAGAGTTAAATTAGTATTCTTTTTAATTACTAATATATTTAAAATATTTTATAATATATTTAAAATTTCATTTTTCATCAATATAAAACGTTATATAATTTTATGCGTGGCACACTACTATATAGATATACTAATTAATGATTATTCCTGTGTAATATATTGGTTTTTTTGATATCATATATTTTAAAATATAAAAACAAAATAACACGTGTTTAGATTGAAAAAAATAATAATAGTTTGTGTATTTGAATAAAATAAATTCACAATTACATTAAAAAATAAAAAACATAGTATTTCAATAAATGGTCAATTGAACATAGTATTATTACAATTTATTTGTTTATTGTCTTTTGCTCTATTTTCATTTTTTTTTTTAGTGTTAATTATTTTTATTATTAATGTTTCTTTTGGACCTTTTTCAGGTTCAAAAAAAAAAAATTTATAAGAAATAATAATGTTATTATAGTATTTAGATAATTTTTTTGCCATTGATTATTATTATATATATATTTTTTGTCATTCTATATATATATGTTTTTGTTGTTAAATTAATGATTTTGATTAACAAAATAAGTTTTGTTATATTCAGAAAAAGATATTATGCGAGAAAAAGATACTCAAAACCGTCAAGCTAGACCAATGCCATGGAGAACTTAGAAAATTGGTTGGACAATGAAGCAATGCAAACTAGGTTGAATATCAAAGTTAAGTTAGAGATAATGTGACTTCAGCTTATATTAGTTGAGGACGATGAGTTTCCTACCATTAGATGGAATTCAAACCAATGGTTCAGATTAGATTTGTTACAAAATAGATTTGTTACAAACACTTGTAACTAACTCAAAACATCAAAATGGCGCCAATCCTAGTTGCTTCTACATAAAACTACACTGTTTTGCTTGGCCTTTTTCCTCGATTGTAGCTTCTTCTCCTTCTTCGAACAATTTTCATTCCTTTAGCACAATCTCTTCTCTAGCTCAGAATCTATAGCATGAAATTACATGAAAACTTTAGTAATATGCATTCCAGTTCATACCCAACAGACATACTCAAAAAATTAAGGGAAAGAAAACATAAAAGAGGAAGAAAATCTAAAGACAATACAAAAAAAAAAAAAAAAAACGATTCTGGAAAGGAAAAGAAGAGGACTCAGAAATCAAGTAAATCAGAAAAACCAATGGTGAATCAGTGATACAATCATACAAATCCTTATTTTACTAAGCTTTTCTCGAGAAGAAAATGGGAGAGAAAATGAGAAGAAGAAAGAAAGAAAGAGAAAATATCAAGTAGAAAACAAGAAGTAGAGAGAGAAAGAGAGAAAGAGAGAACCACCCACTCTCACACATCAAAAGGGACAGACATTAAGTTCTTCTTTCTCCAAAAAAGCAAGTTTGTACTATTAACAAAAGCACGATTCACACTCTCCATCTATCAAAATAAATGAAACCCAACTCACAAAAACCTCCTTAAAACTACTTTTCAAGGGACCCTTTCAATATATCAGATAAACAAATACACAATATAAAGCAAAACATACAGACGTAATAGATGGAAAAAAAAAAAAACTAGCAAAAACAAAGAAAGAGAGAGACTCAATCCTAGAAGTCTCCGAAATAGGATCAAAGGTAGCAAGGATTTGTGGGTCTTCTTGATTCAATCATTGCCTAATCAATTGAATATTGTTTTGAGTTGCAACAATGTTAAGCTTCCCGTGCCACCCTTTCTCTTCGACAAAATACTGTATAGCAGCCACGTGCTGCACTTCAGTGATCACTAATTCTCTATGTCTATCTTCATTCATCTCATCCAAAATGTCATTAACAGCACGCCGTGACCTATTTGCTTCATGACTTCGTTGCCTAGCTATCTAATATGCAGCATCGGCGTTTCAAGAAAGGACATGAATAGTATGCATCTTTGGAAGATTCCCTCTATTTGCCATATTTTTGTTCACCTCAGCTAAAGTTCCATCAGGGATAAAGTCAATTCTTCAAGGAAGAGGTCAGATAAAAAGAGTGGAAGGCGTTAGGTGGGAATTAAGATTAATCTTCCTCCATCGCAGTTAAATACTGTGCCTGGGTTACTATATTCATATCCAACTACACTCACGTCATTTTACTTCTATGAAACCCATCTTAATCGATCTTTATTTTGATCAAAGCTTTGCAATTCTTAGTTTGATCAAGACTTTCTCAATCTTACATGTTAACTATGAGTCTTTTTCTGCCTTCCTTTAGAAGTTGGCTCACTTTTTTTTTTCTTTTTTTTCCCCTTCCCCTCGGACAAAATTTCTCAGCGACCAATTAAAATTTTAAAAGCATAAGAAATTAAGGAAACGTGACAAAGACATCACAAAAAAATGGAAGGAAAAATAGATATTCAAAAAAAGGAACCCTAACTTTTCAATAAAATTAACTTTGATCCAAATCAAAGTATGTGAATAAAAACGTTTACAAGAACATGATTTGGTTTCTGAAAAATCAAAAAATTGTACCCGAAATAGAAGTGAAATTGCATCATTCAAACCTTCCGATTCCAGCTCAAAACAAACCGCAAGTTCCTCTTCTTTTATCAGCGTTCTTCTTTTCTTTCTCAAATTTTTCTTTCTCCTCTTCAAATTTGATTTGACAAGACCATTGTAACCCTCAAATTATAATTTGGATTGAATAGCTTGACTCATCTACTGAAGAATCTCTGAAACACAAATGTGTAATTTCAGCATTATTTCAAAAGGCTGCTATTTGAGTTAAGTTCCTGTTGTTGACAAGAAAAGTGGCAAAAACTTAGTATTTCGCCGAATATCCAACTCGATTAGTTGGTTTTCAGTGGACTTGATGAGTATCATCAATTTACTTTCGCCTACTATATAATATGTGAGGAATTGTTCTGGTCATGACAAATGTCATTTGATGGACTTGATGAGTGTTATCAATTTATTTTTGCTTTAGCGTACTGGCTCTCCTACTATTTTTCATTTTGCTATTTTTCTATTTTTAAAATCATAACCATTGATTTTTTTCAAGGGCTGAAAATATAACTTTTTTATTTATTTATTTATTTATTTATTTTTTTATGGATCCTTTTATATTAACTTTTTACTTAAATTCTTACATTATAATTATTCCTGCATTTGTTACAACTTGAGTTTATCTTTTTAGTCATAAGATAAAACAGAGGCAGACCCATGACCCATGTAGCGTTGGGCATAGGCTGCTGCTTACGGTAAAAAAAAAAAAAAAAAGAATTTATATTGTGGCTCGGTTTGGTGCTTAAAAAATTAAAATCTAATAAAATTTTACAAATTTTTACAAAATTTTACAAATCTATACAAAATTTAAATTTTTTCTCTCACCTCACAAATTACGAGATAAAAATTAAATCTTTACAAATTTTTATAAATCTAAATACCATATCATCACTATCATGACTTTCACATGTACTTATACCTAAGGGTGCTAATTTATGTTTGCGCGTAAATGTTCAAATATTTTAAAATTTGATGAGTATATTTAATAATTAATTTATTTTATAACCAAGTCAAATTGTAATAAATAGGGTCAATTTTGGATTCACGTATTTATATTATATCATATTTGAATTTTCTCTCAGTAACTCGTTATATAGGTTATGTCATGTTCGGGTTGTGTCAAATATTATCATCTTTATCTATATTCTGCTCAAATTTTATTTTAAGTAAGTTTAAATTAATATTATTTTATTTTAACAGTACTTAAATTGACAATCAAATAAAAATAAAAATAAAAAAAAAATAATCATTCCATTTTTATTAAAAATTGTAATATTTTTAGAATATGAAAGAACGAAGGGGATTGTTGTATCTTATTTTATTAATTTGAAGTTATTTTGTATATGAACGAAGGAGATGGTTGTACCTTGTTTTATTAATTTGAAGATTATTTTGTATAAGAAATTAACATTTGATATTAATGTATAGTATTTTATATTTTATCGTATTTTATGTATTTGTTTAAAATTTAAAATTTTTCTTGTGATTTGACTTATACTAACCCAAATCTTGAATCTGCTACTAATGATTAAGATTTAGAAAAATAAAAAAATAACAAGAAATTGGGTCCATAAAGCAATCTAAGTATGGAATGGATCAAAAAGTCAATTTAAATCTCTCTCTCTCTAAGCAATTCTTCAAATACTCTTAATAATAGTAAAATTATCCATACATCAACATAAGAGTGATTTGTACGAAAGTTGCACGCTTTCTATATGTTGGTACAAAAAATACTTGGACACGTGCTAAGTCCTTGATCACAGTATTGCCAAGCACATGAATTATCAATTTTACATATCCCCGACCACAATCATTAGGTCCCACAAATGAATAGAGCATAGAGTAATAAAACTGGTTCATTTATTGCTTCATGGTTCATTTATTACGATATAGTCTGTTTAGTTAAACCTCATCATACAAGTGGCAGTGGGTGTGACGTTAGGATATTCCTTATGTCCAAATAGCCTCACCAGATTTGACTCCCACCTCATATATATTTAATACTACACGATGGATATTTAATGCAAAACAAGCTAGTACATAAGTGAAATGTCCCAAGTGGGAAAGTAGTATTTTATCTTGATTATTTTCATATTAGTTTATTAATTCTGCCATATTATAAATAGCACACTTGGGTTCAAATTCAGGTACACTCACTATTATCCACAATTTTGCTACTAAATTTAATTAGTTACTCTCACAAGCCATTACTGACTTAAGCATAGAAGGGATTGTAGTTGGAAACCCTCCCTGACCCTTTCTTTTTACTTACCTTTCTTTGCAGGTTTGATCTTGCTCATTTTTTATGGACGTGGTGAGCATGTTTGATGATAATTTTTATTGTCGAACATTTGGCACCCACCATGGGGTTTGTTTTCTTTGTTCCCCACATCTTTGCACTCTTTGAATGTTTGTCCTCCGTTTTGTTTGAAAGAAGATGACTTCTGGCGGAAACACAAAACCCCCACAATCTCCTCAAGTGGCAGATGAAACTATGCCCTTGAGATAGAAAGAAAACGCGCTGGTCATACATACTCTAGGATCAGAGTCTAGCATGTGACGTAGAGTGAAGGACCTATAAACTATTAAGCGAAAGCAGAAACTTTAGGCCTTGGTTGACATAAATAGGTAGAATTGGAAGAAATACTGCGACAGCTGAGTGACGTAAAAGGAAAGGTGGCAACACATGTAGATGAATTAGAATCTAGCTCAGAGGAAAGCTACGATACTCTTTATGAAGAAGGAAAGAGCAAGGTGATTATGAAGAAGTAGAGGTTCGAGTTGAAGAATAACCTTACTTCAGAAAAGAAGTTGCTAGCCAGAGGGGAGTTTCTGGCTTTGGGTCCACTGGGGCACATGTAATATAGCCCCAAAGGCCAAGACGATTTAGAAACTAGGAGGGAGGAGATACTCCCAGGAGAAAATCTGCTAGTCAGAGGAGGCAACTAAATGTCAATAAGAGTTTGTCCAGCGATGACGATGTGGTTCTTACTAGAACAAAGAGATCCAGCGGATCAAGGGAAGTAGAGAAATCATAGTATTAGGAATGGGAGAGCCCTATTCAATCTACTCGGATGATGTCAAAGAGAGCACTTGGGAGGATATCTGCTTCCCCATTTACATTAGAGACCAGTGAGGCTGAACCACTGAAGAAATTTAAACTTCTCAATTTACTGTATATGATGGTAAATCAGATCTATTAGCCCATTATCGCCACTATATGTAGGCAATGACACTTTGGAGTTGAAGCGATGAACTAATGTGTAAGGTGTTTTCATTGAGCCTTGGAAACACGACCCTTTAATGGTTCTATAAGTTGCCTCTTGGAACCATTTTTTGCTAGAACTAACTTACTGAAGAGTTTGTAGCAAGGTATTTGGCCAACACAAAGCAGTTAAAAACTGTGGACGTGCTGCTTACAATGAAGAAGAAAAATAATGAAAGTCTGAGGGATTATTCCCAGAGATACATGAAGCTTTATAATGAAGTGGAGGATTGTTTTGAGTAGCTGGCTATGACTTAGTTCAAATTGTGGTTACGAGAGGAGGATAGGTTTTAGCTTTGCTTGACCAAGAAGCTGACCAAGAAGTCGATGTCCAATATGTCTGACCTCATGTGCAAAATTGAGAAATATGCAAAAGTAGAAAATGAAACTAAGCCAGCCAAGCAGAAAGAGACGAAGTCTATATCATTCAAAAAGGAAAAAAGCAAAAGTAGGAGGCCAAAGCCAACTGAAGCAAGGAAATTAGTCTTTGAAGCTATTAACAAAGTGTTCAAAGAATTGATTTTTTGAACCCTACCTTAGATCTGTGATAAACCTTACTTTAGGTGGCCAAAGAAGTTACCTGATTTTCTAGGGAAAGAAGCTCATAAAGATTTCTGTGCCTACCACTAGGACAGAAGGCCCTGTACTGGCTTGTCGCTCTTTGAGACATCACTTAGAATATTTGGTGAAGGAAGGGCATTTGAAAGAGTATATTGATGAGACGAGGACTAGAGCCATCGAGTACCTCCTCTAGCGTAATGAGAAGATCAAAGAAGGATAAGGAAGGAAATTCAAGAAGAAAATTATATAGATGAGCATAACCACCACAACGTGCTGGGCGAGAAGAAATATACAAAGACTGGCAGTTATCTATATCATACAAATGAAAAATTACCCCTAAAGCGTGGTCACACATCCCTGAGCAGGACTGCAACAACCTGGTCAAGGAAGAGAGATGCTGGAGATTGTTGAATCCCCAAGCAAGTAACAAATAAATGGCAATGCTTGAGGCATCACGTTCCTGGAAGAGGAAGGACTAGAAGTCCAGAAACCACACAATCATGCCTTAGTGGTTATGTTGAAGATGTTTGGGTCAGAAGTAAGAAGAATTTCGGTCAATGTAGGAAGCTCAATAGAAGTAATGTTTCTTAGTCTTTTTAAGAAATTAGGATTGATAAAAGAAGACTTGAAGTCAACTAAATATCCTCTCATTAGGTTTAACTCTGCCCCAGTTTGGCCTTTGAAGAGAGTTGTACTCCCTGTCTAAGCTGAATTTGTGGAGTGTGAAGTTGAATTTACAGTTGTGGATGGACCGTCTTCTTATAATACAATTATGGGAAGATCTTAGCTACATGCATTGAAGGCTGTCCCCTCAAATTGTCACCAAGTACTGAAGTTTCCTTATGGTGATAAGGTGGTAGAGATTAGAGGGGATTAAGATGTGTAAAGAAAATATTTCATTATAGCATTGAAGTCCAAATCCTTGCTTGAACAAGTCCAACTGACAGAGTTGCCTGAGAACTCTCCTAAGACAGGTGATTTAGGAAGAGATTTAGATAAGAAGGCTACTGAAAAACTGAAAAAAGTTTGAATCGATCCAGTTAATAATGAAAGATTTTTCGTAATTGGATCTGATCTGGGTGTCAAGGAAAAGCTAGAATTGGTAGAGATGCTATTAAAAAACGTAGGAACTATTGCCTAGACCCCACAAGAAATACTAGGTATTTTTCTTGAAATTATGTGTCATAAGCTTAATTAAATCCAAGAGTGAAACCTGTGGTGCAAAAGGTAAGGAGATCTGCTCTGCAGTATGCTGAGGTGGTGATTGAGGAGGTTGACAGACTGCTTAAGGCCAAAGCCACTAGGGAAGTTAGTTTTATATCTTGAGTGACTAGTCGACACAGTAGTCGTGAAGAAGAAGAATGAAAAATGAAAGGTTTGTGTTAACTACACGAATCTGAACAAGGCATATCCTAAAGATCCATTTCCATTGCCCAAAGATTGACTAGCTAGTAGATTCAACATTTGGAAGCTCAAGGATGTCTTTTCTTGATGCCTATAGATAATACCATCAGATCCCAATGCATGGTCTAGACAAAGATAAGACATCATTCATCACTCCTAAAGGAATTTATTACTATAAAGTTATGTCTTTGGTCTAAAGAATCCTAGTGCAACTTATCAACGACTGGTAACAAAGATGTTCAAAGACGATCTTGGGAAAATAATAAAAATCTATATCAATGGCATGGTCGTGAAAAGCAAAGAGCCAGAAATCCATGTTGGCCATTTGTAGCATATGTTCACTAAGCTCAATAAATATAGACTGAAGTTGAACGCTGCCAAATGTGCCTTTGGTGTAAGCTCTGGGAAGCTCTTGGGGCAGTTGGTCTGTGGTGAGGAATAAAAGTGGATCTCGACCAAATCAGGGCTATTCAAGTAGTAGCCCCACCGCACACTAAAAAGAAGGTTCAAAAGCTTACAAGAATGGTTACAACACATAACAGATTCATCAGCCGAGCATAAAAAAAGCACCAACCATTCTTTAAGCTAATGAAGAAAGCAAACAAGATGATCTGAGATGAACAGTCTAAACATACTCTAATGAATTTAAAGGAGTACCTGACAACTACCCTAATCTTATTAATACCTCAACCTGGGGACGTAATGCAGCTTTATTTGGCGGTACTAAATCATGTAGTTAGCACTGTATTGTTAAAGGAAAAAGATGGAAAGCTGAAACTAATTTATTATGCAAATAAAACTTTACAGGGGCAGAGACTAGATATTTTCCTTTAGAAAAATTACTTTGGCATTAATAATGGCATCAAGGAAGTTGGCTCACTATTTTTATACTCATACTATTCAAGTTGTCACTGATGAACTAATAAGTCAACTCCTAACAAGAGTTGACATCATAGGAAGAATGCCCAAATGGGCAGTGTTTCTTGGAGTTTTTGATAGGTTTGTGCCGAGGACGGTAATAAAGGCACAAGTGCTAGTAGATTTCATTGTTGAGTTTACCATTCCTATTCTTGAGTAGGTGCATGGGGTATGGAAGTTTGAAGTTAATTCAGAAGCAAAAAATAAAGAGGTAGCTGCACCCTTATGATAGATTGAGGTAGATGGGTCTTCAACTAAAAATAGGGTAAGAGTAGGAGTGGTTTTAATTACCCTTGAGGGGGTTACTATCAAATATGTAATAAAACATAGGTTTCAAGCGACTACCAATGAAGTAGAGTATGAAGCCCTCTTGGCAAGACTTGAAATTGCTCGGTGCATGTTTACACAAAACCTTATCATCAGGACTGATTCCCAGTTAGTATGAATCAATTAAAAGGAGATAATGTTGCTCGGAGTCAAAAGATGGCTAAGTACCTAGATATTTCTAAAGAAAAATTAAAAGGTTTTAATGTTATTGGAATTGAGTTAGTTAGAAGAAACCATAACACACATGTTGATGCCCTTGCCACATTGGCTTCAGCCCCTAACACAAGGCTTACTGATATTGTCTTTCTTGAAGTATTAAAAAGGCCAAATGTCTTAAAAACTGAAGTAATCGTTTGCATTGAATTAGTTCCATCATGGATGGATCCAATAATTTCTTATTTGAAGGATGGAACTCTCCCCGAGTATAAAATAGAGGTAAGGAAGATCAGGATAAAGGCTACAAGATTTTGGTTATCCCAAACCACAAGCTGTGCAAGAAATCTCTCATAAGCCCTTACCTTCTCTATGTCCATCTTGACAGGGTACAAGATTTCTTTTATGAGATATATGAAGGTGTTTGCGAAGCACACACTGGGGGAAGATCTTTGGCTCATAAGGTAATTACTTAAAGTTATTGGTGGCCAAAGAAAGCGAGAGATACGCATGCTTATGTATGAAAATGCAAGAAGTGTCAAATGTTTGCCTCAATTCCTCACTAACCTACTCAGGAGCTCAGCCCACTCACTAGCGCTTGCCCATTTACCCAGTAGGGACTCAACATAGTTCACTACAACAATTCACACTTTTGAAGACCACTTTTCTCGACCAACTATAAATTTGGTCGTTAAAATGTGACTTTTCCTTACCAAATCACCATTGGTCGTTAATAGTCAATTTTTTCTGACCAAATCAAATTTGGTCACTAAAGAATAACTTTTGTCGGATAATTAGTCGGCAAAAGTCATAAAAAATTATTACGAAAAAGCTAAAATAATTAAATTAAAATAATAAAATTTTTATGACTTTTCCTGACCAATTGATCAGCAAAAGTATTACTTTTAGCCACCAATTGGTCGGGAAAAGTTACAAAAAATTATTACAAAAAGGTTAAAATAATTAAATAAAAATAATAAAATTTTTATGACTTTCCCAACCAATTGGTCGGTAAAAGTGTTACTTTTAGCCACCAATTGGTCGGGAAAAGTCACAAAATATTATTACAAAAAAGTTAAACTAATTAAATAAATATAATAAAATTTTTATGACTTTTCTCAACCAATTGGTCGGCAAAAGTGTTACTTTTAGCCACCAATTGGTCGGGAAAAATCACAAAAAACTATTACAAAAAAGTTAAAATAATTAAATAAAAATAATAAAATTTTTATGACTTTTCCCGACCAATTGGTCAATAAAAGTGTTACTTTTAGCTACCAATTGGACGAGAAAAGTTACAAAAAATTATTACAAAAAAATTAAAATAATTAAATAAAAATAATAAAATTTTTATGACTTTTCCCGACCAATTGGTTGGCAAAAGTGTTGATTTTAGCCACCAATTGGTTGAGAAAAGTCACAAAAAAATTATTACAAAAAAGTTAAAATAATTAAATAAAAATTTATTTATATATATTAATATATAAAATACATACACAAATAGTAACTTGGCCTAGTGGCCAACACACAAATTTTCAAATGAATGGCATGGGTTCGATTCTCAATAGCAATGAAAAATTCTCAAAAATATAAGGTTGCCACGTGGTGCAATAATAAAATGACACGTGGAACAATCATAGGTTGACATGTGACACAACCATTGGTTAACAAGTGGCATGATGACATGGTGCCACGTGGCACCACATGTGAATTTTTATTTTTTTAAAAATTAATTCAAATTTTTATTTTTAAAAAAAATTACCCCTTTTGCCGACCAATTGGTCGCTAAAGGTTAAGCTTTTCTCGATCAAAAATAAATTGGTCACCAAAGACCTACCTTTTAGCGACTAATATTTAGTCGGCAAAAGTCATATTTTTACCGACTAAATATACTTTTGGTTGCCAATACCTTCTATGACTAGTCTTTGCCGACCAACCGGCGACCAAATTATGTTTGGTCGGTAAAAGTTTTAGCGACCAAAAAGTGACCTTTCCCGACTAAATTTTTTGTTGGGAAATGTGTTAATTGTTGTAGTATTTGTACATGAGGTTGTTGAAGTTGACCAGCGTGAAGTGATAGTCATCGAATTTCATACCATATCTAGGATCTATCCAATTACACTTGAACATTAACACTTTAAGCTCATTATGGTATCTAATTTCAATAACATCTGTGAGAATCCCATAATAATAAATAGTTCCCATATGAGGATTAATGTATTTCCGGTTGGAAAAACTTAGAGTATCAGCCTTGAGAGCTACATTATAGTTTTGAGTGGCCCGTCTATTGTCCAACACTTTGGTTTGGAATCGATACCCATTGACATCACACAATCTATAGCAGCATGTTGTAGTAAACAGTCCATTCGCCAGTGATTAGATTTCGTTAGATAAAGTATGTCTAGACGTCCTATCCACTATGTGCACCTAATTACATGTTTAAATAAGTTAGGATGTAAATACATAAGATAAATTTGAGAGATAATGATCAAATAAATAGGACTTCTATCTTATGTCCTTTTTGAACCATACGTGGAATGAGTTGAAGTGTTCAGTATATATTACGTGATCATTAGCCCAAAATAACCTTTGTTTTATTTCGGTAAGGTGTTTTTCGTTAAAAATTTAAGCAATTATTTATGAATGTTTATATGCAATAATAAGTTAAAATATATTTTGGATTGAAATATGGCAATTTACTATATGAATGGTTGAACTGATGCTGTGTTGAACATGATATATCGGTGAGCTTGAACCCACGAATTGTTGGTAAGATTAATGGATGTTCCATCCCCAACTGGACCCTCGTGATTTCACTGGGGATGGATCAATTTGGTTTCGACATTGCTTGTATATAAGGCATAAAAATCGGTACACTCTTCCATCAAGTACCCTTTCGCCATAGATGCTTCGGGATGAGCCCTATTTCAAACATATTGTTTCAAAGTCTTAATATACCGTTCAATCGAGTACATCCATTGAAATTGAACAAGACCCCCTAGCATTCATTACTAGAGAAACTAGCTTTGGTAGAAGGAAAACATAGGTGGCTGCTTCTAGCGGTCGCTAACTTTTTTAGCAACCGCTTTTGGCAGTCACCAAATGACGAGTCGCTAATTATATGTAGCAGCTATCTTTGGTATATGTGACAGCTATCTTTGGTGACGAAATATATCAGGCGACTGCTTATAGTGGTCGCTAATACTCCATTTAATTTTTCCAGACTCTTTTTCTTCCCCGCTTCTTTTTCCCTCGCTTCTATTTTTTTTTCTCGCGAACGTCACTCTCTCTCTTTGTGTCCATTTGCCTCCCGCCGATGATTGCCACCAATTGCCAGTAAAGTCTTTTTTCTTCTTCCCCCTGTTTCTCACTCTCTAGCTCTCTATTTTTATGTATAATCTATGGGTCCTTTTTTTTGTTTGCTAATTTTTTTTTTTTTTTTTTTTTTTTTTTTTTTTTTTTTTTTTTTTTTTTTTCTGTTTCTAGAAGTTGTGACGAAGCTTTGTTGGATTTGTGTTCTTTTGTCCTTGCAGGTCAAGTGTATATTTTTTTAATTAATTTGATTTTCAATTTATATACTATTTTTTTTTTTTTGTTCTTTGTTCTTGCATGCATACTGTTATTTTGAAGATTTACATGCTGTTTTTTTTTTTTTAATTCTTTTATTTTTGTGGGTAAGTGTATTTTTGTGGTTATTTTTCTAATTTTGTTATTATTATTTTTTTTTTCCTGTTGACTACATTTGTTGGGTTAGGTTCTTCTCTAGATCTACTTTTTAGCTATAAGGTATAATTTTTTTTAATTTTTTATATGAATGTGATTTTGAATATGTTAATGTTGTATTTTTTATAATTATTTATAATTTCTGTTTTTTGTTTATTTTTGTGTTAATGAAATGTTGGAAAATTTTTTGATGTCGTATTTAATTATTAGTTTATGATGTAATTTTTTATATAGTGTTTTCTATTTTTTATTTTATTTTTTATGTTAATGAAATATTGAGAATTTGATGATATATTTTTATTTTAATGTTATGTTAATATTATTGATGTAATGTTTGTGGTGAGATTAGAGGTGAAGAGAATGAATTTGTACAATTTAGACATTATTAATATTAAAAGAAAAAGCTGTACAATTTAGATATTTTTTAAAATAAGAGAAGCTGTAATAAAAAAAAAAGTATGAGATTGGAAATATTTCTTTAAAATACTATTATTTGGGGCAAAAACTCTTTTTTTTTTAATAGTAAGAAATGAAGTATATTGTATTTAATAAGGAATTAGCAATTGGATTTCTTTTTTTTGGGGGTTTCTATTTTGTAACGTTGTACTAGTTGGTAATTTCCTTTATTCATCTTCTTTGAAAAATGAAAGTGATATATAGTTAATTTTAAATTAATTAATTAATATGACTTGTTCCATTTGGATTAACTTTTCGGACAATTAAATTATTATAGAAAACCCTCAAAGTTTTAAGCATTTAATTATGCACGAATTGAGTACTTAAACCAATTAATTGACAAGTACGGTAAGTTAATAAACATTAGGAACGTAAACTTTATTTTATTTCTCTTTCAGTGACATATTTAGATTTTATACTCAACAATTATTTAATTCAAGGACAATTGCATTCTTATCTCAAGTACATGAATTAAAAAAATAATAATTATTCTTTTAATAATATTGGCAGGATAGGTGATAATAATTTACTATAATAATAATAATAATAATAATAATAATAATAATTAAAGGACTGGTCAGTATACACCAGATATTAAGTTATTTAGTATTTCAATGGCATTTATTATTTAATGATTTTTTTTCTTTTTTTTTTAGGCCAAATAATGAGACTATTAGAATAATTAAGAAATATATTTTTCTTATTTTTTCTTAGAGATGTAGAATATTTAAAATGAATTTAATAATCATCTAGATTTTTTACAAGTTTAAATATGCAAATAATTAGCTCCCTTTGAATAATGAATTTTGTTAATTTTATTCTAATTCATATGGAATATACAATTAATGTTATCATTGTAAAATATAACACTTTTTTTTTATAAAAACATGTAATAATTCATTTAAAAATTTTTAGAAACGTGTTAAATATATTTTTCGTGTTGTAGACTTTAATAAATAGTTAATTTATTTGAGTATTAATTTTTTATTTTTTTTGAGTTTTGAATTACAAAAATTTTAAATTAAAATAATAATACACAGACTCCTAATTAAAAATTTAATAATAATTCAAATACTTATGATAATATGAACAATTATTGAAATAATATTATAATGAAAATGATAAATTTAATAATAGTAATAATAATAACATAATGTAATTTAATTAGTTAAATTGATAATTTTACCAAAATTCCTAATGATAATATATGTTAATATTAGTTTATAATAAAATTAATATTAATAAGAATAATTAAATTCTAATTTTTAGCTTAATAATATACAAATTTCTAATTTATTTGCGTCCAATCTTGTACCTTGTTTGGGTCTAATTTAATTCTATATTAATAATATAAGACAAATAGGTAAAAAAATAATATTAATATATTATAATTAGACAATTAGTAATAATTAATTTATAATATTAAATTAGTTACATTAATGGCTAACAGTGAAGCTCCTAATCTTACTTGGAGCTAATCTAATATTATTAATATTTAATTAAAGAAATTAAATTCAATATATTTGTTATTTAGATTTAATTTATTGTTTTTGTCATTAATTTACTGTTTGTGTTATTGATTAATTTATTTTATTGTCAATTTTTTGTTAATCTAATTGTTGTTAATTAATTTATTTGCATCATATATTTTTATTTTTGTAGATTTTTATTTTTAATTGATATTAATATAAAAACATCTAATTAATTTCAGTTGGGCCCAATCCAAAAATCTTTATTGGGCCCAATCCAATAGTATTTAATTAGTTAAATTAGTAAGGGACACAGGAACTCCTAATCTAATTACTTAGGTCTAATCTAAATTTTAATATTAATAATATAAGAAATTAGGCAAATAATACTATTATAATTTTTTAATTAGTAAAAATAAATTATAATATTAGATTAATAATATTTAATTAGTTAAATTAGTAAGTAATACAGGAACCTCTAATCTAATTACCTGGGCCCAATTCAATATCTTACTTAGACTCAATCTAAATTTTAATATTAATAATATAAAAAAATTAGGTAAATAATAATATTATAATTAGTTTATTAGTGAAAACTAATCAATATTATTAGATTAATAATATTTAATTAGTTAAATTATTAAGTGACATAGGAATCTCTAATCTAATTACTTAGGCCCAGTCCAATATCTTGCTTGGATCCAATCTAAATTTTAATATTAATAATATAACGAAATTAGGTAAATAATAATATTATAATTAGTTAATTTGTGAAAACTAATCAATATTATTAGATTAATAATATTTATTTAGTTTAATTATTAAGTAACACAGGAACCCCTAAGCTAATTACTTGGGTCCAATCCAATATCTTACTTAGACCAAATCCAAATTAGGATGTAATGAGAAATTTAGAACTCTTTTACTTTATTTTAAGTTAGGAAGTAAAGAGAAATGACCGCCTTGAAAATATGCAGTGAAAATAACCTCCAAGTGTAAGGACGTGCGGTATAGTTTTACCTGGTGAGTCCAGGATCGTATCCACAAGGAACTAAATATGAATGAATCCTAGGGTTTCTAAATTACGCTAACTACTGTTCTCGTTTTGGAAATAATAAAAGCAAGAAAAGTTTGGAT
>JAVXUM010000004.1:23052494-23078313 GCA_035590655.1 Pouteria glomerata
GCCATTTATGTTAGATAGGCATTATTTTAGGACTAATTCCAGCACATGCCCAGCATATGTAATTGTATATATTCCTTCCATTGTAATGAAGAAATTTATTCAGAGAATTATATACCATTCTTTACATCATCTATTTTTAATTTTTAAATTGAAAAAAAAAAAAAGACACTCATCAAACACTTTACACTTGAGAGACACACATGTTCATTATTTAGACACACCACATTGCATTTTTTTTTTCCAAAAAAAAAGAACATGAAATCAAATAACAAAATTAAAAACAACATAGGTTACAGTTATTAATCTACAACCTTAATTTATTTTTTATTTTTTATTTCTTACTTTTAGAAAGTCTAAAATCCAAAGCTTCTAATTTGATTACAAATAGAACATTCTAAGATAGATATGTTATAATTTTTATTCACAATTTTTTCCAATATGTATGATGGAAAAAAATAAGTTCTTACTATTTTTCATATATATAAGAATATAAATAACACAGTCACATAAAAAACTGAAAAATAAGTGTGACCTTGCTGTGTCCTAAGTTTTTTTTTTTAAATCACAATGTTGGTATGTCGATGTCCAGTCCAGTCGTGTGATGTATCATGATTTCATTAAACATTGTCATAAGAAACAGACACTCACAATTCTTTCATATGCCTTACGGTTCTCTTCAGTTCGTGGGAAACCATCAATTAGAAATTTATCATTTTCACTTGATTCAATTGCCCTTTTGATCAGTTTTACTGTCACTTCTGAAGGAACAATTTTTCCTTCTTTGATTGTTTCAAGAATCATGTCACTGCAATAAGAAAAAAAAAATTAAAATTAAAATTAAAATTCAAGATCAACGTTTAAAGATCAATAGAGAACATCGGACAATCCAAGGGCATGCAAAATAAAAGATCCTCAACATAGAACTTGGCATGCTTACCCATTCTCACTGTCAGAAGATATTTCCTTCCGCAACAGATCTCCAGCACTTAAATGTGTGAATCCAAAGGTGTCAACAATCTTTGTACATTGCGTACCTTTTCCACTTCCAGGGCCTCCTGAAACAACATCAACGGATTGGCATAGTACCCTCACAAATGAAGCCATGTTTATCAGATATAGAAAGTACACAGACATGTTTGTGTGTGCCTGATTACAAGTCTACCAAAATTCATCTTCATATGATGTGAAATCTATTAACAAGCTCTCATTTTTACAGGGTTAGGATCAGCTGTCTGAGAGAAATATGAAGAGGGAGAATATATAAGTTGGGCATTATACAAACCCATGGGTAATTTACCATCTGCTATGCTGTACAGATGATAAATTTGATGAGTGCATTAACTGACGATAAGATCTAGCATATCATTCAACAATAACATCTACAAAGCTTTGATGTATAATATGAAGATTAAATTAAATTGAATCTGCATAAACACATTTTCATTAACACTTCAAACATCAATTGCACGCTACAAAACTAAGAACGGGTGGCTCAAGTGAGATGTAAAATTTACAAGCTTAAAGTTTCTTTTTAAGCACGGGTACAAGAATAAACTCAGCAAAACAACTTAAGTCACCTTTCTAGGTGAAAAGCAAATCTTAAAAATGAACGCCCTGAAAGAGTACACAGTTAATTACCCAAGACAAAAGCTATGAATGGGTGTTTCTCTCTGGGGGCAATTGGATCTTCTGCCTACATCCAAATAAGATCATAGCATAAATAATCCATCTGGATATCTCAGTAAATTTGAATACAGTACACAATACAGATAAAATTAACTGGAAGTCACATATTACAAAGTGATGTATCTATGAAGGAATTGATTGTCAATTTTACATATTCAAAATCCTGGTTAGTAAAGGGTCTACAAAAGGCTACAGGACCTAGTGGCAGACAGAGAAATTTGAGTGAGAGGGAGGGGAGCACCAAGGTAACAATTTTCATGTTTTGAGAGGGTAAAGTAAAATTTTTCAAAATTTGTGGGCCTAATACAGTATGTACTAATATAAATACTCAAAAAAAAGGTCTAAAAAGCGATTTTAAAAACTTTTTTTTTTCTTTTGGGGGGGGGGGGGTGGTATGGGTGCAATGGGATGAACTTGAAGTCGAGATAACGAAAGGCAAAGAGCCAACAAACATGCATCATCGTGGTTGAAAGAACATGCTCTGATTATGATGTAATCTTGTATTAAGCAGACTAGTGGGAAACAAAAAATGAAAAAAATTCAGCCAAACCCAGATTTGTTGAAATAAGGATAGCTGATTTCAATAAATCCATACAGAATTGGGTATTGAACAGAACAAACATTGTTTTCTACACAGGCAACACATAGTTCGTTTCATACTGTCATTATGCAACTTTCCAAAAGTTCCAGCAAATAAATGAAACTTTACACCGAGCAAAGACACAGACTATAAAATGCCATATTAGTTCAACTTCAAGATCAAATTTCATCTCTAAACCTCTTGAGACACTAATAACAAGTGATTAGATACCGGTTTCAGTATTTCTGTACTGAATGCTTCCCGAGTCTTCAAGCGATAGGCTACCTGCATGTAATAACAGAAACAATTATGTAGGGCTTGTGTAGGGAGGTTAAAGAAGGAACTGAATGTACAGCAATGAAAGAAGAGATAACGAAAAATGGACAATGGTACTTTTCAAAACTACAACAAACCAAACAGACTTGCCCGTGTCTGGTTAGTTACAGCATAGTTGCTAGTTTCAATTTTTGATGCGTTTGGTAAAACAAGTAATAATTTTTAGTAATTTTTCACAACTTTTGAGTAATCGGTAAAATTTTTTACATTTTTTTTATAATTTTTAGTAACTTTTGACAATTTTTAATAACATTTTTTGGTAACTGTAAATTGGTGTTTTGCCAAACATTCAATGAGCAACTTTTGGTAGTTTTCCGCTGATTTTTGCCTCTCCAAACGGGCAGATGTGCATGTTTGTATATACTTATGAAATTAAATAAGCATCTACGTACACTTTATATTAACTCGTATTCAGTACAAACATATACGTATACTGATACCATTACTTATAAATTATTATCTTTCTATTTCATCCACGATAATGGTTTAACAGGTGTACGAAAAAATTAAATGCAAATCACTTTATCGCGTGAATATTAAACATGCTTTTACTTTTTTTAAACTCTTACTTTTACTTCTATCATAAAATTACTTTTTTGTTAAAAAAAGGTACTTTTCTTTTTTTTTTTTGGGTCTCATTGTAAATATTCTTGAAAAATCTCAAACAACATCTAAAATCAAACGTAGCTAGCTCATCGGCAACGACCCGGGCCAACAAACCATGCAATACGGGTAGCAAAAGTTGAATTTACGGGAATAATCAAAATTTACGATGCTTTACTGTAAAATAAGAAGCTTACTACTAGGCTCGGACCTGAGTCGTGAGATTTGTATGATTTAGCAAACAAAGAAATGAAGCGATTCAAGACTTGAGCTTCATTTTATTTTTACCATACATTTTCTCGGCAACCAAACGGAATCATCCAAAAAACACCAACAATCCCTAAGGCGATCGCTAAAAATTGATGTACTTGGATCGCAAGCACATTAATCGAACCCGTACCTGATTCCGAAGCGACTCTTTCGACGACGCAATCAGAGAAGAAAGTAGAGTCACGCGCCGCCACATCTCTCCTCTCTCTTTGGGCGTTATTTGCTATTTTGACAGTTTCGTCGAGCACTTCCCGGGCCAACGTGGAAATTATGTACTGCTCCGGTTTTTTCTAAAATCGTGAATTGGACTCATATCAAAAGAACAAATGGGGCCACTAGGCCCAATGACATTGACTGGGCTTTTTAACCAATACCAATGCAGAACCCATTTTAGGCGAAGGTCATTTTTTATCAAATTTTACTAAATTTTAACTATTTTTTGTAATTTCTTCTAATTAAATTTTAACACATATCACATTTATATCAAATCAACTGTACTTTTACTTTTTACCAAACTGTTTTCTTCCAAATACCTCCTTAAGATGTGTTTGGAGTAATAAAAAGTGAGATAAAGTGAAATAAGTTGTGAGTTCGTAATTCGTGCAGTGAAATAAAAAATGAATAAATTTTATAAGTTTTCAAATATTTTTTAGAAATTTTCAGATATGTATAACAAACCAAATGTACCCTTAATTAACAATTTGCATGATGCATATAAAAATTGTGTAAGTTTTTGTTTTTTCCTTTTATTTTTGGGAAAATTCCAAAAAAAAAAATAATTAATTTTTGCATTCAAAATTTGATTTTAAAAAAACTGATAATTGCAAATTTCAAATACTTATCTTCCATTCTCTTTTACCAATAGGGCATTTTTGATAATAGGAGAAATAGAAGCTATCGGACGCAGTGGCAATTCATTAAAGAGCTTGGTTGGGTTTTGCTGGAGCTGGAAGGGAGAGTGAGTAGAGAGCTCCCTAGCTTGATGGAAATTGGTATTGGCCTTCGAGCGAATATATGGGTTTGATTTCCTTTTTATTTTTTTGAAAAAAACACTTATTATTACACAATTTCATATAATTTTAGATTGTTCATTGTGTATTAATGGTCCTTTTTAGGCTAATTTTGATGGGGACAACTTGCAACTTGTGTTTATAGTGTTTATGCATCTTTTAGAATTTTTTCTTCTTCTTTCTTTCTTTCTTTCTTTCTTCTTCTTTTTTTTTTTTTTTAATTATTGAAAAGGGCACTAATGGAGACTTAAGGAAGATGAAAGTTAAAAAGAACTAAAAAAAATTTCTAACTTCCAAATATTAGAAGTTAAGTTTCAATACTTAAGTTTAGACTAATAAACGAGTTCAATCTTAATTGAGAATTGTAGTTATAAGAGTTAGTATTTGTCTTAAATTCAAATTCTAAATTTTTGTTTCCAGATATGATAGTATATATATGTAACAAACTGTTTTGGATATAAATCTTAAATGTCTTTTTATATTTTATATATCTTGTTAAAGTCACGTATAAATCTTAAATGTCTTTTTATATTTTATATATCTTGTTAAAGTCTACGCGTGACTAAAATCGTTTAGATGTTAAGATCAAATTTGAGATATTTTAAAGATTTTTTTATCATTATAAGTTATTTAAGAAATAAGATAAGTCTTTATATCCTAATGGGGTGTTTGGTATGATAAAAAGTGAGATAATTTATGTGTTCGTAATTCATGCAATGGGATAAAAAGTGAATAACTTTTAGAAATTTTCAGAATTTTTTAGAGTTTTTCAACAAAACAAATACTCCTTAAATCTAGTATTCCTTACTTTCTTTTTCTTTTGTTGGTTTTAGGATTAGAAACGCCATGTTTGGCTTGTTTTTTGGCTCAGAACATTTGGCAAAGCTGTATTTGGATCAAGTTATATTTTTATACATAACATTGATTTCTTCGATTAATTATTGAGCCATGGATTATGTTTAGGATTTAACTCTACATTATTATTTGATTAAATGTCAACAATTACTTAGTTTCGGTACATTCAATGCTTAGAAGCCATAAACTACATCTTCAAATGGGTTTTTCAAATGATTTCAAACCCTCATTCCATCTTAATATTGGTTTTTGATGGTTTAGTGAATAAGAGTTACGTAATCGAAGCAACTGATAGGACCCCAAGATGGTGGTTATGTGTAATTAAGCATTTTACTACATTTAATAATTAAAGAAAAAAGGGACCAATGGAGAGCCCTGTCCACCTAAATGTGAGTTTTTGGATTTAACTGAAATATTTAGCCTCTTAATGAACTCAAAAAATATTTATAAAAATAAAATTATTTTTACTTCTTTCCTTGCGGGACAAAATTCTTCCCCACAAGCATGATAAATTGCTCGTAAAATTTTAAAAAAAAAATTCCAAAAAAAAAAAAGAGTAACAGTAGAAGAAATAAATGAAAATTAGAAGATTCAATCGATTGTCATGCATCATTTATCCGATGGCACTTAATCGGGTCCCAATTATGTAAAAAAATATATGCATATATACATATAAGTACGTAGCAGAGACAATATGTCTTTAACAAGTTGGACTTCTAGGCTTACACCAATTCTAGGCTCACACCAATTCTAGGCTCCTAGACATTGATGGAAATCACTGAAAATAAATTACAATTCCTCCTATTGCAAAATGTCTATGATTAAAAAAAAAAAAATAGTGATTTAAAGTCAAATGAGTATACATATGCTCCACATGTCAGCATACATCCTTTCCAATGATTTGGCTATCTTCTTTGACTGGGAAGAGGAATTGTTAAGAAGGGCAGAACTATCACCATGCTTAAGATTCCATTATCAAATTTGATAAGTCTGCAATATTCTTGTTGCCAAGAATTGAACTCCTCGAAAAACCAAACAGTATGAGTAGAGAGCAGAAAGATTCATCAATTATCATCTGCTGAAGCAACCACACAATCTATAATGGAATAGGCTGTTAGGATGCATCTGGCGGTCCGTTACCTCTCTTGATGACCAAATCATAGTTCATGGAAGCCAGCTGAGACAAGTTCTGTGTGAAGAAAAAAATAATTCAATTTTGGATTTCAACCTCATAGTCTGAAAACATATCCCCAAAAAAAAAAAAAAAAAAAACAAAGGAAAAAAAAATCATTTTGCCTGTATTCCATTATGAAGGTGAAAGTAAAAATTTATGGATCCCATTGGTTTAAACCATCATCTATCTCCATCACTACAATGGAAAGAAGACGATTTGAACAGGATGAAAATGATTTTGTTTCTGCATGGCAATGAGCTGTTTATCAGTTCTACGAGTGCATGGCCAGCCAAGCCTGGCATGTCTCACCTTGAATGAGAAATTACTAAATGAGTACTTCACGTCAAGGGTACGTGTAGCAAATTCTGCCAAATTTCCGCATTCATCCCCCTGCTGTCAAGAAGACACAAGTTTAGAATGGTAATTGGATATGACTACAAGAATACAAAGTGTGTACCAAAAAAAAAAAAAAAAATTAATACAAAATCAAATTGCATCAGCTTCTGCTGGCTTCAGATGCCAATTAGATTTCTAAAAACTCAGCTACCAGAAATTCAACATTATCTCGGAGAGCTTCAGGTACTGACTAGACCGTTGGACATACTTATACAAATCAAACTATTATAACCTTAAATTATTTTTTTTCTTGTTTGGCCAAATCATGTTGCATCTTGAATGCTTAATTGAACATGCATCCATTAATGAGAAATGAGAATTCCAAACTAATTGATTTAACTGTATGGCTATGCATAAATCTCTCATTATAACTGCAGGCACTATTTTTGACAACATTCTCAGCTCAACACAACTTGGCATTTTCCCAACTAAATGAGGTCAACTATATTAACCCAAAGTCTGAGGAATTACTCCAAACGTCCATCATATCATGTAACGGCCTCCATGACTTTAGCATTTCAATAAGTATGACATCACTTTCCAGGAGTTTGAATCATAGTGGAAGTCATTTTGCAATGACCATTACATGGAACAATTTTGCCATAGTAATGTGCAACAATGGTTATATAAAAAGCATATGTACCTCTTCATCCTGTGAGTTGCTGTATGAACCACTGCTGTATGAAATACTGCATGTTTCACAATTGTCATCAAACCCACTACCTCCACACACATTAACATCTTTTTTATTCCAAATGTAGCGGCTCATAAAATAACTAGTGTCATGTGCTTCAACTGAAGGTATGAACATTGCCTGCAGACAAGAAGCAAATTTATTGAGTTTACAAATTCAGTAACAGTTGATTCCTTTCTGACAAAGTTAAAGATTCAAACAAAATAACCTTCTGCCTTGCAAGTGTGTCCCAGTTGATATCCTTAAAAAAAGGGTGTTGCTTTACCTGCCAAATTTGACTTGCAATTTTGCTAAAATTGTTATTGTAATAATCAAATTTAAACAAGTCTCCATTAAAAAACAGAAGGGGTTTACCTCTCTGGCCCCTGTTGCCCCTAATCTCTGAACTGGATTTTCAATTAGCAAACTGAAATAAAGAAACAAAAGTTTCTAAGCAGATGGTGCCAAGCACTTCATCAAGATAAGAGGGACCTAAGTACACCAATAGCAAATTCCACATGGCGGCCAGTTTTTGGTTTCTATGGATAATTAGTAGTTCACTGCTTTACAGAAATATTGTCTCAAAATTGGACATCATAACTTGGAAAAACACATGACTTGTAGTGCTACAAAATAAGCTTGTGAAATAATTCACAATTTTATATCGTTACAAAGTCTGAAGAGCCTTGCAAGCAATAACTTCAACTAGGCCTAAAGAAAATTGTTTATCTAAAAAGTGGCATTAATTTAGGAAAAAAAAATATCACAAAGGAAATAATTGAGAAGGAAAAATATGGAATTGTTGTGGTGTTATTGTTGCTGCTGCTATAGTTTGAGATTATACCTCTTATGGTAGTTGGGTGGTAAGTATAACCAATTTCTCCTTGAATCCTTCCACCAAATATAGAAAAATAAAAGCTCATAAACCACCCCTCCCTTACAGCTGTTGAGCTAGTACTTTGCCATGGTTGTACAATAGATTTGCACAACCAGATGCTAATAGAACTTGAAATAATCAGGGAAAGAAGATTTAGATATAACCAAGTCCTAATTTTAATTCCTATCATATATTTACTTAAAAGTTCAACATGGCATATAAAGTTGCAAGATCATTCAGTTAACAATCCATAAAGAATTCTTCATCAACTTTAATGTTAAGAAAGTTGCTAAACTCAGTGAATGCAATCTTTGGGTTTGTAGCTTGGTCAGGGGTTGAACGTAATATTGTGCATTGAACACAGAAAGAGAACATATGACCGCCCAATAGGGCTCCTGTATTAAACATTGGTACAAGAAAAGCAGTGTACAGTAAGCATTTATTGCCCAGGACAATCATATTACCAACCTCAAATTCCTGCAAATATATTATGGTTTCTCTATTTATTCTTTTTATTAAGGTTTCGATTGAGGATTTGGTGAGAGAAAAGCAAAGTGAAAGGAAAAAGGAAAAGAAAGTTGAAAGGAAAAGAGGAAAGAAATATAAATCCCAAATGCATTTATCAATAGACTAGTTTTTCAATTTAATTATTTTTAATTTCTCAAATATCATGCTTTTTCCTTTCTATTTTCCACCACAAACCAAATAAGAGAGAATTTTCAATCTCCTTCGAATTTTCAATCTCTTTCCCTTAACAATTTTTTTTAGCAAAACATAGCCTTACTGCAATTTTCAAGGTCAATGCCAACAACCTCATTTTGACCTTATCCCAACTATATGGAACCAGTCACATATAACTTCAGGCAACCTAAAGTTCAGTTCATTGATTTCCTAAATATATTCTCTGGGCTTATATTGGCAACAGCGCCCCCCCCCCTCGCCTGTTAAACTTGTAACTAGCCCATTCAAGGCTAATAGAAGCAATTAAATTTTAGAATTTTGTACTATTGATTACCAACAATAGCTTGCCTGGTAAACCTTGAAATATATGATTTATTATTTTTCTTCTTGTCCTACAGATGTCCCACTTAACATCATAATTCAAAAAACCAATCCATCCTAATTTGTCCAACTTAACATTATTGCACACAGCAATGCGTGTGCCATCCAATTCACTTTGTTCCTTTTCTGATGAGCTGATCTCCCTCAAGTGACTCTCAAGCACTTTCAGTTGCTCATTCTGAGGCTCCTTTTGAAATTTATTGAGTTTCCTTTGTCATATCCAAATGGAGTTCTATTGGCTGTTTCAGTTCTATGATTGATTGATTATCATTGTTGTGGATCTTCACTTCTCCATGGAGTATAAACCCATCAGATCTTACCAACGCTAGCATCACACAGAGATTGCATCTTATTAGGGAGGAGATGAAGGAAACTAGCGGAACTGGGCCAAGATACTTATATTGCCCAAGAGCAAGGCCACTATCTGGTCAAAATGATCAATGTCATCCACTAAGGAGGTGGAAGCCTATAAGGATGGCAAAGCATTTCCAAGTTCACAAAGTATTCTTTTGTTCCTATCTTGATTTCTAAGTTTTACTTAATCTTACAATTATTCTTGGTCCACCCTTTAGGATACCCAGTAATAGAGTTAGGCTACACATCAGGAATTGGTGGGGCTCATGGCATTGAAGTATTTTTTTTTTTTTTTTGGTGACCTAGAACTTTACTGATTTATTGTAACTCTCAACGAACCATGTAACCGATGGGTAAACCGGGGGCTCGCGCAATGCCCTATAAACCACGCAAACTGGTTAAGTTCAAGACTTACACCTTGCGAGAGAAGATCTAAGGTTTGTTAGGCCTTGGAGTTGAACTCCTCACCTTCCTTAGAGAAGCCAAATTCTCCAACAAAAATATTCCAATATAATTGTATATTATACAAATTTGCATTCATGTCATTCACTAATATAGACACATTCTAACCCCTAGAAGGACTTTATTAGCACTAAGAAGATTGATTATCATTCCTACCAAACTTTAGAACAGTGAGAAGGAAACAAACTCTTGGCCATGAACCAATGAACAGCTTGTGCATAGGTATACTTAGTAACATATCTAACTTTGAAATACTTTCATGCTGAACCTCTTCGTTTATGCGGTAAATTAGATGGTCAGTTCTTAAGAGATGTTTCCTATGTAAGACGTATATTGTTATAGAAATGTTTTCTGTCGGGCTTATACTGTTATCTGTCGTGTTGATATCACTGAAAATTTTCAAAGGAATCCATGACTGACCAACCAAGATAAGGTACAAAATTCACAAGGAACAGTCCTGCTAACAAGGGATGTGACAGAAAATCCACTCCAACTGATTATGACCTCAAAAGAGGGAAAAAAATAGTGGCATGTTTGCTATGCTGAGTTTTTAATCTTTTCAATATTATTAATTTCTTCAGTAAATAATACTATGCAAAACAAAACTATCAACTACAAATGCCAAGCAAGTTGTGATCGCAATGACCATTTCCACCTATGAGAATGACACATAATTCTCCTCGTAAGTGTAGTCAAGCACAACTAGGTCGGTAATAACTAAAAATATCATGTCAAATCACAATATTCAAAATGCATCCACTAATTTCTTGCAAACTTACTTGTCAATTAAGTCATATGCTTCGTAGCTAATTTCCTCTGGTACTTTGGGCCAAGGTATATCTCTGTTCAAAATGTTATCAAAGATTTGCTGCAATAAAACGTGATCCATCAGTGAAGATTTTGAATTGTATGACTATAGTTAACCCAATTATAAAACCAAATGCTAATAAAATAAATATAAAACTCACATTAAGCTTAACAATTTTCACTTTAGCAATCAAATATCTAACGAATCAGCTAACTAGTTTGGGACAAGTTGTCAGACGGACTCAACAGAGATAAACGACCAAAAGGGGAGAGGTTAGAGATTAATTGGAGATGACATGTGCCCAGTTGAGTCGATGATTGCTTGGTTTGGTAGACGTGACTTGTCATTGTCTAGTGACTAATTCAGTGATGAAGTTTGATCGAAAAATCTCTGGCGAGGGTCATCAAATACTGAAAATTCTGTAGTGATATAGACTGGTATTGGAAGACTCCAACGAAGGTCACTCACTATGGCTACTATGTCAAGAAACAAGGTCTGAATGAAAGGTGCACATATTTATATTCATAGGATTCTGTACTAACTAGAAAACAATGATACAGAGAATCACAATCTAATCTCCTATAGGAAAGAATAAATTAAAGCCCTATTTCTATATTTATAATAGTTAAGAGATATCATGTGCCTTGAAAGAAAACTTTTAGGCCTGAGCAACTAATGTGTGTCAATTTCTTCAAGCAACGTGTGCAAATAGTATGACAACCCAGATCTTACACCTCATTGCTAACATGTTTCCTCATATTACAAATTAAGCAAACATATTTCCTCATGGCTACATCAATATTTTGTTGCAAAAAGAGAACATTGTGGAAAGAAAAAAGAAAAGGTCAAATATTTATGGGAGTGTTGCACAATCATCTTGGGAATGTCAAGTCTGGACAGCTTACCTGAGGATGCTCAGCATTAAAAGGAGGAATTCCTACAAGGAGCTCAAATAAAATAGCACCTACAGACCACCAATCTGCTGTTGCACCTACAAGAATAGTGTGCAAAGGTATAATAATGCATCTCAGAACCAGGAAAAATGAGGAGAAATAAAATGAAAATTTGTTACAGCGTAAGTAACATCCATTCCGTAAATAAATATCGAACCATGTCCCATGCCAAGAAGTATCTCAGGAGCTAAATAGTCTGGGGTGCCTAAAACAGATTGTTTTTGGCGCTGTTCTCGTTTGAATGATGATTGTGCTGCAGTTTTAGGGTTTTCATCTCTAAGAAAAGTACCGCCAACTGGTGGACCAGAAAAGTCACCTGTGCTGTTGATGAGGCCTACCTTGGAGAGACCAAAATCTGTCAACTGTAACAGATGGGATTAGGATTCGTGAGAAGTGATAAGTAACATAAAAAAATCACCGTAAAAGCACCAAAAAAAAAAAAAAAAACACAATAACTGAACAACAAAACCAAAAATATGAGGAAAGGCGATAGCCCAATGGAAAGGGTCCCCCACCTAGGCAGTAGAGGTCCTAGGTTCAACTCACACCCCCTCCCACGGGCTATGGCCTTGAAAAAAGGAAAAAAAGAAAAAAAAAAAAGAAGCATGATATTGGTCATGAAGAGGAAGCAACAATAGATGTAACTTAAAATGTTAACGAAACAAAGGATAAACTTAATATGCAACATGATTTGCAGAGTAGATGGTAAAAGGAACCTCAGTCCCCATGCCATACAAAATGGGACAGATCACCCACACTGTACCCTCCAGATAAATTTTAGTTGATAACATCAAGGTTCATTTTAAGCCATTTTAGAACTAGCTTGACATTGCCATACATGCTAGAGCACTATGGAACCACAAATAAAAGGTTAAAGCTTCCAGTTGAGGTTGACAAGACACCAAAATTATTGTTGCTTCATTTCAGCATTACTACTCACCTTTGAAGTGTGAACAAAGAAGTGGTCAATAAAAATTTAAAGCATAATAAATTCTAAAAATTACAATATGTTCCTCTCAAATTCACTTTTTTTTTTTTTTATGTAAATTTATTGGGTGAAAAACAAAGCATCAAGATGATGCCACCATTTTATAAGAACAAAACAAATATCAATACCTAAAAGGATCACATTTTTAGTTGAACTTGAAATGTCAGAGTAAATAACACAATTTGGTTCCTGATTTATGCAGAAATAAATTTTTGTCCAGTCATTCTCCCTCTTCTTTTCTCTCTACAATTTAAACAAACCATGGAAAAGAAGAAAAAATTATTATAGTTCTCTTCTCTTCTCCCAAGGAATGTGAAGCAATTATCTATGCAGCTTTGCAGAGCTTCATTTAGTATTAAGTTACTGATTGGTGATATTTTCTGGTGTTTGCCTACAACAATATATTGCCAATACTATCTCCAATATACACAGAAATGTATGGTTTAGGTAAACAGTAAAAAAAATTACTATAAATATTGACCTTGATGTGACCGTCTGGACCAATCACCAAGTTGTCAGGCTTCAAGTCTCTATGGATGATGTTTAAGGAGTGCAAGTATTCCAATGCAAGAACCTAAAAATAATAAATTGAAGTATATCCATATTTACTCAAGACACCTGTAGAGTAGAGTAGAGTAGAGAAAAGAGAGAGAGAGAGCGAAGGCATATATAAGTTAAAATAAGGTTACAACATTCCTTACAAGTTCTGCAATATATACGCGTGCCATGTCTTCATCTAAGCATCCTAAATTTCGCAGTAAAGAGTAAAGATCTCCTCCATTTAAGTACTCCATTACCAAATAAAGATTTTCCTTACAGGTGAAGGAGTAGAAAAATCGGACCTGTTTGTCATTGGAGCATGAACATTAGAAAATAATTTTATCATTCAATAGGTTAAGAATTGCGGAACCTACTTACCACGAAAGGATTGCGAACTGATATTAAGATATCACGCTCAGCCAAAATGCTTTCAACTGCGTTTTTACAAATCATGTCAGCCTTTTTTAAAACCTGTAGAAATTTCAATCAGATAAGACTCATTTCCAGGAAAAGATCAAGTAAAGCCATCAAAAAAATCAACAAACACTTTTATACCATGTACACACATAGACAAGCATTGTTAAGATTGATAACAAGACAAATAAGGAGGTAACTCAAAACTGATTATCTATAATATTTTGGTCAATTTAGCAGTAACAACTAGTTGGGGGCTAAAATATAATGATTTTCCCTGAAAATTAAACAGAAAGGCTTTAAAAAAAGTATTTTTTTTATGTTATAAATAAAAATCTATTAAAAGGACGAATGATCTAATATTTCCTAAGAGTCCATCCACTTCGTGGGAGTATGGATTTTTACCTTTATAGCAAATAAGTCACCAGTTGCCCTTTTTCTGGCCAGAAAAACACGTCCAAAAGCACCTCTGCTGATTGGTTTTATTATTTCAAAATCTTCTATGGATGTCCTATCTTTAGATGGATTGATAGGACTTGTATGCAAACTACACACTGTATCATCTTCTGGAGAACTCTCTTCCTCGGCTATGGTTTTTGATGATTCTATTTTTTCATCTTCTATCCGTCCACACAGATGTACATATTTTTCCCTGTAAAATATGGAATAATTAAATAAAATTCAAAAGTAAAGAAATTTGACGTAAAATAATAAACCAACTCTTGAGAAAAATGCATGCATAAAACCAAAATTATATCTAGCATTAACTGGTAATAATTTTTATATTATGTACAAAACATTTGCATTTATTTAACTTACTGCAATAGTTTCTCTATATGTCTTCCAAAGGTTTCAACTACAAGGGCGTCCACTTTCCTGTCTTGGATGGCATATTTCAGCTCTTCTAGGCAATCTAGCAAATACTCCAATGCCCTATAGTCTTCAGTGTTTACATTGGCTATAGATCGAGCAACATCCACTAGATTACTTATCTGCCATTCCATGGTAAATTAGCAACTTAATTAAAAATGACAAAGAAAAGAAAAAATTCCAACAAATGGAAAGAAAAAGTATCAAACAAATAGAGAAAGTAATGTTTGCAACGTTAAAAAGACCAAAAGTAGACAAAATGTAGAACATTTTATTGTTACCACATTCCTAAAATAATTAGCATATGGTCCAGGGCAAATATAAGTAACTAACAAGATGACTGAAATCTAGAAAATAAGTAAGAGTAGAAACCAATTGATGTATTTAGATACGGGATCAGGGCTATTTAAAAGAAATATAGCGAGTGTTAAAGGTATGAGACCATGGGATGTTCAATAGGCCAAAAAAAAAAAAAAAATTTGTTTATGTAAATGTATCTGCATTCCACCATATCATAGTTGCAGATTCAAAATTCCATGAGCAATCAGTGCACATACATCAGATAAAAAGTTTCAAGCAGAAAATAACATTATTAGAATTAGCTTATTTGGAACTAAATGACCGCAATATAGACATTTTGGGGAATAAATGCTTTCATCAAATTAGAGTATCCAACTTTTACCATGAATTGAAGAAAACGAAAGTAGGGAAGGCTGTAGGGTCATATGGTATTCCCACACTTGTTTATTTATTTTTGGGGGAGTTCTTTTCCAAATCAAATACTCATTATCTATAAAAGCTTGTAAGGTTTTATTGTGGCAAATCCATACAAAATCTTAAATTAAATATGACAAATTTGAATATTTCCTAAATTGAAGAGAAGAAAAGATTTGCATGTTTCCTAAATTAAAGATTTTTCAATTTGGCAAGTTTTTATTCCAAGTTGGCAACTCTCTAAAAGACTACAACCATAATATTGCAATCTAATTCCAACTAAGAGTAAAAAAGAAGACTGCATAAATTAGGAAAAGTGCGAAAATTTCAGTACGCCTCACAGGCAGGGCGCGGGGAGCGCACAACTGTACCCCATGGACGTTGGGAGTCCGCTGGATGCACGAGGGTTCGCCAATCTTAAATTTTAACTTGAAAAAGATTTCAATATATCTCGCAGCTTGAAGGATGGAAGCGCGATGGTTTGAGCAATGTATTATTTAGAAGATTCTGTTTCCGTTTTAGAAAATTTGTTTTATTTAGAAAGTCTTTTATTAAGAAATCTATTTATATGTTTGAATCCTAATTAGAATAAGATTTTATAAGTCTATATATATGCACCCAAGTTTAATATAAAAGAGAAAATTGGAGAAGGCATATTTTAGAGTATTGTGAGATAAAGAATTTTTCCTTTGTGAGCTTATAAATCTTTGTCTTATTTTTCTTTGTATTATTTCATTACTTACTGTGTGAGGCAGAAAGTCCACTTGTAGGGTTTATCTAGTGATTCGAGTAAGAGTGACGAAAGAATTCGTATAAGTGAGTCGTAGAGAGTCTGAGTAAAGTTTTGTAACCGGTTGATAGTGAAATTTTGTAACAAATGTTTTTCTCCCTGTGAGAGAGTTTCCTCATTATTATCTGATGTTATTATTTCTGCATTTTGTGTGATCGCTTGATTCAAGAAATTTTTAAAGCTAAAATGTTTATACTGTGCAAAACAAAGAAAAAGTTTTTGAGAAGATGATGAACGATGATGATTACTAAAAAATTGTCCATCTACCATTTTTCACATAAAGGTAGTAACATGAGAAACCTATACTAAAATGACAACAATCCATGTTGAATGTTTTCAATCAAGAATGTAAAAATTTTATGGAATATAGTAGGGATCAAATATAATATCAAATTATCAATACCAATAAACTTATCATTGGAAAATCATACCAAAATCTCATAATTTTACAAAAGCAAATAACTGACATAATATGTACCTGTTGATAATTTTCATGCTCTGATATTGTTTTCCATTTACTCAATATCAATTCAATTTGGTTTGTCTTTAGGGTCATTAAGGGTGATCGTGGAGTTGAGCTTCCTGCTGATGAAGTTTTCTTACCATGCACTTCACAAGACATGCAAGGTGAAATGTTCAGATCATCTATAACGGATGCATTATCAACTTCTAGAGCACAATCAAATATTTCTTCAGAGCAGTGACTAGACAAGCTGTTTTGCTTGCATGAAAACTCCATTAACTCTTCATGCATACTTGATGTAGACACTCCTGCAACCTGCAAACTTCCTACACCACCAGAGCTCTTTGGCATCCATGATTCCAATATCCTTTCAAGAGCTTCTGCTACTCTTTCAAGTCGTTCATTTACAGTTAAACCTTTTAGGTTACATCTATCAGCGATTGTACAAATTCTGGAGTGCTCTTCTACAAATACAGTTGGTACTTCAACTTCACATATTCGACAAATAAATGAATTATCATAGGATAAATTGTGTTGATTCCCCCAACATCCACAGGTAACTCCTTGTGCATTAAGTGCTGTCTCTGAGTTTCCATGGATGCGATCTAGATTTTCAATATTATCATCAACACTAGTTGTTTCATCTTTAAAATGTAATGGGTCTGATTTATCCTTAGAAGGGGTGTCAACAAAACTAGGGCCTTTCCGGTTTTTTCCAGCTGGAGATGGAAGCTTCTTCCAAGATGACATTCTATAACTACCAGTTGATGAAGCAACACTTTTGGCAGGGCTAACTTCTCCAGTCTCACCTCCAGTATGAAAGTTTTGATTTACTTGATTTTGTTTAAAAGTCGGATCACTAAGATCCTGCGCATTGGATTTGTTGGTCTGACGTTCACTCATTGCCCTTCCCTTGTTTGCATTACTGAGGTCCAAGTGTGGAGACCCAAATATTTGTTCTGGATAAACTCCAAGGTCACTGAGTTGGTGCAAACCCAGAATGTGATCTTCTTCATATCCACCCTCTTTTTGGAATTGCACAAGCCGACTGCACCGAGTGAGGATGAATAGAAGTCGTGTATAAACCTGTTTGAGTGTGCCCATTGGGAGCTCTTGACGTCGATCATCTAGATTCAGAACAATGCCTTCACACTTCAACCAAAATTCATTTGGTGACATTTTTGCACAAAGCCTAGCTGTGACTAACAAATCCTCCAAGTTTTCTTTCCATTCCGAGTGTGAGTCTGAAGTTTTTTCAAGTATACCCACCAAATCACCAGCAAAGATACCTAAGTCATTGTTAACCTCTTCTTTTAATCTGTCAAACTTTGCCCTGATCATTACCATGATCTCCTGCAATATATGTATATGTGTGTGTGTGTTTATATCATAAATGATTGGAGCCACTGATATATCGACAAAAATCTGTACATAAAGTGGAAGGAAAGAGATGTGAATTGGACTATATCAAAGACAGGAACTAAAATGAGTGAATACCTCCATATGTCCAAATGCACGAGACTTCCAAAATGGAAAAGGTCGCACTCCCTTGGAATTGAGTTCATGAGAGAAGCTCTTAATATCAGGGTTTTTCTTTTTACGTCTACTTGTCACTCGCAATAAAGCTTGATATCGTGGAGATTGGATTTCCTTGGCAAAAGCTGTGTGATGACCCTACAAGAAGCACAACACCATTAAGATGTAATACCTAATTGCTCGAATAACTTTCAAGAAAAAAGAAATAAAAAATCATTAACTCACCTCCAAACCGGGACTTAGTGGTGATTGCACTCTTAGGGATTTGGATAGACTACATTGAAACTTTTTGCCTACAAATGATTAGAAATCATACATATCAAAAGATTATGCACCACTGAACATGATTGCTATTCTACATGTTTGCAGAAACTCTACATCAACTAGAAAAGAAGATGTAGAAAAATACCTAAACATGCATGCGGAGACAATCAAAATAAATTCTTGGTTGCATTTGAAATGGGTTGGCAGTAGAATTCAAACTTATGGTAAAATTGCTCAAAAAAAGGAAGTTGAAATGTCATGTAACAAGATGTTTTGATTTCTAATGCGGCTATCTTATGGGACAATCACTCTAAATGAAAAAGACCACTAAAACACTTTTATTACAAAAATATAATTGTCACAACGGTTAGGTTTATTTGTAATTGGCAGATTCATGAGCAAAATAATGAATTTAATTTTATAATTCTATATTCTTTGACATTAGCCACGGTGTTTTAGAGTTTAGGATTAAAAGTTTTGTAGGTCTGTTGCGGGAAGCTTGCTGGGAGCGTGCTCTACGTTCATAAGAAGATAATGCGATCTAATTTGGTGAAAAAAGTTATCATGGAAAGTTCACTTGAAGAGCACAGGAAGATTGTATGAAGCTGCTTAAGTAAGCTGTGAATTTGCAATTTGCAATTTTTAAAATAGCACGTGATAACCTATTTTGTCCAGAATTTTGAGTTTTATATACTTAAAGACACCTAAAGAAAATTTCTTAATATTTAAGGATATTCAAAGACATGATTGTATTCTTCATTAACTATAGGTGAAAATGTTTCTTCATGTGTTGGCAAAGGTGTGCGTAGTGATTAATGCGGCAAGGGTGGGAAATGCAGACTTTATAAGACTATGGTCCTCCTTGTAACCATTTGCACATAGTGGATATATTTTTGTCTCCATGACTAGATATTTTTCTACCCTAGTAAAGAGTTTTTCTCCTTAATTCTTTGTATGCAATCTCCTTATTTTCCGTATTGTGAGATTGTTTATTGCTTGACTTATATTCCATAACTAGCAAAGGGTGAAGTTTCAACAACATTCTGGCACAAATTTCAAACCAAAAAGAAAGAAAAAATTTGGTGGAAGAGCATTTTCCTTTCCGTAAAGAAGCGAAAAGAATGAAGCAATTTCCACATAAAGCAAATGACTTTGGCGGGTTTTGCTCATTCCCCAAACAAATGAAAATAAAGTTATGATATTTCTGCTATTATTCTACTCTTGCAAAAGAAAACAAAATGATAAGATCATATATAAAGTTCAAATTTCAATATAACTATGATATAATCTCTTGCACAATTCCATCCTGCGTGCTTTACATACAGCAAATTAGAAAATCCGTACATACATACATATGTGCATATACATATATATATTTGGAGGATAAAAAGAGAGAATGGCTAGAGAAAAAAAACCTTGTTCTGTGTATGTCGCCCGATGATGAGGATGAATTCCACAATTCTCTTTGCCCGTGTCGCTGAGATCTGAAGGGGTGGCAACCGAGGAGGACAAGAATCGAAGAGGCGAAGGAAATTGCGCCGTGCGGGTCCGGATGCGGGTGAGACCGAGAGACGTTAATTGGAATTCCGATTCGCCCTCATTGTCGCTGGGGTTTTGACGAACAGGAATTGGAGGGATCTTCCTCAGCTTCACCCTCGAATTATCTGCTGAAGGAGCTGGAGTCGACATTGAAGACAGATGAACATATGAAAATCTGTTTTTTCATGGCATGGTAGTGAGAAATGATTCAAATTTCGGGGAAATATTGAAAAAATTTTGGGATTTTGAAGAGAAAAAACAAGATAATTGATGGATTTATATAAACTATATATATAGGCATGTAACATATACAAAGATTGGAAGTTTGAGTAGATGATCGTAGAGAGAGAGAGAGAGAGAGAGAGAGAGAGGATTTCCAACGAAATCGACCGTTACAAGTTGACGCGCTTGTGGCTTCAAATAGGAAAGGGTCAGCAAAAAGCCCGGGCTTGCAAGGATCAGGTTCGGGCTCGCGGGCTTTAAATTTGAGAGTAGCTGGATCGTTGAGAAATCTGGACGGGTAGGGCAAAAGAATCAGGCCCCAATCCAATGGTCAATAAAGTGACGCCCAAAGACAAAAAAAATAAAATAAAATGACATTTTACACCAAAACTTTAAAAATGTAGTCATTTCCGAATTAAATTCAAATGGGCTAAGCTGGATCCTCGATTAGTCAAGTCATTGTATTGAATTTATATTTTTTAAAATTTTTCCTTAGTAAACCATGACCTTTATTTAATTTAAAATCAATTTATAATTTCTTTATGATTTGAATTAAAATATAAAATTTATTAAATTTAATAATAAAAATTAAGACAATTTTATTTAGAGTTTTTTTTATTAAGTTTATTTAAAAAATTAAAAAATATTTGATTTTAATGTAATCTGATAAAAATTGTGTTTGAAGTAATAAAAAGTGAGATAAAATGAGATAAATTATGAGTTCATAATTTGTATAATGAGGTAAAAATAAATAATTTTTAAAAATTTTTTAATTTATTAGCACATGAAATTATCCAAAAATATATTTTTATTTATTCACTTTAAAAAAAAATTCTTAACAAATTTTAACTCGTTAAATTGATTTTGATATTAATTAAAGTGTGTAGAAATTTGAACCCCTAAATTGTAATCTAACCTTCCCAAGCTCGCTGTCCCACGCGATCTCAGCCTCACCTATTTTCACAATCCAAACGTTTAAGCGGGGCTGGAGCATCGTTAACCAACTAAACTGAAAATGGCGTTATTACTCCACTCATCATCAACTCTTCTTCCCAAAAAACCCCGTCTTCTTCTTTTTCTTCCTCACTCTCCGACCAATTCCACCTCACCATTCATCATCAGATCCCAGGACTCCTCATCTGCAGAGCCTCCAAAACCAACCACCACCACCACCCCCCAACCAATTGACGGGTCCTCATCCGATCCGGACCCACCCAAGAAACCCACCTCAACTGGCCTAGGGTTTGGCTCATCATCTTCATCAAAACCCAAATCAAAAGCGAACCCAGTTAGCGCCAAGAAGAAACAGAAGGGGAGGAGAGAGAGGGACTCCATAATTCGCCGGACGCCGATCGAGAAACCCGAGTTTGTTTCACGGCGAGAAGAGGGTCGGGCCGAGGAGCAGCTTAAAAACGAGAATGCTTTTCTTCTCGCTTGGTTGGGCCTCGGTGCTGTTATTCTTCTGGAGGGTATAGGTCTGGCCGCATCAGGTAAATTTAAGGTTATGTATGTATAAAAATTTAGGGATTTGAAATTTGTGCATTCAATTCTAATTATTTGAGAATAAAGGGTTAAATATTGTTTTATTAGTTTATATGAGAGTTTTTAATTTTTATCACGGCATATATATATATATTTAAAAATTATCATTTATATTTAAAAATTTTAATATAATATAATTTCAAATTCATTAATTTGAAATGGATGCCAAGGAGTTAAGTGTTGAATGGATTTGTGGAGAGCACTTGAAACTTAATTGGGATTGTGATTGCCCGCTTAATTGTTATCGTTCAGCAATTTAAATTATTTTTGGTCTTTGTCATTTGATTTTGACTGGGAAAGTATAGCACAAGGATCTTTTAGATAATCATTTTTCAGGTGCTGTTATTCATGTCAGTTGTAGCTCATTACTGATGCCAAGTTACTAGAGAAAATCTTGTTCAATTGTTTTGGATCCCAGTTCAGTATATAGATGTGAATGGGCGTATACATTGTACAGTGTCTCTTTTTTCCTAACCTCAGCCCTCAATTTCTTCGCTGACGGGAAGAGAAAGGAGGGTCTGTACTGGTTGACTAGTGTTGGAATAAATTGTACGAGTTGACTTGCATTGGAATATCTCCCACATCGTCAATTGGCATTTTCTCTTCTTATCTATTAATTTTGAGTTAGATACTTTAACATAATATCAGGCCTAGATTTGGAGAGAACACGTCTCTCATTCACTTCTCAATCTCTCATTTGTGCACTTATCATGTTTGGTGCACCATCTATCTTTTCACATATGAGCGGAGGCCGCATGTGAGAAGGTGTATTAGAATATATCCCACATTGTTAAAATAGAGCTTTTGATGCACCACTCTCCACATGCATGTTGCATGTGAGGGGATATGTTGGAATATATCCCATATTGTTAAAATAGTGCTTCCCAAAATAGTGTCAGATCCTTATGAATCTCTATACTCCTTACCAAAATTGTTAAAATCGAGATTTTCTTTAAAATCGGTGAAGAGTCCAAAAATCGAATCGTAAAATCGTAGATTTTACTAAATGCTTATAAAATGAAAATATAGTCTATTATATTACAATTTTTCACTTAGAGCTTCTATTTTTTTTTTTTTAAAGGAAAATGAATACTCAACAAAGTTTACAAAATATTTTATACCTAGTTCTATACTTCATTTACCCAGCTACACAATTGAGACCGTTAAAATATTTAATATGATCTATAGACTATATAATTGACATTAAAATATTGACTTCATTTTATCCTAATTTTTTGTTTGAGTTAAAATATATTTGTAATATTTTATCAAAAGTCTCTTAGTTTTTATTTTAGCTGCTATATTTAATTTATGATAGTTAATTTGGTGCAATAACACACATGATCCTCAATTAGTGTAATATAGTAAATAATAGTGTTATAAAATAAAAAAAAATAACAAAATAAAATAGTTATGGCATATTACTTGAAAAATTAAAAAAAAAAAACCTATTTTATTTGAAAAAATTACACAAAAATTACTTAATTTTTAAAATTGATAAAATCGCATATAAAATGGAGATTTTACTGATTTTACATCTTAAAATCAAAATTTTATCTATTTTGCCCCTATTAAAATTTTACATAAAATCAAATAAATTTTTCTACTCTAATATCGTAAAATCATAAAATTTTAAGATTTAAATCAAAATCTTAGCAACATTGCTCCTTACTAATTGATTTTGATTTGATTGCTTTAACAAAGAAAGGGGGTGTGTATCCATTGGTGCTTGTATACTTGTTTATTGCTTGACCAGAAAAGGGTAGAACAGGGGAGGGTTAATTAACAAAATTTGTCCTCTCCTGAATCTCTCTGTGGTGAACTTATCAGAACACATCTATCCATGTGAAGTATAATTTGATGCCTAAATTTGAGGGAAAATAGTGGAGTTTGTAGGCAGCTAAGACTTGCCCAGCCACTATATTTTGTGCACGCTGCCTTCCCTTTACCTCATCCTCTTTTAATGTTTCTTTTGTTATTTTTCTTGTTATTTTGGGGCTGTTTGGCGCACTGAAAAGCGCTGAAAACTCTCAAAAACTCTACTACTTTTGACACATTCACGCCTATTATAACTCTATAAAAAATTGCATAATTCGAGTTTGATTGATAGAATATCTGTAATTTTTTTTTTAATGTGACCACCATCATCCAAGCTATCAAATAAGACCCATTGTTAATATTTTTTGAAAAGATTTCAAAATCATCCCGACGGATTTCTCTGTAAAAGTTAAAATCTGTCACTATTCATCTCTGAAAAATGTGGTTTGTCACCAAACGCTTAAATAACACTCAAATCACAAAACGCTCAAATAACATTTAAATTACGTTTTTCATTATTTTTTGTTGTACCAAATACCCTATCTGTCATCCCCCTCTAAATTGGGTTGTGGGTTGTGAGGGACTGAAATTGTTCTTAGAAAAGGTGACATAACTTCATTTTGGATAAAAATAATTAGTTCAACTACCAGGAAGGTGCACTTTCATGTGGGAAAGCCTTGGGAAGGCTGCTCATATGCCTCACCTATTTATTAAAAAAAAAAAGAATGTTACACTTACGCCTTATTTTTACACTTTACTGGTAACGACGGATAATTATCAATACATTTTGTTTAAAATTATCATAGCCATAAGATGTTGCATTCATTTTGTGATTGTGATGATTTTGAACTAAATGCTCTATCACTACTTGTAGTTACCATTAGGGTATAAATGTAGCATTAGAATGGGCAAAGGGGTTAAATGTTGACTGGGGATAATTTTTCTTTTCTAGCATTAAAAAGAGAAAAAAACCAAACCGTGCTTAGGTTATGTTTGGTATCCTTTGGAACGGGAATGAGAATGGATCTAAGAAAATTGCAGTACTTGGTACTTCAAGAAATAACAATGATAATTATATATATTTGTCTTTCATCATTCTATCATAGTTCCTTAAGATAAAGAATTTCTAGTTCCATTCTTACACCAGAAAAGAAATACCGAAGGCCCAAATTGGATGGGGTAAAAGGAATGGGGCAAAAGTTATCCTCTGTATTATTTTTTAAAGTGATGTTTTTTACATAGTTTGAAAGCAAAAAGCTTCCCTCGAAATTTTTTGCCCAGCGAAAATTTTTACAAGAGAAGGTGTGTTATTTTTGGAGAGAGTTTGAGGTCTCTAAAAATAATACACTTTATTAAGGATGAAATTGATTCGTTTTACTCCCTTTACCAATGATGAAATTGGTCTGTTTGGAATGGCACAAGAGTAAAAAAGTCATTTAACAATTTTTTACATTATACACCCTTTTTAAAAAATCATCCAAACTAAATATTATTTATTACCCCTTCTTAATATTTCATTCAAATCAACTATTTTTTTCACTCTTCATAAGCATCACATCAACGTAGGTCCATCTTCCATAAATAATACTCCTTATTATTTTATACATCTTTTATAAATCATCTCTTAAAATTTTTATCTTATCCAATCGGGCCGAAGAGAGGAAATTTCCTTAGGTTGTTCCTGTTCCTGTTCCCGTTCCCGAGTCTAAAAGGCATAACAAATGTAGCACTAGAGAAAATGACTGGCTGCAGCCCATGGTCATAGGTTGTGACTGTGACAAACTGTTTAAACCGTATTTTCCATAATGAGTAGTGTAAAAGGTCATACTTCTGAATAGTTCAACTGTTGAGCCATTCAAATCATCTGCAGAATACTACCTGCTCCAAGTAAACACATACATGGGAATGCTTCTAATTTTCCCTTTTAAGTTCCTACCAGCAATATCTAAGAGTTTGTAATGTGGTAATGAAACATCTATTGTTGTTTGGATCATAGAAAAAACACTAAAAATTTTTAATT